>JAUMHG010000038.1:19770401-19785130 GCA_032359395.1 Enteromius anoplus
TACTTTACTAGTTACTTGGAAAAAGTAATATTATTACGTAACTCGCGTTACTTGTAATGCGTTACCCCCAACACTGTCTACAGATACCCCATAGAAAATCTTTGGAGGGAGTCTGTGTTGCCCAGCGACAACCCCAAAACATTACTGCTCTAGAAGAGATCTGCATCAAGGAATGTTTGACCTCTGTCATTGCCAATAAAGGGCATATAGCAAAGTATTGACATTAAATTTTGTTCAAATACTTATTTTTCCACCATAGTTTGCAAATAAATTGTTTTAAAATCCTATGCGATTTTCCTAGATTTTTTTCACTTATTTTGTCTCTCACAGGCCTCTCTCATATTTTTAAGCGGGAAAACACGAGTTCCGTAATAATATTATTTTTTCCAAGTAACTAGTAAAGAAACGCATTACTTTTTAATTTTAGAGTAATATAACTGGGTTACTTTTTCAAAAAAACAAATCTAAGATTTAGTATTCATCAAAATTACACAATTGTACAGAATCTAATCTCATTTTATTAACCAGTGTCTTTGCAGCTGACCTTTGATGATCCAGTTCAACCATACTTACAAGCTGAAGTGACTTACAAACGAACTATTGTGATTCATTGTTTTTTGTTTTATTGCTGAATAGTATTGAACTTTCTCCTGTATTCTACTTTAAGTGAATTTACTTTTTCTTCAGCCTGAGGTTTATTGGTGATACTTTTTGGTGTGCTTTTACATTTGCTATAAATAGAACGTCTTATATTAAAAACAAACACTCAAGCTCTGCCCATATTTAAAATTTACGCAAAAGTAATATAATGCATTACTTTCCATAAAAAGTAACTAAGTAATGTAATTAGTTACTTTTTTTAGGAAGTAACGCAATATTGTGATGTATTGCTTTTAAAAGTAACTTTCCCCAACACTGGTCGTAACAAACCAAGAAAGTTCAAGAGTGTTGAATGTTGATGGTTTATTTACAACTGTACAAACAACAATAAAACATTAACACAGATAATGCAACATTGACAATATTCAGAAATAAATCCAGACCAAACCTCTCATAGCACTTAAGGAAAATAATAATAATCAAAATAGCACATTACTTTTAGCATTGTTTATGATGTCATGTTTACATGCTTGAACCATTTGAATACAAAAAAAAACAAAAATAAAATGAAAAATAATTCACAATGATTTTGCAGTGCACAATGATTGACTCTTGGTTTGTCTGACACCTGCAGGAGTCCTTTTCATTCGCATAAGTCCACTGGCATGTGTTCAGACAGATTGTCCTTTAATTTACACGACAAGCACGAATCATGAGCAGCTGCAGAAGGATGAAAAGTGGGGAAACGATAAGCCCAAACCACAAATCATTTGGTGCTTGGTTCTGTTCGGCCAATTTCTGGCATAGAAGTACCTCACACACCAGCTTGAGGCTGAGCACGGTCAGCACCCACAGCAAGCGAAGTACAGCCAGCCGTTTCTCTCCTTCTTGATAGAGACGGATGGATACAATGGCTGTGAAGTAAGTGCTGAGGCCATCAGCAGCAAACAAGGGTGAGAAGACAAGCCACCAGCTCATCTCAAGAGTCTGCTTGTCCACGTCCATGTGTAGGGCCACCAGCACACTGAAGACCAGCAGTGCGCCCAAGTGGAGGAACAGCTCGAATGTGGCAAAGCCCAGCCATTGCACCAGCTCTCGCAGAGAGAACAGCATTATTAATGGGTAATGAGTCTTGTTTACTAGGAGACTAAGGTAAAAACACAGATGCTGTGAGTGAAAAGAAGTATATAATGGGTATTCAAGTCTATGAAAAATCCTCCACTAATGAGCGTTTCACTATTTTGGCAGCATCATGCGGTTTTGAAGATGGACCAGGTCCACCTAATGACTTCTGATGCATTTGACGCTGTCAAACTCTGATGAAAGAAAGAAAAACGACTTCATTAAGACAAAAATTCAAGTACTATAACAATTCAAGTTTGAAAATCATTGTGTGTAAAACATTTGGTACAACTGTACACTGATGAAGGCACACTGAACATCCCATTAAATCATTCCTTTTTTTTTTTGCACATACAAAAAACCAAAACAATTGCTGGCTGATTTGCGCTAGTATATCATTAACATGTAAATCAATACAGATGTCAGTATAGCTTAACTCACTATCATCAACATACCTACTGTAAGTTTCATATACATCATAATCCAGGTTAACACTATGCAGATAAACATGTTAACGTTATTTGTCATTTAACGTCCATCGTTTTGCGGAATTGAATGTTTAAGTATAAACAAGTGAGCTGTCAGTTAGCATATGATGACGAGTATTAAAAGTGCCCATAATATACCGATAAAACCTCTTACCTCACAGATATCGTTCGATGTGATGTTACAGACAAATATATAACCGCAAGTCACATTTTCAAAGGGTCGGCAACGAACGAGTGGGTTGACAGCGGTGAATAAGCAGCTGTAAAAAAAAACACAAGCTAGATGAGACGAGCTATTTACCTTCCAATAGGAACCAGGGGAAATATCGCGAGGTCTCAAATGCGAGTCGTGAGAAATATCGCGAGATGCTTGAAACTTAAGTTTTCTACGGGGGCCGAGAGGCATGAGGAGTAATGAAATGACAAAAAAGGACAAGTGCCAGAATGACCACTAGCATGAAATTGAGCATGACACAACGGGCGGGGCTTATTTATCCCAGTCTGAATGTAAAAACATAAAGTTATTAAATATCACCTCTGAAATTTCACGTATAATGTTACAGCTCTATCACTCTGGTAACGTTAAGTTACCTGTTAGCTTTCTGCTCGCTATAAGCGTGTGTTTTAATGTTAAAGTTTAAATATTATATAATGTTAGCTTACTGGAGGATATGTTTTATATATCTCTCAACTATAAGAGTATGGCATTTAAATATTTTTAAGATTTATAAAAAATAGTATAAAAACATTCTGAGGTCTGTAGCTAAATGAAGAACTTGCCTTTCTGAGCCATCAAGCGCCATCTAACGTAAGATAAATACAAGTTTCGTCGAACAGGAAACGGTTGACAGCTAGCAACATCTAGCCTACTCTCAGAATGAAATGCACTTGCGTTTGAGGTTCATGGAGCAATACTTTAGTTAGCAAGATCTCGATCGTTTACGGTTTCCCATTAGCTGTGACAAAACACAAAGTAAGTTAATCTCAACTGTATAATTTTACGTCTTTTTTAAAAAAAGGTTTAAATTATTATGCCTTTTACGATCTAATTTTACAATTTTACAAAAATGCTGTTACGTGGCTTGCATCCAAACTCCATAACACGTATATTATTTTTGTTAGCATTAATCTAGTCAAAACAACCCAACTGCAGTTTGATTGACATCATTGGAATACACAATGAAGAAACAAGATTTCTGAGAGTTCGCTGTTTTTTTTTTTTCTTTGCAAATTAACTCTTCATATGGTTTCTTTAAGCGGGTTATTGGATGGTTCTTGTCTACAGTGGAAAGAGATCATTTCTGCATGCTTGCATCTGTAGTATGGCTAGAATGTGTCAGAGTCAGTATTTGCTCATTCATTGATTCAGATTTATTTTTACAAAGCCATTGGACACAATAATTTAAATGTGTTCAATTAAATTATTAGTTTTACTTCAACAAACAAATCATAACATGCTTTCTATTGCAGTTTTTGTTTTTAGGTGAAGTTATTTATTTATTTTCTGAGGAAACAGATGAAGCAAAAGATTAACATTTTTATATCTGTAGCAAATGGAACTATAATGAACAATTCTGCAAGTTATGTAAATAATGTCAGTAATTGTTTGTCTTCCATTTGAATCTGTAGGACGATGACACAGCCGGCAGACTCTATTCTACACAGCGGTTACTTTCACCCCACTCTTCGATATTGGCAGACCTGTGCTTCAGACCTCAAACCAGATAATCTCATATATCCTATCTTCATTACGTAATGACTTCTTTAAATATATTTATTTGATGATAGTATACGCTCAGGAGTTATGTTATCGTTAAATGTTTGTATATGTTTGAATAAATAGAAATGGTCATTATGTCTCTCTGAATAATTTTAACAGTGACAGTCCTGATGCAGTGGAACCAATTGCAAGTCTACCTGGTCAAGCGAGGTATCATTTTCACCGCTACGTAATAACAAGTATAATTGAATCTGCTATTGGATTAAAGAAACATAAATATTTGAATTTGTGTTTTTTTTTAACAAATTATCAAGAGGACTTTAATCAGAACGTTAGTTTGTCTGGCTCGGGACATAGATGAGTACTGTTTAAAATCTTAAATTGTTTCATTTCATTACTTTACTTTCCATCAGTGTGAATTAAATAAACATAGAAATTTAATAGACAATTTAGGTTAAAAGGTGTAATAAAATTAAAATAGCCTAAATTTGTTAAAACATATTTTTTATATATGTAATTTAAATGATGTGAATCAGTTAATATATTCTTTTAATGTATTTTTCTCTTAATTTTGGATTCTTTAAGATTTTCTATAAGAAAGATATATATATATATACAAGATGTGTATGATTAATATAACAAAGATGTATGCATTTAAAGTTTGGGCTGGTGTTCTGAGATAAGCTTCATTCAGGGTGGAGGTAGCCAACAAAGCACAAAGATAAACTAAGGATCCGTTTATTTTGGGTGGTTATGTACCCTTTGCACAGCACAATTAGTCAGTGTCAAAGAGGTCTGGTTATTGTGTCATGTAGTCATATGCTATTTTTATAATATAGATTCAGCCTGGAATACTGTCATTGTGGTTACTGCATACGTTTAAAACTAATATGTGAAACAAAGTCCAATGTGCAGCTTTTTACATTTAACATTCTGAATTTAACATGAAAGCCGTGCTAGACAAAGATGGTTCATCCATATTAATATGAATGCAACACCCATGTACATGTACAGGTACGGGGGTACTCCGCAGTGGTACCTACCTGAACCAGTCTAAATAGTCAGAATATAAACACTTATTATAGGTGTACTGTCCCTTAGTGATTCAGGACAAGCCACAAACACGGTTTGGAAAATGGATTTATGATGTACTCGCTTATTATATAAATGTCATAAATTTTGCACCCCAAAAAATTTACAGACTACAGCTTTAAAATATCTTAGTCAAGGTATGATATATGATGTTTTATGTGTATATTTCAGATATGGTGTAAATAAGATAGAAGGTTTACTTCGTCCTCTTGTTGATAAAGGCCTGAAGTGTGTGCTGATTTTTGGAGTTCCTGCAAAAGTTGCGAAGGTCAGTGAGAAGGTTTAGTTATATTAATTTATTTTACAGTTTCAGTAATATTGTTGTTAAAAATATTTCATCTTCACAATTCTATCTGGCATTTAAATGCCTGGATGCAAAGATGCTGTTGTGTTGTCTGTCATCTCTCTTGCCCTTCCGTTCTACAGCACATTTTTGCAGCATTTTTTTAAAACTGTGGTGGGAACTAACTGAAGGTCAAACAGGCGGTGTCATGTCCTTTAAATGCATGAATAATTTTACTGTTATTGTTTCCCATAACTAATCAATTAAATTAATTAATTCATTTCCTTGTCTTCTTATCTGCTTTTAGGATGAGAAGGGCTCTGGAGCGGACACACATGACACTCCTGCAGTGCTGGCTGTGAAGAAACTGAGGAGCATATTCCCTGATCTCGTGTTGGCCTGTGATGTGTGCCTTTGCCCCTACACCTCTCATGGCCACTGTGGTTAGTTTTTTTTATTTAATATTTATTTATTTTAAATGATATGGCCAATATTTTAATCTAAACACACATTTAACAATTATATTAAATTAAAATAGGGGAAAGTCAAAATAGGGGAAAATAAGTAAATAAGGAAAATATATATATATCGGATTTATATTGGCTGATGACTAAAACCAATAATCAATATAGTTTTTATTTATTGATTTATTTATGTACTTTGTTTTTTTCACATGAGAAGAAGACTCCCTACAATGGTGGCTGCCATGTTGAGATCACATGAGCACTGAACACTGCCCGATTATAATTGCTTATTTTTCAATCCATTCATATTGTTAAACAAAAGCATTACTTTAAGTATGATGCAGCATCCATGTAGAGAGAGCAGTGAAATGGCAAATTACACATTTAACCATAAACAAATAATTAATTTCCTTTTAAATAAACTCTTTATGACATCAGGTTTGGAGGGTCTGTGTCCTGCAGAGTTTAGCTCCAACCCTAAGCAAACACACTTGAAGCAGTTAATCAAGGTCTAACTAGGTATACTTGAAACTTTTAGCCAGGTGTGTTGAGGCAAGTTGGAGCTAAACTCTGCGGGACACCGGCCCTCCAGGATCAAGTTTGATGACCCCTGCTTTATGGTGATACTACCATAGTTTCTGACTTTCTCTATGGAACCTTTAAGGAATCCTGCGTGAAGATGGCAGCTTGGATAATGCTGCAAGCTGTTTGAGGTTGGCTGAAGTAGCTCTGGCTTATGCTAAAGCAGGTTAGTTCTAAATTCTATTCGTCTGTAAACAATTACACATTATATGTGCATTTTTAATAATAGGTCTAAAGTCATCTTTATCACATTCGGTCAATGCTTTTTTTCTCCTCCTAGGATGCCACATCATCGCCCCTTCAGATATGATGGATGGACGAATTGCAGCCATTAAGCAAGCTCTAATTGCCAATGATCTTGGCAACAAGGTTAAGACAAATCTCACTTCAGTTTGCAAACAAATTTTTTTATAATTGTATTAAAATTAATACAGCAGATGCTGACTTAATCTCTTTTTCCTTTCCTAGGTGTCAGTGCTGAGCTACAGTGCTAAATTTGCCTCATGCTACTATGGACCATTCAGGTAGTTTACTTCTAATGATTCCCTTTAGAATGCAGTAGTGAACCACCTTCTTAGTTGTTATAAATGTATAGATGATGAAAACAATTGAATAGGATGAGTTTTTTTGTAAAGCAATTTTAAATGTCTCTGTTTGTTTTATTTATTTATTTTTACATTTGAAGAGATGCTGCACAATCTAAACCTGCTTTTGGAGACAGACGATGTTATCAGCTCCCCCCTGGTGCCAGAGGATTAGCACTGCGGGCCTGTGTAAGAGAAAATCATTCAAATCAACATATGTTTTCACAAATATCCTTTTGCAATTTGATTAGACCCATGGTGTTTTTTTGTTTTGTTTTGTTTTTTGGTATGAAATGCTCCAAATAAAATGTTAACATTATATTTAGTGTATGGTATTACATAAAAGTACATGATTTTCTTTCTTTGCTGGTAGGACCGGGATGTGAAAGAAGGTGCTGACATGCTAATGGTGAAACCTGGATTACCATACCTTGATATTGTGAGAGATGTTAAGAATAAGGTAATAACTTTTTTGAGAAATCATTTTCTTCTTGCTCAGAAAATCTTATTTTTACATTGTACAGTGCCAAAAACTATTTGGACACTTTAGATACTCCACCCAAAAATTATTCAAATCATTTACTCACCATCATGACTTTTTTCTCTAGTTGTAATTGTTTTAAAAACCACACAAGGCAAACAAGACCTCCATGTTATTCATCTCATACAACATGCTCCACTATGTGCTGATATTTACATTACATTTTGACATTTAGTCATTTTGCAGATGCTTTTATCCAAACCAACTTACAATTGGGAGTGAGAAGAGCTGAACAGGAATGGTTCATAATATCAGACTTTGGCGTTGTTCAAATAAGCACAAACTGAAAAGGGAAGGAATAAGTAAAGAGAAACAATTTAAATATATACATTTACGATGAAGTCAGATAGTGTTGAAAGAGATGAGTTTTCAGCTGTTCCAGCATTCCAGATAGGGGCGGGAAGAACAATCCAGCAGCCAGGTAACAGTGAACGAGAATGTTCTGTAGCTGTTCTATAAGCAAGCATCAATGTCTTGAATTTGATGCTTGCTGCAAATGAGAGTCAGTGAGAGGAGATGCATCCTGAACCATTTGAAAAGGTTTGATTGTGCTTGCAGGAAGACCAGCCAGAAGAGCATTGTAAGGATCTTTCTCTAAGGATCTTTCTGATGTTGTTTACATCAAGCTTGAACTCATGAACCTGAGTATAACCATTGGCCTGCTGGCAGTATTTTGCATCCAATAGTCATGTGCATCTAGTTAGAAGAGCTGGTTCTTTGATTAGTGGTAAATCTCTTTATTGTCTGTTTTCAAATGGAGCGGAAGTTAATACACAGAAAATACACAAAAAAATTCACATAAACTGTGTCTAATGTTTCTTGCTGTTCTAAATGCATTCATGTCCTCTGTCTCATATCAGCACCCTACTCATCCTCTGGCAGTCTATAATGTATCGGGTGAGTTTGCAATGTTGTGGCATGGAGCTGAAGCTGAAGCTTTTGACCTGCGCACTGCAGTTATGGAGGCTATGACTGCCTTCCGGCGAGCAGGTGAGAAGAGAGACTGAGATAAGTAAATTATTTGAATCTGTTGAGGCCAGGTTCTTTTAAATTGCATAAATATAATAATATGGATGTTTTTTAGTCATTTAAAATACTTTTTTTTTCTTTCTTTCAGGAGCTGACATCATTATCACCTACTACACTCCACAATTGCTCACATGGTTAACAGAGTAATAAGTTGGTTCTCTTATATGAATGAACCTGGATTAAACCAAATCAACTGTCTCACCCTGAGATTGAAAACTAGGACTCGAAGTAAATCTGACAAGCAAATATTACTTCAGAAATTAACAGCTTTTTCTACGTTTTGTTTTTATTATTTGATTTATATATCTAGTTATACACACATTCAATCAGTTTTGATTTTTATACTTTTATCAAATTTTTCCAAGCTTTAGTTTTTTTTTTTTTTTGTAGTGTATTGATGTTGGTCATTTGTTTCCATCACAGATTTGTTGTCATTTTAATGTTCTTTTTGTAACACTGGATAGACCTCAGGTTTGTAATTACAGCTGTTTAGTTTTCAAATCAATGTATCAATAATCACATTATGATAAGAAGTGTTTTTGGCGTTTCCATTTTAAGTTACATTTGTTTCATGTAGTGCATCTTCAACTAAAATGATATTAATAAAGCAAGACAAAAACGCAGTAAAAATCATTTGTTTATTATAGATTCATGTAAGATCATCTCTTTATTGACCACTCAGTTTTTATATGCTTTATTTACTGACCAGGTTATCAGAAATGCCCATCCCCTTCATGGAGTTTACAGGCAATTCATCATTGCTTTCAGTATATAAAAAAATATTGGAAATATGCATTTATCTTAAATGTATTAATTCCCAACAGAGTTTCAAAAAGTGCTGCTTATATAGGAACCACACTGAACGTGGAAGGGTGACTTGGATGAGGTGGCCTGGAGACTGACCAAACTTGGTGTCCTGCAAAACAAAAAATTTATAAGTACCCATACATGTATCCAAGTCACTTCACTATATGTAAAGTAATGCCCATATATTACTTACTGGCATCATGTCACCCAGTGTTTGTAGCTCTTTTTGAGGTTGTAAGACATGAAGCCAGCCTCTCAGCCAGGTAAGAAAACCCTGAGAGTACATAAATAATATTTTACATTACTAAGCAACTGTGTGCTCATACTAGCATCACTACACCCACATTTGATACAGGGACTCAGATGGAAGGGTTGGGTTAGAACATATAACGGTTTCATACACTGTAAGAATTATAGGTGTTTTAAACCTGACAATAAATAAACAAATACTCACGGACACTGTACTGAATTCCTATTGGAATATGTTAGATGCAGTCGTAAATGACATTATAATAATATACAATAAGTTATAGTTTGGCACTGATTAATACGATAAAACTATTAAAACAGTCTTAACGGTTTTTTTTCTTCACTGACGTTACGAATCCTGCTCATGTAAAGTGATATGAGCAGTGTCGGATTTCTTATCCATAACGTTACATGTTCTTAATAAACCATCTAGTTAGATGTTGCTAATAAATAAATCTTAGTAGTTTGTTTACATGTTTATTATATTTAAAGTTGTGTACATAATATAATTCAAAAGCGGAAAAAGATATGTTTCTAAAAATAAACAGAAAGATAATGACACTGTTAGAGAGCTAATTTTAGGGTTAAACTTACCACTCATAATCAGTCATAGTAACATAGCGTATTTTGTCTTATCCAAGTATGGTCTACTAATATTCTGGACTTGAAACGTCCAAACTTAATTTTTTTCTGGGATCGACTATTTAGACCTGGCCTGTTCAACACGTATTGCATCGATGTTTGATTGATGTAGACTAGGGATTGTGCTAGTCGTTTAACCGGAGTAGAAACAAATCGAGGATGTTATCTTTTTCTTAGATTTAAACTTAAAATCATTCCACGGGTTGTGGCCTTTGGCAGGTAACGTAAACTTCAATTAAACATTGATATGTAATGTGCATTGACAAAACGTGCCCATATTTGTTTATCTAAAGCTTTGGTAATGAGCTTAGCGTATGTTATTAGCTGCTTTAACGTTAGCTAGCAAAGAATAACAGTATTAAAATAACAGTATTATATCAGGCTTATAGTATGCACTTCAACCTGAATATTGCAAATCAATGTGAGGTTACATAGATTAAAAAAAACTTTTCTCCCTGTGTGTTTTAAAAAAAAATGTTGTTATGATACCTGTTTTTGGTAGCTTGAATTAAACAAATGACCAGTATTGAACTGAAATTTAGGTTGAATTTAATTTAAAAACAGGCATAAAGGTTTAGATATTCAATATCCGCCCCTGCCAAAATAATCAATAATCAAAACCTTTTGCCTATTGTGTATGGGTACTTGCTATCTCATTTTATAAATTTGTTCTAAATAGGACGTTCTAGTCTTGTATCACTGCATGACTGCTGTGCTACTGTCCATTTTAATCCATCGGTCTAAATAGTTTAAGATTAGTTTTTTTTTTTTATCTTAAAAACAACAAAACAAATAATCAGAATGTGCAATTATGGAACTTTCTAAAAGTTTTTTTGTTTTATGCTTTAACTTCCAACATTCAGCAGTGAAAGGGTATGCATACCATACTCATTTATTTTTATGTGTTAATAAATGTGTTGAATGCTCTTGGATCAATTGATTCAAATCAGTTTATAAAACAATCTACAGAACAGTAAAATAAGAGCTGGCATAAGACTTTTCCCCCCTATTTTCCATTTACTCTTTTTACATCTAAATAAATGCATCTAAAAATAAACATCTGGGTAGAGAAAGAGAGACTATATTACTCAGCCTAAATTTACAGCTGTCAGATGCTTAAATTAGCGTAGAGAAATGAGAGGGGTGAGCCATACTTTTTACCCACTATAGTGGATGGATTTGCAGGTAGGGTGTTTTTGAAAGATAAAGACCAGATACAGTTATTTATTATAAAATCATTACAGTTATTTATCATAAATGTCACTATTCGGTGCATTTTAAACAACAACAATGTTGTACTGCTGTGCCTTCAACAGGAAACGATAGTTATCACTGGGTAAAGAAACTTGTTTGATATATTGTTGAATTAATGTAATAAACTTTTTTTCATGTAACAGCCAATCTTTCATAAGTGAGAAGTATGCAGTGTTTTATGTTAACACAAAATACTGTTGGAAATAATCATGAAATAAAATGACTGTTTTGATGTGTTCATTGGGTCATTTGCAATAATAGTATCTTTCATAGTCATTTTCGGTTGTTTTTGTTTTTGTTTTGTTTTTTTAACTTAGTTTAACCATGGTGACCACCTTGTTAATGGTGCCCATTGGGTTTTACAGTTGTTTATGAAGGCATTTCATCTCAGATTGAAGATGTTCTCTATAGAAAACATGGTATATGGATATATGTAAACATTTCTTAGACCTAGAACGTCAGTCTAAATTTAATAATTAAGATTGCTCAAAGCTCCACTGGGAAGGGTTCAGATTTGTCTAAAAAAATATGTTTTAATTATATTATGCAAATCATGGGTAATGTTTTTAATCGTTGTAACATATTAAGAAACAGACCGCAAGATACAGAACAAAAAAAGAGCTGAACATTTGCCAAATTTATACTGGGTGAATAAGATAAGATGTCTAGTTGTATGTGTCCAGGAAACACTGGAATCTGCTAAAGTAAGTTTGGCAGGATCAGAGGATTTAAACATTTGTTTTTTATCTCAGATATCTAGTTTTGTTTAGTAGCACAAAATAGCCTCTGTATTTGGTTGAATGAATAGCTATTATTTGCTGTTCATGTAACACTAACAAAATAACATTGTTGATGTTATCTGTTAAAAGTCATTGTTAATGTTTTGTTTATTCAGGATGTCAGGATGGCAAGTGGCCCTGGCTTGCCGGACAGCCTGGTGCTGGAAATCTTCTTGCATCTCCCTCACAAGGCAGTGCTGAGTGCAGGATTCACCTGTCATCAGTGGTTTGCTGTGTCACGGGATGAATTCCTCTGGAAGGAGCTCTTTTACAACTACTACTGCATCCCACGCTCTGTGCCTCGCCACCCTGGTACTGCAGCTGAACTTTTATATAAACTGCATCATAATCAGTGAATTTATGTGGAAAAATAAATAAGCACACACCTTCACATCTGTGACCAAAAATAATTAGGTAGCGTATTTATTTTGCGGAAACAAAGGGGGAATATGTGGCCTACATGTGGCCTTTTACTGCTAATGCACTATGCAGTAAAAGACATGTGACCGTGCTTAAATTTAGACACCCTCCTCATGTATGAATACCGCGCTGTGGCAGCACTCTCTGAAACTTTCAAAAGTAACAGTGCGTTTTCTGCATTGTCTGTGCAGCGGCTGTGTCGTGGTACAGGGAGTTCAAGCGGCTGTATGACTGCATTCCCTGTGTGGAAGTTCAGACTCTGAAGGAACATCATGATCAGGTCCTTCATTTGGCCTTCTCTCACCGTGGACATCGCTTCTCTTCCTGCTCCAAAGACTGTACTGTTAAGGTAAGACTGCCTATATAATGTAAGCTATTTCAATCTCTATCTCAAATGTTTACACAGCATTTATAATTTATAATCCAGAATGCAAATATCTGAATGAGGGAAATGATTTGCATATGCCAGTCATTACATAATATCTCTATGGTTATATGCAAAAAAGGAAAAAAAAGAAGAACATACATAGACGTATAATTAAGAAATTTAAGAAACTTTAACTTAAGAAATTTTAAGGGAAAAAAAATCTTTGAAACAAAACCAAATACAGTGAGGTCAATAAGTATTTGATTTTGCAAGTTCTCTCACTTAGAAATCATGGAGAGGTCTACAATTTTCAGCATAGGTGCATTTCCACTGTGAGAGAAAGAATCTAAAAAGGAATATCCGGAAATCACATTGTATGATTTAAAAAAAAAAATTATTTGGGAATTACTGTGTCAAATAAGTATTTGATATTTGGTAAAGCCTTTTACAATTAACAATTGCAGAGGTCACTGTAGGTATGGTATTATTGGGATGATACTCATCATTCTTCTTCCTCCAAACACGGCGAATGGAGTTAAGACCAAAAATGTCTACTTTGGACTCATCTGACCACAGGACTTTATCCCAAAACTCCTCTGGATCATCCAGATGGTCCCTGGCAAACTTCAGATAGGCCTGGACATGGGATGACTTAAGAAGGGGAACCTTCCATGCGATGCAAGATTTTAAACCATTTCGTCTTAGTGTAGGGCTGGGTGATATGTATCGAACAATATATTATGCGCATCTCGTCAGTAAAGCCAGTTCTTTGATTAGCGGTACATCTCCATCAGCGGTTTTCAAATGGAGCACCAGTTAAAGCACAGAGCCGTAGATCACTGACAAGCTACGCATTCATTTTCGTGGGTGATTTATTGACGTAGCGTGTCAGTGATCTATGGCTCCATTTTGAAAGCAGCTGATAAGAGATTAACTGCTAATCAAAGAACTGGCTTTACTGACAAGATGTATTACTGATAGTAGCCTTGGAAACGATGGTCCAAGCTCTCTTCACGGCATTGGCCAACTCCTCCTGTGTAATTCTGGGCTGATTCCGTAGGGCCCCAGTCCGAGGGACATTGACAGTCATCATTATCCTCTTCCATTTTCTGACAATGTCTACAACAGTTGTTTTTTTCACCAAGCTGCGTAGCCCTTTCCAGCTTTGTGAAGGTCTACAATTTTGTCTTTTGACAGCTCTTTGGTTTTGCCCCTGTTGCTACTTAGACTTTGGCTGATTGTGGGGTGCACAGGTATCTTTATGACAGCTAACGACCTCAAACAGGTGCTACTAATTTAGAATCATGAGCAGAGTGTAGCTGGACTATATAAAAACAAAATAACAGGTCTTTGAGGGTCAGAAATCTACGACAGAGTTTTAGTGCCACCAAAAAAATAAATAAAATCTAAAACTACGAGATTAAAGTCGTAATATTACGAGATTAAAGTCGAAACTACGAGAATAAAGTCGTAATATTATGAGAATAAAAGTCGAAATACTACGAGAATAAAGTCAAAACTACGAGATTAAAGTCGGAATATAATATTTAGTATAGTGCACTTGTGAATGACCCGGATTGAGAGAAGGACACCAGAAATAGGCATATTTAAATATTGTAGCGTCCGAGCGGCCGCTTGATGTTACTGAGATGAGATCTAAGAACTCACGGAAACCGCTTAATATCAAGAATATGATATTTATTAAA
>JAUMHG010000038.1:19786000-19809422 GCA_032359395.1 Enteromius anoplus
TAGTTTATTAATAAGGGTTAAATAAGAGAGCTTCAGCGCCCCCCAGAGGAATGTGTGAGTGTGTGAGCTGATGTTAAGATCAAAAGCGCTTTAATAAATATCATATTCTTGATATTAAGCGGTTTCCACAAGTTCTTAGATCTCATCCCAGTAACATCAAGCGGCCCCTCGGACGCTACAATATTCAAATATGCCTATATCTGGTGTCCTTCTCTCAATCCGGGTCATTTACAAGTGTATTATTATTATTTATGTACTAAATATTATATTACGACTTTAATCTCGTAGTTTCGACTTTAATCTCGTAACATTACGACTTTATTCTCGTAGTTTTAGATTTTTATTTATTTTTTGGTGGCACTAAAGCTCCGTCGTAGAAATCTGGCTGATAAGCAAGTGATCAAATATTTATTTGACACAGTAAAAAATCATACAATGTGATTTCTGGATTTTTGTTTTTAGATTCTGTCTCTCACCCAGTCTCTAGACCCCTCCATGATTTCTAAGTAAGAGAACTTGCAAAATCACAGGGTGATCAAATACTTATTGACCTCACTGTACATGTTGATGTCACAGAGAGGATCATTGTAGATTGTAGATCAGTCATGACTGTGTCAGGGTCAGAAATAACAGATAAATTGATTTTGCCATTGTTAGTTTAGGTTATAAAATATTATGTGATGCCAAACCCAAGTAATGACATTTTAGTTATGAGATTTGAAGTAACAATATTTGTAGAAAATACATTTTACCTTAAAAAATGCATTCATGTTTAAAAAATAATTGTTTAAATGTGCACATTTCAGGGTAAAAAAGAAGCATATTTTCTAAACATTTTATAGTGTTATTAAACCTAAATGTTTGTTTAAAAAATGTTACATAAACTGTTGTAAAGTAAAATCTGTCTGCTACACCATTGTTGCTCACATGAATAGAAACTTGAAGGTTAAGGGGAGGTGATATTATAAAAAGATTCCTTTTCTGTGTCACAGGGGAGTGAAATCTGAGTGGCTTGGTTTTTCACAAGCTTTCTGGGTTGGTAGATACACTGGGGACCTCATTTTAGACCTTAAACATTTAAAAGTCAAATTTTAATGTGCCACTTTTAGACTAAAATCAAAATTAAATTAATAAAAAAGTTACTTTTACTGTTACTTTTGCTATTCACTGAGCAATAAAAAAATCACATTATGTGCTTTTACAGCTTTGGGACACGGAACGATCAGATGGCACCATCTCTTTGGTTCACAGCTCCAGTATGCGGCAGTTTAACTGGGGCTACACTCAGTTCTCCCAGTTTAACGCCGATGACACACTGCTGCTGGTGTCAGGGGTATACCTGGGCCCACATCACTCGTCTTCTGGAGAGATTGCAGTCATCAGTCTGGGTAGAGACAGCTGTTACATACACCAACTGCACTCACCCACCGTAAATAGGTTTCTGATTCATGTTGTTGTTTTGGATCCATAGAGAACTACTCTCTGCTATCCCGTGTAAGAAATAAGCCATATGATGTATTCGGCTGTTGGCTAAATGAGACTCACCTAATTTCTGGCAACCTGCACTGGATTGGCAACATGACCTCCTGCTCTGTGCTCTGGCTCAACAAAGCCTTCCAGGTCCAGATGTGTTCATTTCTCATTTTCATTCATTTTAAAATGATGTGCATGATGTAGTTGTGTAGTGGATGAATTGAAAAAAATATTTCTTACTGGCCTTGATGTTTTTTTTTTTTTTTACTTCATTATACAATGTTTTTCTTTGTTTTATTCCATAGACTTAACAAAAAAATATAGGAGACCAAGCATAATCTTCCACTTATTTTCATTTTGGCAAATTATATGAATCTGTAGCCAAATTCAATTATGTCGGTTACACAAAAAATAGCTAAACATCTAATAGGCGTGGATTTATGTAGCTATTAGATCATATTTCTTCCTGACCACTCACTCAGTGTTACTCCTCTCCATGTTTAGGACATTGAGTCAGAAAACGTGAATGTGGTGAAGCGTCTGTTTAAGATCCAGAACATCAATGCCAGCACTATCCGCACAGTGATGGTGGCCCACTGCCGTCGACACGACACTCCTGACCTCCTTCTGGACTATGAAGCTCAGTCAAAGGCACAAGCTCAGCAGACACAGCAGCACCAGCCTCTCTTCTTTGACCTGGGAAACACAGACAGTGAAGAGGAGGAGGATGAAGCTGAGGAGGATGAGGAAGATAAGGAGCGAGGAGAAAAAAAAGTGTCTGCACATCTGCCCTCATTTAACCAACCCGGGATTCAGCATGTTATACATGTAAAAACCATATGGATCACTGCACCTACCTTTTAAGCCACTCAAGATTTACATTAAGTTATTTAGCAGACGCTTTTATCCAAAGTGACATACAAATGAGGACAATTGAAGCAATCAAAATCAACAAAAGAGCAATGATACTTGTGCTAAAGCATTGCTGTCCAAACTCGGTCGTGGAGGGCCGGTGTCCTGCAGACTTTAGCTCCAACCCTAATTTAACAAACCTGAAGCAGCCAATCAAGCTCTTACTAGGCATTTTAGAAACTTTCCAGAAGGTGTGTTGAAGTAATTTGGAGTTAAACTCTGCAGGACACCAGCCTCCTGGACCCGAATTTGGACCGCCCCGGTGCAAGTCTCAGTAAGTGTTATAGGCCTTTTTTGCTTTTGTTCGTTGTAGAGTAAATAAAAAGAAAACAGATTCAGTAAACAGTTTTTTTTTTTTAAAGAAAATAAGCAAGTTTAGAAGGGACATGTTTTTTTTTTATGAATAGAGGGTCAAATAAAGAAGGTTCTGCAAATATTCAAATATTTATCAGTGGAAAAACACAATCATCAATTACGAGCATTTATAAAACATGAAATCTGAACTGACATTATTTACTTAAATGTTTCCTGAGCAGTTCATCTGTGCATGTTAATTGTGGAATTGCTTGTTCAGTTAAGAGATCAATTCTCTCTATGAACTAGTTTTTTAATAGCATGCATATTGGTTGTTTGTTAGTTCTTTTAAAAATCACATATTTATGCCTTATTTGCGTGGCCATTTTTTAGATCTAATTTAAGCAGCAAACAAAGAAATGAGGCAAGTCATAGTTAATAGTAAGAATTGATCCCCAAACTAAAGTGACCAAAATAGTTTTTTTTTTAATGTAGTAATGTACTCCATTTCTGAACAACTGTCACAAGTGCAGTTGAAATGAAGATACAGCAATCATTATTATAGCATCATATCCTTCAGAGCTGTTATTGTATTTAGTTATATGTGCAGTTCCTGTATTTGCTGGTGTTAGGGTCGTCAGAGCATAGCTGCTCGTGAACGAGAGTTGGAGACAAAGGTGGCCAGGTTGATGGGCAGCAGACGCACCAAAGCTCCTGATCCGAACCTGGTATCTCCCTCAGCTACTGGAGAAGGAGAGGACAAGACCTACCTCCTCTTCACCACCGGCAGCCTTACCTACTCGCCTCACCAAATAGGTGAGCATGCACTTATGTCTCTAATGGGACACTGTATGAATGATTACTTAGCCTGCTAATTCCATAAAATGCCTGGATTCCTGAATTGCTGTTTGCTTGTTTTTTTGTTTTAGGTATCAAGCGGATAATGCCTGATCAAATGACGACGTGCGGCCCTGTGTTGGGAGAGGAGCGCAGTACAGATGAATTCTTTGACTCATTGGACCATGTGATCGACATACACGGCCACATCATTGGCATGGGTCTGTCACCTGACCATAGGTGTGTGTGTCGTGCAGCGGTAGAGGACTACCTTTGGACTAGTGCAGTTTACTCAGCAAGTTCATACAGCCTTTGTGTATATGATCTGTGGTGCTGCGAGTGATTACTAGGATGTTGTACTTCTATGTGGTACAAAATCACAGTCTTCCTCCAGGGGGCGCAAGCAGCCTTAGACAGCGTAATTATTCATCTTCGTTGTGATAAGCAATATTGAAGCTAGCAGTTGAAATGTGTACAGCAGAGTGTTTATTCTCCCGCCCCTTCTACCTCAAACTCTGCAGTGTTTCCTAAATAAAATATATGCTGCACCTTAAAGTCTATTAATTTCCTCTTCAGTCTCTACCTTTTTAAAATAAAATCCCTAAAAGGCCATGGGAAATCATGGACTACAACTCCTGAAAACCCTGGCAGAACTCAAGTATTATCAAGGAAAATGGCAACCGTGTTTGTCTGTTCACAGGTACTTGTATGTGAACAGTCGAGCGTGGCCGACAGGCTGTGTGATCTCTGACCCTATGTCCCCTCCACCCATCGCAGAGGAGATAGACCTGCATGTGATTGATCTGAAGAGTCTTCGAGAGGAGCGTCGCAGCCTTCGAGCTCACCGGGCCTTCACTCCCAATGATGAGTGCTTCTTTATCTTCCTTGATGTCAGCCGAGACTTTGTTGCCAGGTAATTTACAGCCCAGCCACCTGAGCACATTTTATTTTCAGTAGCGAACTGATTTTTTTTGGCCTGTTAACCAGTGCTCCAAATGGCAGACATTTGAAATACAGTACATGCTATTAACCAGAGTAAAGGTGCTCTAGAATTAATTTCTGAAGTCAATCCTTTCACTGGCTGATAAAACACTTTTCTCAAACTTTATACTGACAAGCAAATGGCATGGGTGCAGCATCAGGAAAATGTTTTTGAAAAGCAAGTTTTTTTATGTTGTGGGTGTGCCATTGAGAGGATTAAATCTGTCAAAGCATTTGAGTGCTTAATAACAAGAATGCATAACTAATTAAGCTTTTAACGTCATTGTAAGCTTGTAATTGCATTTGTTCTGAAAACCTCAGTCAGTCATAACAGTGCAAGATGTTGTATTGATAGGTACTAGTAAAATATGGGTTCATACTGTTATTGAAGACAATAGAAATGATAAGACAAGCTGACATTTTGCACCAGAATACGAGTAGTAACTTATAAACTCAGGACAACAGAGTATAGTAGACTAGGTGATATATCAGATTTTTTTTTAGACCTTTTGATGATATATTTATATATATATATATATATATATATATATATAGATATGTTTAGCCATTGGCTTTGAAAGAGCTTTAAAGAGTATTATTTTCCTTTTCCTCCTTTTTGCAGTACTCTGCAAGATGCATCCATATTTTTGGTGTAAATGATTCTCAAAAACATTCTAATTTACTTCAAGTATAATTATTTTTAAAACCATTTAAAGCTGGAATACAATGCATTACTTCCTGAGTCGTCGATCAGTAGATAAGGATAAATTTCACAGAACATTGTGTGGAGCAAGTCAAGATGGAGGGTGTCAAACATGTTTATGAATAATTTCATTTTTAAAACGCATTGCACAATAGCAATATTTGAATTACACTTAATAACTGCTCATCTGTTTTACTTGAAAATGATCATTAAAAAAACTAAGACTTGCCCTGCCTCACAACAGACTAATACTACAAAATATATATTTTTTTCTCCACTCAACTAAACCATTATTAAATGCTTTACAAACAAATAATGTCTAATAACTGCCCTAGAAGTGTTAATAATCTAGTTTATGTAATTGTCTGTGTAGCGGTGCAGAGGACAAGCATGGTTACATCTGGGACCGGCACTACAACATATGCCTGGCTCGCCTGAAACACGATGATGTGGTCAACTCTGTGGCCTTCAGCCCAGCAGACCAGGAGCTGCTGCTGTCTGCCAGTGACGACTCCACCATTAAAGTGTGGCGCTCGCCACGCATGGTGCGCCTTGCCGAGGCACCCCAGCGCCCCCCTCGGGCTTGTAAACTGCTCTCTTCCTTGCTTGGCCGCAGAAGTGCTAATCTGAATGGTAAACCCTGACGGGTGTTATCCAAGAGAAAAAGCACCACAGAAGGACACTCCATGAGCAGAGGGATATGTGTGAGGTCAAGAAACTGAGGATTTCACAGTGGTCTCCATGAGAAGAACAAGGAGGTGTGCAGTCTTGTGTGGCCCTTTTGCAGGATGTGCCATGACCAACAGATAGCCGGCACATAAGAAGCAAAAGAAAATTGCCTCTTTGGAACTCTTGCCTCTACTGGGAAAAGATGGCTGATGCACATGAAAACATAGGGGATGTTCATTAAGAGGAAATGTGACTTGAAGAGCAAAGAACCAAGAATTTGAAGAAAGATATTAAGGTCACATTCACATATACATGTCACGTGTGTTATTTGAAAGCCCATTTAACCCTGTCATAATGAATGAAGCACGTCTGCACGTTTGTACTTTATTTTGTTGGCACCCATTTTATTAGATGTTATACAAGCAACGTGTCGATCAGAAAAATGGTCAAAGTATTTAAATCCTAACAGAGAAAAATCTACATTCTGCTACAATTTTACAAACCAATCATGTGTCACTGGTGTTTCATCTATATTCCAGGAGAAGTTTGATTTAACTTCATTTCAGAATGACAATGCAGATGTTTACTCCTGAGCTACCCTATATAGCCTTTAATATTGAAATCAGTTGCATCCATTGTGCCATACGGGTTTTAAGGATTATACTATATTGAAAATGTAAAAATTCCAAAGAAATTGAAAGCCTTTATGTTCAACTTTTAGTTTATACAAGCAATTGGTTTTAACAATGCACCAGCACTGCACCTCTGTTATGGTGGTGTATTTATTTTATATTTCTCTAATATGACATGTTTCAAAAGAATTTGTTCATGTTGGACCGTTTAAGCTAAAATTAAGCAAAAATGCAAAGAAGAAAAAAAAAGCTCAAACAACAACCTTTTTATTTTCCTTTACACGTTTATGTAGGTGAGCTTTGTGACTTTACAGCATTGAGATCCTATGCAGCATCGGGTTGCTTTGCCATTTCATATCAATAAGCATGTTTACCTCACCTTCAGCACCTTTCACCTTTCTGTGTCATGAGCTCACATTGTTTACCAGCATTAAATATTCAGCATAGGTGCTTATTTGTTATAATCTCACATGTCATGCCCTCCCCTCCTCCCTCAACCACGGACACATAAATGGTCTGCATATGTGAAGCTCAGCTGTAATGTTACTCATGAACATGACTTTTTGTTCATTTCATTTTGGTTTCTTAAAATTGTATTTATTCACATCAAGTGATTTCAATTGATCCTCCTTGTAATGATGTAGTTGAAGCATTTGTCTCTGTAGTTTTGAGAACATTAGTGATTTTGTTTTTAATGGACCTGATTCCCTGTGTGACATTTGTTTGCGGTTGTGCATCTGATTTTCCGCAACCTGCTCTTTGGCTATTTGACATCAGTAGATTTTTGTACTGTGTAAAATTTGTTTGGCCCATTAAACTTTTTTTTTTTCCTTTTACCAGATGCAATGTGAATTTTGTAGTATTTCTATATCCCATGTTTGTATTTTCACTCAAGACAAGGGCTGGATACAATATCCATAACTCATAAGATGTTTATTAATGTTACATATGCAATATTACATTATGCAATATTACATTAAAAGAACTAATAATCAGATTAAAAATGCTTAAATTTAAACTACTGTAAATTCGTGCTAATAATAAAAATGTAAATGTGATTAATATCTAAACAAATATTAAATACTACTTAGCAGATCTGCTATGTAATTGATAAAATAAAAATCAATAAGTGATGGCTAAATAGTAAAGAAATATTTTTTTTTTTAAGTTTTACATATTTATCAGATTTTTTTCTCTTTTCACCAAAATAACCATGTTTCTAATATTCCAAGTAGCAAGAACATGGAGTGTACCAGCAGAAGGACTTGTACTGCAAATAATTATCCTTTGTCTGAGAAAACATCCTATGCTAACCTAGTGTATAATGATGTTACTTTAAAAAATTGCGGTCCTTTTATAAGGGTTTGAAGCTTATTAAACGTCTTCATCTTTATATCTCTGAAGCCATTTAAGGCTCAAGCCCAAACAAAAAGAGCCAACCCAAGACGATGTATACAAATGGGACTGAATCTAAGCACTAGTTGGTCAAGATGTATTTTCAAACCTTCTTAGGTTTCTAACTGATGAAATGGTATAGCCTCATGCACATGCTGTATCCAAGAGCTTGTTTAAAAGAACAAGCAATTATCTAATTCTATAATCTGAACAATTCTTACAGCTTCTATGATAGCTTTTACAGGTATTAAGATAGTTAGTTTGTTAATTAAAAGCGGACCAGTAACTTCCATGTAGCTATTTATACTACTACCGTAAACTAAACTTCCAGAAAAATGTGCTCAAAGATGCATTTAGATATTTAACAGCTACAAGTACAGTATATGCATAAAACAGACAAACCTTAAAGGGTTACTCCACCCTAAAATAAAATAGAAAATTTGCCCCATGTCGTTCCAAAAGTTTCTAAAAGTTTGTTAGTCTTTGAAACACAATTTAAGATATTCTGGATAAAAACCTGGAGGCTTGTGACTGTCCCACTGGCTGCCAAACAACTGCCACTTGTCAAGGTATAGAAAGGCTTTATTTAAGTATTCGGCACATAACATCACTGTAGCACCATTTTGGGCAGCACATATAGCGTACACACTTCTGTGTATGCAACGGAAAGTTTTCTGCACACTGACAGTCGTAATTGTTTGGCAGTTAATGGGACAGTCACAAGTTTTGACCAGTTTTCATCCAAAATATCTTAAATTTGTTGTTCTGAAAACAAAAGCTTTTACGGATTTGGAATGACATGGAGTTAAGTGATTAATGAAAACGTTTTCATTTTGGGGTAGAGTAACCCTTTAAGGCCACTGAACATATAAGTCATATTTTTGTATTGCATACAATACTAAAAGTAGGTATAGGTAAAATATTAAAATATAATGCGTATTAATGTATATTATATAAATATGTATTATAATAAATAAATATTTAGTTTTAAATATTGATATTAATATAATTCCAAAATAGTGCAATTATTGGTGTGGAAGTCTGTTTCCATGCAACACCATGCATGCACATAATAATACTGCTATAACTGAATTTATATTTCTTAAAAATATATTTATATATTGACTTTTTTTATTATAATTTACATTATTTTTTATATTATATATTTAATTTGTTTGGCTTCCGCAGCTGAGATATAATAATAATAATAACAATAATAATATCATCAATTATTATTATGAATAATTCCACTGCTTTATAAGCCAGTAAGGTCGACTATGGCTTTAATAAATATGGTGTCATCTCTCAGATATGAGCTTTTGCCTGCCAGCTTGGCTAGAGGGCAGAAGAGAGGACAACCACTGGCTATATTCATCTCACTGATGGGTCTCTGGAAGGATGTGGAGCTAACATCAGGCCTGAAGGCATCAATGATGTGCTCTCTGTTGTTCTGGTCCAGCAACATCAATGTCACCTTGAAGGAAAGAACAGGACAGTGAGAGGGATTACAATCTATGCAATGCCAAAATGGGTGTAACCCAGAATACTTAGCCTTATTTAAAACAACCTCCACCACATTCATTCTCTGTAACATCGGAGTCTTTTGTACATGTAATACTCGATACTGAATGTATATTTATATAAAGTATATAGTGCAACAGGATAGCCATAATATTAAGTCCCTGCAAAGTCTGCATCCAAAGAACACAAGTGGTAGTCAGTATAACATCACTAAATAAAAAGATGAACAGGTAAAAAATAAGCAAGTAAGAGCCCAAAAGAGAAAGTAAAACTGTATCAGATCATTTACCTTCTGGCTAAAGGGCCACTTCAGCAATGCATCGTATTTGCCCCTCATGACCACAAAGAACAGAGAAAGATGAGTGCCCCGGCCTGTGCCGTCACCGTTCAGGTAGAGTCTCAGACACATCTTATATCCATATTTACTGGAGTAGAATGCTAGAAAAAAAAGGTAAAAGCAGGGTCAAAATTTAATAAGGATTCAGGAAAAAAACTGCTAAATATACTACCAAAATCAGCTTTGAACATAATGTGAAAAAAATAATTCACTACCACTCAAACACTCCCAAATATTTAAAACTGCTTCTCATTTTGTCTCATATTTTAATGAATAGATTGAACTGAACTTGAAAAAGTAGTTTTTACATGGTTAAAAATATTATTTATAATGATATAATACAACAATTAAATAAATTATACCTATATCATTTTAATTAATTGATATAATTGAAACAATTTAATTGGTATAATTACATCACTTATAATCATATTATTGTTTGTGTGTGTGTGTTTATACACCCCCATTAACCTTTTATTGGGTGTGTATAAACATTCCCAGGAGACACACACTTGATTATGAGTAATGTTATTACTTAATGTTATTAAAGTCTTCAGTGTCACAAGACCCTTCAGAAATTATTAGAATATGCTGAAATGAGGCTTAAGTAACAAATCATATTATTAGCAATACTGCTGTGCTGCTTAATATTGTGGAAATTGTATAGTTTTCAACACTATCAACAGCACAACATTATACATTTTGTATTTTATACCAAAAAAAAAATCCCCAACTTTTTCACATGATAGTAGTCTTTCAGTAAATGTCAGATTGACAAGCGAGACCACAGGGCTCTTGAATGACAAGAGCTACACAAAAGTGAAAGTGAGCAGTTCAGAGGGAAGATCCAAATGTCATAAAAGGAACATGAGTCTGCTACATAAGTGAAAAAAAATTCCAAGTCAGGGCATTATACCACAAAGGGACAGAATGTCCTCAGAATGAAACCAGACAAGTTGTCCTTTCAATTTACAAAATGCAAAGACCCTAGAACATTCCCAGGACACAGCATGTGATGAACAAAAAGTGTTGAAAATAGTTGAAATAATATTATTCTATTGATAACTCTCAATAAATAAAATAGATATTTACAATAACACAGAAATATTAAAATACCAATAATAAACAGAATCGACTAAATACAGGAAATGCTGTCAATCAAGCTTAACCTATATTGAACCTGCAAGAGTCCTTTAATTTGATCTTAGCCTTACCAGGTGAGAACATGGCAGGTGCCCGGCCCCCCACTGCATCTTGTCTGCGACGTGAGAAGTCTGCTATTTTCCAAATGAAAACTCCATCGTATGTACAAAACTGCAACTCCCGCAAGGACTGCTCTGATTCTGCTAACTGAAGATCTCGCATGGTTAAAGTCCGTTCTAGCTGTCGCACCTTTAAAAATCACCAAACACAAACGAGAAACATGGTTAAGAAACTGCAATGTTGTTTTAATAATATAATGAAACACTAACATTTAAAAGATATATATATATATATATATATATATATATACTGGTATCAGTGGTGTTTATGGTTCTGTGATAATTACCATACACCATGTAATAATCTATAAGTAATCCACATGACTCCAGTCCATCAATAAACATTGTCTGGAATGAAAAGCTGTTTTTGGAATAAATTTGTCACAGTTGTTTTAGTTTTGACCTTGAATGATTGCTTATATTCTACCCATATTATTTTTATTGTGAACAAGTCATCTCTTCAATCAGGACATTTACATGCACAAAAAGCTCTAAATAAGTATATCTGTGGATTGTGATGTCAGAGGGCAACAGGGAATTAGGTTCTTAGACTTACAGACTTGTTTCTTACAAACAAGCAGCCTTTCACATTACTTGGTTTCACATTACATTATTTGGTGGTATAGGCAGGCCAATAACTGACTGAACTTGTGGTTGTTTGGACTCTTATTCTGAGGACATTGAACAAACAAACTCATCTGCAACTTGGGGTGAGAACAACTTCAGCAAATTGTCATTGTTGGTCGAACTATTCCTTTAAAAGACAATTAATGTCATCATTTCATTTTAATTTCGGATTAAAGTCAACAATCAGCTGATCAGTTATTAGAAAGTCTTGGATATCCCATGTGAATGAAGACACATGGCAGAGACAGTAGAGGCTCTTTTGCTGGAGTAAGAAAAACACATGCTTGTGTTTCTCAAGTAATAGCCAAGCGGAAGCAAATCTTGCTAACAGTTATGTAGTAGATTTTTTATATTTTTTTTAATATATAAGCTGCCCTTTCAATGCTATTCAAAGGGATGGCTTAACCAAAGATAAAAACACTGCCATCATTTACACACCCCATGCTGTTCCAAACTTGTATTAACTTATTCCATGGAAAATGCACAACTGTCTCCCACCCAAATGTTACGCACCAACGCACCAAGTAAAAGTAGCATTAGGGGTATAGTGTGTGCTTGAAGCAACAATTTTGTAGCTTTAAAAGCTTTATAGTAGTATCTTCAAGTGCCCCTACTATGCCTTTTTAAAAGGTAATATTGATTTATGAGTCTCTTAAAACATGTTTAAATGTATGCAAGGTCAACAAACACTTTAGTTTTCTCCAAAAATGTATTTAATTTCACACCATTTCTAAATGATTTGTAAACTAATCATGTGAAGCAGTTAAAAAAAAAATCAGTCTATTTTAACCTCTCCTTTCTGTGAGCCCTCACTGCTGTGATTGGTCAGATGATGCAGTCCTTTTATTATTGGTCTAACGCTACAGCGTGTGTTGGAAAACGAAACGGTCATTGCCATAACTGAATGACAGTGCAGGATACAGCGTCTTTTTAACATGATGTAATCCACGTGGAAACTGTACTGTTTGTGGACGGGCAAGTTTTTCGCGACATAGAACGTGGGCGGACATTATGCAAATATGTCACTTTGTGATGTGTGGCCGTAACAGAAAACAATTTGAATTGCTGACGACTTGTTTAGACGAATGTGAGCCTACTCTTTTACCTCATTTATTTATATAACTTTGCAGTTTATGTTCACATACAGCTACATGAAACACTGCATGAAAGATCTTATTTGAAAAGGCATTATAAGGGCACTTTAATGACACATATTACTAATCTAAGCCACTAATATACACCTTTCAGGTACATTTATTGCATATTTTTCTAAAAGAAGTTTGAATATTCAAGATTTATATATAAAAAATAAAAAAAACAAGAATAAAAGAAAGATTTTCAGTGAATGGTTTAAATTTCAATCAGTTACATGTATAATAGTTTCAGAAGCCGTATAGAACCAGTGGTTTTCAATCCTGTTCCTCATGCCCCAATGCTCTACACATTTTGGATGTCTCCTTTATCTGACACACTCATTTGAGTTCATGGAGCTCTTTCCTAATGAGCTGATGATCTGAATCAGGTGTGTGAATTAGGGAGACATGCAAAGTGTGTAGAACTGTGGGTCCTCAGGAACAAGTTTGAAAACCACTGGTGTAGACCACTTATTACTGTATTTTGCTTTTTGTCATTTTTGGATATCTGTTATTATACTGAAAGTTCTTAAGAAATTCTTCTTTTGTGTTCCATGGAGGAAAATAAGCAAATATGGTTTGGTACTACATTGGGGAGAGTAACAAATAGACTTATTTGTGTAAACTATTCCATGAACAAAACTTTTACACCAGCATATCATAATACAAGATCGGTCAATACGTCATAATGTGTTACCAGCAAGGTGAATGCCTTCACACAGCAGAGCATCAAAACCATCTCTGCTGTCCAAAAGGAAAAAAAAATCCTATAATACCAATTTAGCGACCGTTTTCTCTAAACTATTTAAGTGTGCAATTTTCTGTAATGTGTGTGTAGTACCTTGTTTGACAAGTTTTCTATCTTCTCCTGGTCTAGCCGATGTTGACGGGATAGTGCCTCCAGGGTGAGGGCTGAGCGCTCCACCTCCCTGTTCAACACACACACTATGTTCTCCAATGCAGTGACTTTCTGCTGTACACCAGGACTGCCTCCTCTTCCTGCATTATGGCCAACAGCATGAGCCCCTGCTGGAGATGCATCTTCAGGTCCACGATACAATCCAAGTCCGGAATCTTCCTGCCATTCTCCAGCCCCCTCAGCCCGCAGACGCACAGAGGATAGCATGGCTAGCATGAGACGCAAATGTTCCGTCATGCTGGTCTGCTCATGTTCCTGTTGCTTACCATTGTCAACCTATGCAAAAATATTTATATTAATACTATATTAAATCAATCAAATCAATCAATCACCTTTATTTATATAGCATATTAAAAAGGGTTACATAAAATAATGTAAAAGCATTTCTTTTTTTCTTTATTCATTTGTTAAAAAATATCCTGTGACTACCAAAAGAAAGAAAGGGTTAAACAAATAATTAACGCAAGACACCATTAACACACTATTAACTAGTTGCTTATTAGGAACCGTGTCCAGAAAAATTTGATTACTTTAGGAGAACATGATTCAATCTATTTAGATTAATGTAATTTGTTTCCTTCTGTTAATTTATGATTAAAGGAATATTCTGTTTATTGTTAAATAGTAGTATACTCTAAATAAGAAAAAAATATTTAATTCTAGTGGAGAGAAAACAACCGCCCACTCCAATATACAGTAGTATGCTAATTTGAAACCGATTTGCTGGTATTACTGTGTGAAAGGGGCTATTATCTAATATTTCTAGTTATGTGAATATATCACAACTAATGATAAATTATGTTTTTATGTGATTTATTAAAGAAAATGTTTATTTCAAATAGGTTTATTTGTGCCTGTTTATTCTCTGACCAGTAGAGGGCATTACACCAGTTCCTAACATCAGTTTTTTTCATCTGTAAAGAATTTCCCCTGATAAATTAACCAGCCTTTGCAAGTACATAAATTACAGTACTGCATACATTACCTAGCAAAGAATTTGGGACTTTTCTAACCCACACTGGATCTATTTAAAAGAGTGTGGGAAAGCAAGGCGTGAACTGAAAGACTTAAACAGATGCCAAAGTTATAAGTATTGCATCCAAATTATTTTAAGGCTTTTGACCCTTATAAGCATTTTAGAACAGCTAACAGAAAGTAACAAAACACCACGAATAAAATAAAACAACACTACAAAACTAATTTTTCAAGAAGCTAACTGCATAAGCACCTATGCACCAAAATGCTAGGCATTTTTCCTGTGCTGCAAATAGGCAGTACGTCTCCTTAGATTCTTAACCTAACTATGTTCATGAGAAACAAATACACACCACAGCCCTGCAGCCAATTTCACTGAACTGGCATGCCAACTTAGACTTCGCACAAGACTTGATGTGCTCTTGAAACTGAAAAAAGGAAGGATAAATCAGGAAAAAAAAAAAGTCAACACATGATTATGACAACAAATAATTAAAAGCATTGTGTGAATGAAAAAACATGTTTTAGTGGTAAATATATATTGAACGGTGTTTACATTCATATTGACAAATACTGTTTTTCCTGTAGAAACAATATATGGTTGAGAATGCAGACCAACCTTCTCTCTGGGGATTTTCTTTTTACCACAGTCTTTGCATTGCATGGGGAATTTCTGACATATTTCATCATGGGCCTGTGACACAAAAGAGGTGTCGGAAAGATAATCAGCAAAGATATTGTAGTATCATCATCTATTTTGTTCACTTTGTGCTTCAACCCCTATGCATTTCATTTACATTTACTTTGTATTTTCATTTCGTCTGATTTTTATTAATAATAATTATAATTTTAATAATCACAATATAGTTATTTTTATTTTGTCTTTGCTAATAAAAATAACAAAGATACAAATAACAAACAGTATAACAAATGCAACATAAGAAACAATTTCATTTTACATCTATTATTTTCTCATTCATGAATTTTCTTTTGTGAAAACTGAAAGGAAAAACATTACATGCAAGTGCTTCTCACTGCTGTGTGTGTGCACGTTGGATGGGTTAAATGCAGAGCACAAATTCCAAGTATGGGTCACCATACCTGGCCACAAGTCACTTCACTTCACTTCACTTAAATAATAGGGGTACTTTAACTACAATAAAGCAGTTTTTAATATGTATTTTAATCTATATTTTTCAAGAATTGATTCTTTTATTTTCACATCAATATGCGGAGTAACAGCTTACTCTACAGCTCTAGTTAACACAGCAAACATTAAAAATACCCAAACTACGGACCAAAAGTAAATTCAAGGATGGGCCATTTCTAGGATGTGGATTACCTTAATTTCTTTGAAGTTGAATGTGACCTTGCAGTATTTGCAGTTCAGGGTTCGGGCCTCACATTCCCGCTCATTGTGGCGGTCTTTCTCACTGACTAAGATGAGTGCTTGACATGCTTCACATTTTACACGTTCAAAGTCACAACGACCTTCATGCTGACCCTAGTGTAGAAAATAAATAGCACATTTAAGAAAGAGAAAGTACCACATAGTTGTATACGAGCCAACTCTTAAATTGTGCCCCATGCTTTTTATTCCTTGTACAGCTTGTCAGTGATCTACCGCTCTGTGTATTAACTGCCCCTCCATAGGAAAACAACTGATGGAGATTTACCGCTGATCAAAGATGCAAAATATTGCCCAGCCCTAATCATACATAATCATGCTAACTTTAGGATAATGCTATAGCTAAGGCAAACACCAATGCTGCGTCCGAAACCGCATACTGTTTAAGTTCGTACTACGTTTAAAATTTAATGTACTACCCGACTGTTAAAAAGTATGTTCTATATAGTATAAATGTGGGTAATATGAATGGAATTCAGACGTACTACATCCGCCATATTGACTTAGTCACATGTTATGTGTCGTCACAACAGCGCAAAAATGTAAACTTTCAATAAGTCATCCGTTTATTTAGAATGTGTTGTACAAGTGTAATTTAAATCACAATAAACAGCGTTTTCTTCCTGAGGTGATTATAATTAAAATGAGCCGCGTCTCCACTTTCCGCCATTTTTCGAATATGATGCCTCCACTCTCGGAGACTCATGAGATAGGAAAGTGTCCATGGTATGCCTACTATAGAATTCGGGGGGGAAGCAGTAGGTCATCCGGGTACTTCTCGTCTACTAAATTTCGAATGCTATGAATTAGGACATACTACTCGCCTCGCATACTGTTTTTCACGTACTATATAGAAGGGAAGTAAGCGATTTCTGACGCAGCACAATTCAACATGTTGAGTGAAAATGAACATCAACCAACACCAAAATACAGGGGTGATAAATTGATTAGACAAAACATGCATTTGTCTGCATCTGTCATTGCAGAGTCTTTCAACAGGAAGGTGTAGGAAATGTAATGGCAGTTAAAAAAAAAGATGAAAATCAAGTCAGTCAATCATTACACCAGTTTATCAATATTAATATCAAATAAACAATCTGATATACTGTAAAAACACGGCAACACTTAAGGGGAATTTCTTGCTTCAATTCTTTAGTTACCATATGCTTACACACCACATGAATCACCACTGACTCAATCTGACTAAACACTGACTTAATCACTAAAAAGTTATAAGGAGAAAATTTCAGTCATATGACGCTTTTACCAGCTAAAAGGAAGTAAGAAACCAAATTAAACTTGAAAAGGTTTCAGGTTTTCAGAAACAAGGGCTGAAAGTCAAAATGGAATCTTGGCAAGAGTTCTCTCAGCAATCAAAATATCTAGGTACAGGCTATAAATAACTTTAAGCATTACTCTCATCTTATACAATTACATACATTTATAACACTATTTAACCACCAGCTCTCTAAATGCGTTAAACTAATCAATATTGCTTTTTAATGTCTAAAAACAGTTATAAACAAATATACAACAAAACCCTTTTTCAATACAAAAAAGCCACCCAAGCTTAACATTTTAAAATAAATTAAATTATTTCTATTTTCATTACACACAAGGGTAAAATGTTATGCTTTTAACATAGTTTTAAATGACAAACACTACCCTAGCAATTTTCAAAAGGCTTATTATCTTCTGGTAACACCGGTACTTTCCAGGCAGCCTTGGGACTTTCCACCCAACCCCCATCTTTAAGTGCTGACTTTCATACAGGCATGGTGGGCGGAAGTTTTTGTTTAAACTGACAGTAAACATTAAGTCTAATCCAACAGCAAATAAGATAATGAAAAATATAAAGAAAATTTCATCATAATAGTCAGCATTTAGAAATGTAAAACATGTTAAGACGGATATGACAAGCCAGGCAAATAATGTTCCTACCTCATACTCTTTCAGTGTTCCACACCAACTACATCCATCATTTGGACATTTGGCTGGGAGACTATCAATTTCCCTTCGTGCTGCATTATCAGGAAATGCCTATTGGGGAGTCAAAGATTGTGGAAGAATACCTTTTAAAACGGTATTCCTGTAACTGTTAAACATTACAACATTACCAGGAATGCATACACTTAATAAGAGCTACCAGGAAATAAGAAACGATAGCGCTTACCACTCCAATATTGAGCATAGATGTTGCCTCTTCAAATATACCCTCAGCACGACAGGCTTCGCAGGGTGTGGGCCCCGAGCTAATTAAGAGGAAAGATTTTAAAAGGTAAGGATTTTAAATGCAAGAGTGCAGCCTTCAAAACGGAGCAAGGAAAGATCGAACTTTAAGCAAACTATAAACCCATAGTTTTGGGAAAGCATTAATATACAGCCTTCTCTTTCCTGAGGGCTATTTAATAAGTCTACACAAAGAAAGCTTTAAGCTTAAATAGTTAGTTCATCCCAAAATGAAAATTCTGTCAATAATTCTTTTCCCTCAAGTTATGTCTTCCACCGTTTTAGAGAATATCACACCACATAAGCACGCTTTCCCTCTAGCTTAAACAACACTTTTACACAGAATACGTTCATGTTCGCACTTTCCCCTGAACGTAAACAATGCTGATTACGTCAAATACGTTCTTAAGTACTCTCCACAATGGTGAAAGAGGGAAGAAGAATGGTTGAGTAAATTACGCTATTTTGTTTTCTTAGCGCAAAAAAAGGTAGTCGCAAAACTGAAGTTGACCCACTGATGTCACATGGACATGGTTTTATCGATGTATTTTCTATGTTTCTGAACCTAGGAAAATATCAGTTGCATTGCTGTCAATGGAGGGTCAGGTGGCTCTCCGATTCCATCAAAATGATCTTAATTTGTGTTCCGAAGATGAATGAAGGTCTTCCGGATTCAACTTGAGGGTGACTAATTAATGAGAGAATTTTCATTTTGAGGTAAAATAACTCTTAATTTGTGACAAGCAAGTAGTGCTTTGAATGGAAAGATTGAAGTGAAAGCAGCATGTGTGCAAAAATAATTAAAAGCAAAACATGAAAAAAGGATAAACATATTGCACCAAATTTTATGTTCTCATTTACATCCTATACCTGCTCAATAAAATGATTTTTCATCAATGTTCAGTTTATTTAAAAAAAAAATTTTCATTTAAGTTCCCATTAATAAACAAATGCATTGTGTTAAACTTACTTTATTTAGGCCATTAAAAAAAATTGATGCTAACAACGTAAAACCAACACAATTCTTTACAACCAATTTACTTAATTTGAGTTGAGAGCAGTGGTGGAAGTAATGAATTACAACGACTCACATTACTGTAAGTGATTTTTCGCATACTTTTACTTTTCTTTTACTTGTACTCAAGTACAAATTTAGAAAAATAATCTACTTTTAAATCATACTCCGTTACCAAGTAAACCCTTAATGCATTTCAGTAGCCAATAAAGATATGCAACCGACCAATAAAAGCAGTGATATCTAAATAGAATAGTTGATGAAGAACACTCTAACCAGAGCTAATTCTCCATGCTTATGTCTCTGGCGATTCATGCACGTTTGCGTTACTCCGCAGTGGTGATGACCTGACCAGGCAACAACAGTTTGAATATAAGCACTTATTATAGAGTTCATGATGTATGTGATGTTCATCATATGTATTTTACAAATTTTGAACACAGAAAAAGTTCCATATCCCTGTTTTAAGCCAACGAGCACTGTGTTGCAGTCCATCAATGTACACTGATACGTGCTGTGTCTTGCTCTCTTCTCGCCTCCGCCTCCTGTCAGTTATAACATTTTAGGCATGTTTATTAAGATTATCAAATTGGGAGATTTGTTAATGTTCAATGCTCTTTTAAGTTTCATATTAAACGTTTCTGGTATGTTAGTGTTTTTGGGGATTACCATTGTGGTAATATGTAGAGCATGGCTATGCCAAACAAGGTTGTTTTTTGTTGTTGTTGTTGTTTTTCTAAAGAGTTTTTAGATTTTGTAACAAATTCTTCTTGTAGAAGTTGTAGAGAAAATGTTGAATGTAATTACTGTATAAACTCATCAATGAAACTGGATTATTTGTTTTGGTTGAAGGTGATATTATACGTTTGAAATTAGGGTTGTAATGGTATGAGATTTTCACAGTATGATAACCGTCTCAGAAAATATCACAGTTTTACGGTATACAGTATTAAACTATAATTATTATTATTATTATAATCATCAGCTACAATGACCCTTAAATGAATAAAAGGAGATATGGTTTTTGGTTGAACATGGTTTAAAAAATATTTTTAATGAAAATAAAAAAAAATGCATGGAAGTACTTCTTAAAGCTAAACCAAAAATTTTCTTTTTTGACAGGTTGTACTAAACACCTTTGAGTTTTCAGTTAGTGTATTTGATGATTATTCTTTTAAATAAAATTATAAAATGAACATTAAGTGTTCTCTGAGAGTAGCTCTGGATATGTTCATGTGTTCACGTCTTCACATAGTGAGTGAGACAGCAGATGCTTTAAAAACCATGAGCATGATGCATACTTGAGTGTGTACTAGATCTGCTAGGCGAAACGGTGCTGCTCATTCATACAGAGACACAGAATATAGAATTACAATATATGGCAGACTTTTTGCGCTGTATATTCACAAACACGCACATCGCGATTTGATTTACTGCACAGCTATACTTTGATTTATTCATCCATCTATCCATCAAATCGCACATTTTATGTGGCATCTGTATTATACTGTAATTGACTCCAATTACATCACTGGATTACGGGATTCCCTCTGCATCACAGAAATAATACGGCTTTAATATTTTTATCTTCACGGAGGGATGGTGTTTGCGAGGGAGATATGGGAGAATATGTTCAACGTATTTCCTCCTTTTGCCGCCACTCTCAGTGGGAGATAGAGATTAGAATTTGCAGCCTCTGTATCGGACATTTTCTCCGCTGTATGGGTATGGGTGGAGTCTAAGCAGTCAAGCATAAAGAAATTGCATATACACTGCAGCAGGGGTGAGATCTGGTTTCTTTTTTTTTTTTTAAACCTTGGATAAGTAAATGTGCATGATATGATAATCGTACATGTCAATATCACAATAAACCGCCATACCGTTACAACCCTATTTGAGAATAACTGAACTAAATATACTATAATACATTTATAAAATATCAACATTTCTTGCAATTGTGATACAGTGCTGTAAAACCTAATGGTATGTTCACACCAGTAGAGAATTGAGAGATGGATGACAGAGCATCCCCCTCATCTCTAACCGCTGACTCAAGCCATTTCTAAAACAAGGTAACGCAAACACAAACACACATTCCCTGTACAACAACACGTTTAAACGTTTTGTTAAACATTATTTATTTTCTGCTTTGTCAGTGCCATGTAGAATATCCAGGTGATGCTGACCAAGTTTACTAAATCCGCCGAACGCGGGGCACAAAGAGTCTGAGGAGCTTTTATAATGGCTGTTTTGTTAACTTTATGTTACCATTTTAGACTGTTATTTGCTCCTCACGTTGTCTTAATTTAAATTTGTAAATTTATACTAACAAATTGTTTTCATGCTTCTGAAATAAATCTTTTCAGTGCAAAGGGAGTTACAGGTGGTGTGATTTCATTGGCAACAAGATGGCTCTGATACTAATACGAGCCTAAAATGAAGTACAATTTACATTAAACAAATTGATGGACTAGGTGTAAAGTTATTTAAATTTATATTTTCTCAGTTTTTAAATTTTTTTAATTGCTATTAATGCAAATGTTATGATGAAATGACCAGCAGCACAAATGTTAGCCTATGTCTTCTGAAGTAATATGTAATTTCTAATTCTTTGTAGCAGTTGAAAGTTGTCTTATTCATGGAAAATAAGCTGCCCATAAATTTTGCTTAATTGTGAGTTAAATTTCTCAAATTTTGTATTTAGTCTTCAGGGATAATAATGACATCAGTCATTCAAGCTATGAACCTCAGCGGATATACTACTATCTGAAAAGGCTCAGACAATTATTTCAAGACACATGTCAGGTAAACGTATTTACTTAGCAACATTTGAACCTTTTTGGTGAAATCGACTTTTCAGTTTTCTTAAAAATATGCAAATTTTGTCATTAATTACAAACCCTCATGTTTTTCAAAAATCCATATTTTTTGATGAAATCTGAGCTCTTTGACTATCCATAAACAGCAACACAACTGAAATGTTTCCAGGTCTGGAAAAGCAGCAAAGACATCATTACAACAATCCATGTGACAGCTAGGAGAATACTTTTGTGCTCAAAGAAAACGATAACAATGACTTTTTTCAACAATTCTTCTCTTCCAAATCACACCTTCCACTATTATCAAGAGTACCTCTGAATGTAAGCGCGTGCAATTGCTGCTGCTAACATAGAACATACATGCCTCGTTTACTGCAGAGGAATGCACACGTATGTGTTGTGATACTTTCCAAAATGGCGCCCTGGGGTGACACGAAGGAGAATTATTGATGTATTAAGTCATTATATTTGTTTTCTTTATGCACAAGAAGTACTCTCGTAGCTTCATAAAACTTATGTTGAGCCACCCTTGGGAACATTTCAGTTGCATTGCTGTTTATGGGAGGAATAGAGAGCTCTTGGATATTATCAAAAATCTGTTGTGTGTTCTAAAGGTGGAACAAAGGTCTTACAAATTTGGAATGACATTAGGGCGAGTAATTAATGACAGCATTTTCATGTTAGGGTGAACTATTGCTTATTGCTTTAACATATGTTATGATGTGCATTAATTAAAGTGCTACAAGGTTTTAAATAGGCACATACCTTATTAAATAAACATCCATCCTTTATTTTTATTTATGAAATTTTAAATATTAAGTCTTCTTTGTTTAAATATGATATTTGGTGACATACATACATACAATATTTATAAAGTATGGAAGGCAACGGTCACCATTTTTGCTGTAACGGAGGAAGAGGGAAGATTGTCTTTAAACCCATTGGATGTTTTGATTCTATTTGAAAATGATGTCTGCCAAGTCTTGGGTCAGCATTGGTCCTTTTTATTTTGCACTAAAGTATATAAGTGGTTTATCTTGTGGAAAGTTAAAAAAAAAAATTATCCACTGTTATAATTTTTATATTATTTAGCAGTTTTTTTCTTAAACATTTCCTTGTTTGTGTGATCTTTACTTATTTGGTGAAAAGTCTGATTAGATGGCTTAAATGTTACGTCATTAAACATAACTCACTAGTTTTATGCAAACATAACCCTCGTTATCTATTCAATACAGTGACTAGATTAACAAAAAATAAAGCATCAACAGGTAATGACCTTCC
>JAUMHG010000038.1:19828714-19845334 GCA_032359395.1 Enteromius anoplus
CTGCCTGCCTTGCCTTGAGTTCATTGAGGAGGCGAGAGCGCGAGCTCTCAACGCACTGCGCGCTCTCAGCGTGACAGTATGCTGTCAATCCAAGTTACTTTTAGTTTGATTGATTTGACTTTCTAATTGTTTGAAAACTTGTGCACTGGGTAAAAGATCATATACATTTTTTATATATTTTTGGAATATATAAATATATAAAGAGAAGTAAGCATTGTTTACAGCCATTGAAATATGGATTGTGATATTATTGTGACATATTCATAATTATGCACATTGTGCCAAAAAATCTTGCTGTAATGCAAAAACAACAACAGTCTTCTTATAAATATTATTTTGCTTTCTAATTCTTTATTATGACGATTCTTTGACCTGTAAATGGGTAGAATGTGTAAAGTATCCATATTTTATATTTGTTACATTGCACAAATCCTCTGTTTTTTTTCACCCCTGGCCTCTGCATTTACTCACCACAATTGTGGTATCTGTCGAGTGTGTGAGCGTGTGCACCAGGCTGGTGCGTGCGTTTGTGAGTTTCTCCAGGGTTTGAGTCCAGTGTGCTCTCTGAGTGAGAAGGCACTGCTCCACGCGCTCTTCTTCTCTCTGTATGGCCTCTAGGAGACGCTGCTCCTCCTCCTCGAGAGCCTCACGCACCACATTCACCTGAGCCAACACACGTTCCCTTGCACTGTTTGCATCTGTCTATCAATTAAACAGCACAAGAGGCAATTAAAAAACATACTGTATTACACTGTTATAACTAGCCTAAAGTTTAATTCTTCAGGTACCTGTACAGCTTTTTCTCTAGCTGTAAGCGTACGGTCAATGAATCGTTCGATCCTCAGGGCTTGCAGCTGCATTTTTTCACAGACATCCACCAGCTGATTCTGTTGGTGGAACAAAGCGAAATAATCACATAAGTGGCATAAAACTAGCATTTTAGTGGAATGTGTGTGGCAGGAATGTGAAGGCATGTGGATATGATCTGAATTTGTCTGTTGTTTAAAAAAATGGTAGGCTTAAATGAAAGTATCGAGGAAATGTTTCATCACACAGACAGACCATCTACAGGTCCTCAAGGGTATTAAGAAGCTCACAAATGTCTGAATATCTTTTTTTTTTTTTTTTACATTTATTTTGGTCAATGGGTTATGATTAAATGCTATCTAAAAATGCTATCTGGTTTTATATTTTCTCATCTAACTACATCTTTCACATCTTTTTCTGGTCAGTGTATAACTCAACTCAGTGTTGATTTGAGCTATGCTGTTATTTTAGTTAAAAACAAGAAACAGCACTGCATTGAAATGTAAATTCTAAAATATTATTATTTTTTATTTAGCCTACTATTTATGAGATTTAAAAAAATTATGTTTGGGAAATCTGCTGCAAAGACAAAGAAAATGCAGGCTATATGCAAAAACAACATTAACAATAATAACAACAACAACAATACATTTAATCGCATGGTTACTGCAGAAATGTTTAAATCACATTTTGTAAAAGGGAACATACAATTTATCTGATTGCAGTGACAAATAAAAAAAATTAAATAAAGAAAAGTTTCAAAGTTTCTTCACCTCGGGGTGTATCGCTTCTGACTAATGAAACTAACGACGCCCTCCATAATATGAATATACAAATTGCATAGGCCTACACAATACTACTGAAACTCTGTAGCCAATTGTTATTCTAACATTATAGGTTACATTTATTTTAAGGAGACAGCGAACGTGTTATGGTATTAATTGTATAGTTAATGTTTTATACATCGAAACAAAATTGCTATATGCTATTTAACTAATCGTGACTCACCCTTACTACAGTTGCCTGAGTAACCAGCTCTATCACCTTGTGACCCTGACAAGATCCATCCGACACACATTCTGAGCAGGTCAGTCTTCCCTCTATACCACAGTAGAACTGTAGTTCGCGTTCATGTTCTGGACAAAGTTTCGCTTCTCCTAAAGTTGGTGATAAGGAGTCCGGACCTCCAATAGCGTTCTCCGATCTCTCAAATTTGCGCACAGGTTTTGCCGGTGATTCTCCATTTACTGTACCATTGGTGTGTAAAAACAGCCCGCCGCCTTCACACACATTTCCTATTCGGTCTTGATGTTTTGAAAGGTCGTCAATTTGAGAGTCAGTCTCCGGGTCATTGACATGCAAGGACACCGTTGCTAGTTCACAAAGTCTATATTCCGCACTCATGGTACCGAGAGATAATAATAGGTTTTGATACTTTTAGCAGAATAAAACGAATGATTTGCCTGGTTTCGCTGATGTCTATACTGTAAAATACCCGTGGCGCAGGTGTATCCAGCTTTAGAGCCCTGCCTACCTGTCGCAGGTGTATAACACGGAAGTGGACTGGTTGTTTAGTGCGGAAGAAAGAAATGAAGTTTTGTTCTGTATTATTACTCGAGTTAAACTTGAGTCTGTTCTTGCAACATGCTAACGTGCGGTCTATCTATCTATCTATCTATCTATCTATCTATTTTAGCAATATGCTAACTTGTCATCTGATCTTGCATGATCTGCACTGTTCTGTTAACGTGTAACTCGCCACCAACACTCTAGGAGTTAATTTGCTACACAATCGGTTGAAATATAGGCTTAAACTTACCTATTAAGCTCACCAAAATGTGCATTGAGACTTTTTAGTGCACAAGTTATGGGTTTCAGTAGAAGTTATATTAAAATAAAATGTGAATCTCTCACCCAATTATAGCTAATATTTAAGCATTTCAAATAAGATATAAGGCTATATATCATTAAATGCAAAATGTCTGGCAGTGCTTAATGGGTAGCCTACATTTTTGTACCATAGATATGATGGTCTCATACTTATTTTTTAGCTTCAGACTTTGATTCCATCCAGTCGGAGAAGTTTGTTTTTTTACAGCCAATTACTGAACTCATATTGTTTCCATTATGTTTCTCCAACAGTGAACACATTTCTGTGAGTCTGTTGTGATCTGAAGAATTTATAATCTGGTAGCGTATCATCCTCTGTCATTTAGTGTTTGATGCCCAGTTTTCTATTGTGACTATATAATAATATTATACTATTATAAGTCAGTGTTTTAAAAAACCTGTTAACATTTTTCCAGACTTTTATCACTTTTTTCCTGGACAAAAGGCTTCCGATGTCTCCTTTGAAATGCCTCTTTCATTTACACCTAGATTTACACCTAGATCTCAAAGCTGTTCAAATAAGTTATTAATACTGTAATTAATATAAATTTAAAGTGACAACCATCAGTTAATATTTAAAGTCTATTTATAAAGTATTTACTGTACATAGTGGTGTAATGTTTTAGTCACATTTAATGGGAGCAGAAACTATTTTGACAAAATAAAATGACAAGATTTTGCAAAATAAATAATCCAGACCATGTTTTAAATGTATGCATATTTTAATATGAACAACTAAAAAATAAAGCAGTGTAAAACCACAGACCAGCCATAAATTGTCAATTTCTAATATTATGAATTTAAAAGCAAGCCAGCAAGCTAATGCCAGTGGTGTAATATATTAGCGGCAGGATAATAGCCTACATTATTTTTTCTTTTTAAATCTGGTCTCAAACATTGTGTGCTTAATTGGTACATGAGCTAAATTACCTACTAAAAACCATATTAATTGAATTTTTAGAGTAATCTTGTATTTCAAATAAAAACATTTTCATTAAAAAAATGTTACAAGTTCTGTCCAATTCTCATATTCATGATGTCTTTTTTTTGTAAACATATAAGAGATGTGTTTTCCTTAAGTATGACAAAAAACATATTTGTGACATAAAACAATATATATTGTATCTTGGTAACTGTTGGTTATTACTTTTAAGCTATAGAACAACAATAAAAGCATAAATAAATTAAGAATATTAATAACATTCTTAACGGTAATTATATGATCATGTGGTAGGCTATACTTATTATGCCGTAAATTCCTAAGCAACTTTTCTATTGTGGAACTACATTGCCCCATATGAACTGAATGAAAGAAGAGCCCTCAGTTAGCAAATTCTCTATGCATGTATTGCCCTATTTGAAGTGAAAACCAGGGTCCGAAACAGCCACCAAAGGCTCAGTCTTTGCATGCAAAAATAAGTCAGCTTAATGTGTTGGGTCACTTAATGAGAGAATTATCAAACCATTCAAATATTTCTTAAGGTCTTTCAGCATCTATCATACATTGTGAAAAGATTTCAGGGCATCTGGAAGATTTTCAAGCAATAGTGAAAGGCAGGAAACCTCGGCTAAATGTGCTATGAGCCCTCATATGGCACTGCATGAGAAACCATTGTGCTATTGTGTTAAATACAATGACATGGACAATTTGTTCTGCAAGACAGTAATATATAAATTCTATTGTAGAGATGCTGTCAAGTTCTTTTCTCAGAACAGAACGAATTGTGTGATGAGGTCATATGAGTCAAACTAAATTAAATTAAACTTGTCATTGAAAACATTGGAGATCTTTTCTTGGAACTTTTGTCACAGGTTGAAGAGCATAAATAATATTTTTTTTATTATTTTTTTTATTTTTTTATTGCATTTACAGTATTTCCCAACTTTTCTGGAAATGGGGTTATACTTTCCTTAAGTAGCATAATGGAGCTGTGAGTTTTCAGAATTTCTTCGAGTGGCACAAAATTGTTAAATTGCTACTTCATTAAAAATAATTTTAATGCTCCCATTACACCAGCCCTGCCAGTGAGAACTGTTTCGTGCTAAAATGTCGCGTTTTAGTTACGCAACGAAAAGGCATGGTTGTACAAAGGGCGGGCATTGACGTAAAATCTCGTGTTGTGATTCGACAGATCGGCCAAACGCGTTCACGTTTATCCGTGATACGTCAGCATAAGGATTAAACGCCCAACGCAAAAGTATTTGACGATGAACAGCTACGATTGGGCAAATCGCTGTCAGTTCTTGTTTACGATTGGTTGATTTCTGAGTTGTGTTAGTCCCTCCCCCCAGAAGCTGGCAGGTTTTTCCAACGCCTCTCAGCGGTGCATCACGGAGGTTTGGAAGCGGGTGGGGAAGACGCGGGCAACTACTGACCCTATTACACTAAAAATTGTACTCAGGGTTGGTTTGCCCGGTCCGATTTCCAACCTAATAACGTCGTATTTGCTCTCACGTTTCATCCCGGACCTGACATCTCCTCTAATGTCGGATTTTAAGCTCGGGATTGTTCGACTTGGCCGTGTGGCCGGGAAGGTGAGCTGAATCCTAGGGCTGCCATGTGCGACGCGAAGGGGAGGGGATCCGAGATCCGTGAGCTAAATGCTTGTGTTTAACAATTAAGTGCTAGATTTGTCCATTTTGATGTTATCGATCTTGGTTACAGTGGAATATATGGAATATGGGCATAGAGTTGTCGTCGAAACGGTTGGATAATTAAATTGGTCAGCTCATCAGCCGAGTAGGTTTAGTCTCTTTGAGCCGCCTACTTTTGCTGTGGTTGTGCCGCTAGCGTGGCTACAGCGCTGCTAGGCGGCTGGGGCGAGAGTTCGCTTGTTAGCTAGGCAATGTAAAAGTTTTATTTTTCCGTTTACAGTTTAAGAAGGTATTATACACAAGACTGCTGCGTTTTCTTGATCCACGTCAGTAATGACACTGTCATCCAATATGGCTCAGAGAGCTCTGAAATTGCCTCAACCAGGAACCGTTCGCAGGATGACAACCGGCATGTTGGCTGTGATGTGCCTTAGCACATAGTCTTTACACGGTTTATCTGTCAAACATGTGCACAGTCGCTTCATTTGTAATGTATCGCGAAACCTTCTGAAAAATGTTACAAGTTTATTAAACTTTACTATTTTGATCGGTTTCTTGGCATCATCCTGAACAAATCTAAGCTGTTTCTGGGATGCCAGGCCGCTTATGCCATGACACTAGAGGGCAGCCGGTAAAGCGTTATCTATAGGGGTTAAACAATAGGAGCATGTGAGAAGTCGGATGAAAAACACAAACGCGATGCGTGCTGTACAGTCTTAATGATTCCTATTTTATGTTGTCATAAAAAGGAATATAGCTCATGCTAATCCGACAGTCACAGGTTATGTCTGGTCCGACTCCGCTGACTTTTAACACGTTTCTCCTGTGATAATCGCGAAAGTTTCCTTAGGCACTCTGCTTTTTATGCTTATTAAATTCTGGAATCTGCAATGGCAAGAGTAACATTACAAATATTTACCATTATTACTTTACTGACAGCTACCGATCTTCTTTTTATGTAGTGATTATAAAGCTATTTTAAAATTCAACAAATTATCTGTCCTAATCACCAGAAAAAGCGGGTTGAGTAATTATACGAGTAACATTAGTAGTTTTTTTTTCTTTCTGAGATAGTAATAACGTTTGATAAGTAAACTGACTTGTAGTCGGTTGAACTGGTTTGCTAAACCTGTCTGGGGTACGTTTCCCATAAGCATCGTTGGAGATCTATAGTCGTAAACTACCAAAATAGTTATATTAAGAGTGTCTTGATTTCTATGTCTAAAACTCCCACACACACTCACACATATATATGTATATACGTAACACTTAAAATAGAAACAAATCGAACTAATAGAAAAGGAGTATTATGTATAACTTAAGTCTTTAATGAAGAAGCATAATAGCTGATATGTTTTTGGATTGTTGTCTCAAATGATTTACTCTCCATTATAACACCATTTTGTTATTTTAGACAAAGTACACTTTGATTGATGAGCAAGACATACCATTGGTGGAAAACTATGCCTTTGAGGTGAGAACTGTTTTGTCTGGGGTTTGAACCAACTACCCTATGTGTTATGACCATTTCCAGTTTTCCTAGTTCATTTTAAAACTTTACTTTACCTACTTTAACATCTACCCAAATTATTTATTTTTTGTTGTGGATGCATGTTTTGAATACTATTATTTAGTCCTGTAAACTTTTTTATTTTTATTTTTAGGCACGCATGGAAGTTGATGCAGATGGAAATGGGGCAAAAATCTTTGCTTATGCCTTTGACATCGGCAAGGGTAGATGGGCTGGTCGACCACTGCATGAGTTACTTTGGTGAGTAGTGTTATAGAGCCTGTTGCATTTCCTTATGCTTTTTCCACTGTTTACAATCTTTAGATACGACTGTAAATATTAAGGCCACTAGTGAAAGACGTAATTCATTTTTTTTTTTTTTTCTTCTTACTGGGTGTGTAACGATACATCAATATGGATTGATGCATTGTTAAGATGAGTAACGATTAAATGATTTTGTGCAATGCATAAAAACTATATTTAAAAAGCACATTGACATAATTTCAGACTTGAAAATCTATTTAATAATAATTGTGTCATGGTGTGTTTTGAGATACCCTCCACCTTTTTGTTCACAGGGAAAAGCACAGAGGTGGAATTGCTCCAAGCTTCCAAGTAGTTCACATAAACTCAGTCACAGTGGATAACCGTCTAGACAACTTGCGTCTTGTTCCTGTGGGATGGAGTCCTAAACCAGAAGAACTGTCCAGCAAACAAAGGTAAATGAAAAATCAATACATTTAGATTTTATGGCATACAGCTTTTAAGAAACAAACAAAACAAAAAAACATATCCAACTGTAGTCAACTTGTGCTGTAATGTGTTTTCTAAATTATGCCTGCATAATGTCTTCTCTAGAGAGCAGTCGTTGTACTGGCTGGCTATTCAGCAGGTTCCAGCAGACCCAGTGGAAGAGCAGTACCTGGAGTTGAGTCGCACACGCTACTACAATGCCAATGGAGAGCTGGTGGAAGAGGAGGAGTGCTCCTGCACCTATTACGAGTGTCACTACCCACCTTGCTCGCTCATTGAGAGGAGGGTCAGTATTGTGTAAAGAAGTAATTCTATGTTGTCCTTTTTTGTGTTTTTTATTTTTGAAATACTGGTCATTATGGTTGGATATTGTTTGCTTTTTATCTATTAATATTTTGCTTATTGCTTCAACGTTTTGATTCCAATGGGATTTTTAAAAAAAAGCTTTAAAAATCCAATATTAATCTATCAAACATTTATTTCTGTGTCTGTTTGCAAAGCGTTTTATTGCAGCTGAATAAAAAAAAATCCCAGCAGTCTACAGAACACTAAAAAGGGAGTTTTGCCTATGCTTTTAACAAAAATACCACAGCAAAAACAACTAGACTAATATAAATGTCAAATATTAAAGTTTTGAAGAAAAGTAAATAGTCAGTAATAAAATAGGCACAAACAAATCAATTAGCCACAGCATAAATAGAACTGAACCACATTTCAGATACAGAAGCTGTAATTTAAAGTTTAAAAATAATGCATAGTTTTCTTTTCATTATTAAAAAAAACTAATGAATTAAAAGATATATTCAATCAAAATCAGTGTATGTTCTTTGATTTACATTAATGACAGACAGTGCATTTATTAGACTGCTGTCTCTTTAACAATGAACACGTTTTTCTCATTTTTTTGTTTACTTAAACAAAAAAAAAAAAAAAAAAACCCGGCTGTGTTAATGATATACTGACATAGATTTTGGTTAAAAAATATGATAGCCGTCGGTTCGGGCCCAGAACAATCTTTTCTGCATGGAACAGAACGGACAAATACTCGGAACCCACACAGAGACCTCTGTTCTTTCCGTTCCTGCACTTATATAGTTTAAATCAAATTAAAATGTTAACAGAGGAATCGTTAAGCGCAATCGAAATGCACTCATCTCATTGAATTCCTGGTTTATAGAAATTTGGAACTGGTTCTAAAATGGAACCGGTTTTCAATACACAACAACTTTTTTTTTTTTGCTTTATAACAGTAGTCTATAGAGACTGGTGATGATTATGATATTGGGTAATTTTTTTTAAATCTTTGGCTGAGATACAACTATAGGACCTTTCACACCGCATTAACCTTTTCGTAGTACTCAAACTAATTGTGGAACTGCCCAGTGTTTGGCGTGTTTACACCACAGGAACTATAAACGATTTTAGTTCTTTCTTTGGAGGAATTAAATCAGCTCCTCCTTCAGAGTTGGGGTCTAAAAAGTTCTACGAACTAGCATTGATGTAAGTGTAAGCTGATTGGCTAAAGCGTATGAAAATGCCCTCATGGTTTAAAATGCTGTGTAAACATGTACTGTGTAAAAATTGTATCAACTTATTTCTTTTAGAGGCAGCATTTACCTAAAGACTTTGTTTACGGCTTTTTTCTGCTTCTATCAGCCTCAGTGATATGTGTATGCCAGCTGACATAGGAGATTCTTAGTCCTCCTTTCTGTTTTTTTAATTGCTTGACTTATAGGTTGACATTTCATATCCATTATTGTGAAACAAAAGAACACAGCTCCGATCACAGAGTCCACCATCCTCCCTTTGTTAACATTTGTCTTCATTGTTTGAAATGCTACACACAAATGCCGTCACTGTCTGGCTTAGGTCGCTTTTTAATAACTGCTGTCAGTGCAAATAAAACTTATTGAATATTGAAATTTGCCTTTAAATCCATAGCATGTTACTAATCAAAAATTGAGATTTTATATTAACAGTAGGAAATTAAACTTCATGGAGCACAATCTTTTCTTAATATCATAATGATTTTCGGCATAAAAGAAAATAATTTTATTCCATAAAATGTATTGTTGGCCATTGCTACAAATATACCCATGCTTTGGTCCAGCGTCCTGCATTTTCACAGAGGACACCTTGCGTTCAAAATGCTGGATGGACAGAGAACAAAAAAGATAGAAAATAGCAAAATAACCCTCACATAAGACTTTTATGAATACTGCAATGCTCTAGCACAAAAAGAAAAGCAGCATGTATTGTGTGTATGGAAAATGTAATCCTTTTTTGCACCATGTTCAGAGAAATTACACTCCTAATTGGCTAATGCTGACCGTATGTTTTTCAAACAGTTGTCACTTTTAACATGTTAATAGTATCTTGTTTATTTGAGTTATGGCAATTCTACTAGTGTCTCTGTCTTTGTATCTTTGCAGCTGAGGGAGTTCAACATCTGCGGCCGATGCCAAGTGGCACGCTACTGTGGCTCACAGTGCCAACAGAGAGATTGGCCAGCCCATAAGAAGCAGTGCCGTGAGCGTAAACGAGTTCTGGCGCTGGAGTCTGAGCCGGAGCGATGATCCCCCTCATCCCCATTTGAAGAACGATGGTCACAGGGGGTGTGGGGTGAGACTGAGTTGAAATTCAAAAACTTGACTGATAGGATAGGGGACAATTTTGGTGGGTTGAATGGGCCTATTGGGGGGAAAAAAAAACATACTTCCCAGAACTTTCATATCTCCACAACTTGCCTATGGGGATTATGGGAAATGGAGTTTTTTTTGTTGTTCAGAGGGAGGTCTTAAAAGCTCCACCTGCTGCTATGGATGCGTGTTTAATGAAGAAAAACACCATGCCGTCATAACTCTTTCTCTGTGGACTGCATATGAGTATTGACAGTCATGCGCTCGCTTGTTCCATCCGCCCTTCTGTCATGAAGTATTAGCCGCCGAGGGACAAAACTGCTGTACTGATGAGATGGAATACGGACCTCTTCACTGTACTACCCTTCCTCCTCCTCTTCTCCCAGTTGGACTTCTTGTGCACATAACCGAGCACATAGTCACTCATCTGCCATACCTTCAAGTATGAAGCCAATAGCTGTGCAAAACCACACTACCAGTATTGTGTGTGCAATGCCATTATTGACTGAAGGACATGAATAAAGTGGTTGAATTTATTTATTTTTTTCCTTTCTTTTCTTAAGCGGGGTTGCAGTGTTGGGGAATATGCCTTTGGGGTGGGGGGGTGTCACCATTCTGTCTGCCTGTTTTTGAAATGCATTACAATCCTATTTAGCTTTTACACTCATGTCATGTTTAGTTTCATTTACCATAACAAGCACTCAGTTAGAGGGATGTCCTGGGAAAAACTTGAAAACCCACATGGAAAGTTGACTTTGATTCGTATTGTCAACGTGTACTTGGATGTCTAAAATTGTCATTTGGGTCCCAGTCATTCAATGTTTAGTCGTCTTGTTTGTCTTAAAATCTTTGTCAAAGTGAGTTTAACACATTATTATTATTATTATTATTTTTTAATTTAGATTTTTTTTTCTTGACACAAAATAATGTGCACACAAGTTCCAAGTGTGTCTTCCTCTTACGTCAAGGGCAACTCTACCAAACTGTGACGTGCACTCACAAATAAGCATGTATAATAGACGCATACATGTGACTTTTGTCTGTGCTCGTGTTCCGAATAATTTATTTATCTGGTTGGGGGTTGAACACTGTGCACTGAATATCCTAATTTTGATCCTTGTTCTTTTTTGAGAAATGGGAGCTTAGGGTAGGTAGGGGTGTCTGTCCTTTTTATTTTTTTTCTAAGCTATTACCATACAAACATTAAATGCATAAATATGTGAATGGACAAAGTTTGTGATAACTGACCATCTCTTGTCACTGTAATATATAAGAATAAAATTCATGAAATAAAATCTCAAATGTGTAAAGGTTAATTTGTTTGTATAGTGTCTGTTTTGCCCATACCATGTTGTCTTTAATCTGTTTGATGTGGACAATATTGTCATTGTGCACATTCTGTGCAATTAAAATTGGTATGAGTGCCATTTAGAGCTCTGTGTCAAGGGTCAAAACCAAGTACAGTAGCTTTTAAATGAATAAGGATGTTACATGGATTGTAAGAAACACTAATTTAAAATTAGTTTTTGATGTTAGAAGTGTGGCTCCTGACATGGCAAAGCTATATTTGAAATGCCTCTTTAACCTGCTGTTGGGATTTATTAATGTCCCTTGGTTTGATAAAGTATTACCAAGTGTAGTGTTCTAAACTTCTGACTTTCTATTTGAAACATATATCAGTGTTGTTGATGGTAGCTCGTTTCGTTTCTGCCTCAATTGAGTCAAATATTGAGAAACTTTGTTATAATACTGACTTAACGCTTTTTTTTGGCGCTGATGTAGTACTGAACGAAGCCTCTTATATGAAGCAGTGCAGTTTAATGTGTGTCTAAAAAGGATGTCGTGAATAACCTTTAGCCAAACGTCTCCATGGGAACCTAAGGGGTGGTTGTTTCATTCGTTGTATCTCCAGGCAAGTTTTCAAGACCTCTCGAGGTTACTTTAAATGTAACAAGCAGTAAGTTGCATACCTCCAGTACGAGGAACGCCACGCAGCAGACGACGTGCCCACGTATTAACGTCGAGGCCAGTAAGCTGAATTTTTTAATGACAGTATTTATTTTATCAGTTGCGCGGAATTATAACTTTTTGTTTTGTTTATTTGTTTTCGTAAAAGTCGTAACTATGTGATAGGGAAAATTAAAAAGAAAAAATCACAGAAAATGTTGGACATTGTTCTACTCATAGAGTACCATTATGCTGTCGTCGTTGGGTTTTTTCTTTTTGATGTTCTTTTGCACATAGAGATGGACATAATACCATGTAATTATTAAAGAGTACATGAACTTTGCTTACTGCTTTCCATGCTATTCTTTGTAGAGCAGGCTAATGTAAATAATTATGGTAATCACTTAATACTGTGTGGTATATATATAATATAATATTATTATTATAATGTAATGACACTAATACTGTTATTAGGTAACAGTACTGACATGCAGTGTAATAACTGTGTCATAAAGCCATAGTACATTTCTAACGCAATGTGAGAATAACTTTTACTTTCTCCTCTTACTACCTAATTTTTATTTTATATATTTACTGTTTTGTTTTGTTTTTTATAATAGGGTGTTTTGAAGGATGGCATCAACAGCATGCTGTTCAGCTCCATGTCATAACGGAAATGCTTTGACCTGGCTTCTATGTCCCGACATTGATCATGTGTCCTCTGCATTGCAAATTCTTGTTGATCTTGCTCAGAAGGACAAAAGTGAACTTGTTGAAAAGGTTCTTCAGCACTGCAACCCAGAATTATGCATAGATGCTCTTCAAAAGCTGCTGAAGTCACCTGCCTCATGGTCAGTACTTAAATCTTTTAAATCAAAAAAATCAAACAATTTTATAAATTACACCTATTTACAAATTTACAATAAATTACACGCACACACACACACACACACACACACACATTAAGTCCTTTGTGCAATCTAACATGGCTGCATTCAAAATTGAACTGGAAATTAAGTGCTGGGTTTGTCTGGCCAGTGGAGAACTGGCCCCTCAACTGAGCCTGGTTTCTCCCGAAGTTTTTTTTCTTTCTATTTTTTCACAGATGGAGTTTTGGTTTATGTGTCAGGTGACCTGTTAAAACCGAAATGGTTGTGTACATTAAAGAAGTAACTCACTCAAAAATAAAAATTCTTACATCATTTACTCACCCTAAAGTAGTTCCAAACCTTTTTAAATGAACACAAAGGAAGACATTTTGAAAAAAAGTTTGTGACCAAGCTGTTTTAGGTCACCACTGATTTAAATAGTAGAAACAAAAATACTATGGAAGTCAATGGTGACCCAAAACAGCCTGTTTTTTGGAACTACTCAAAGGTGAGTTAATGATGACAGAAGTTTTGAGGTGAACTACTCCTTTAACATTACAGAATATTGACATAGACCAATTGCAGTTAATGTGTGTAATGATAGATGGTGTAAATGTGAACTACACCTGGACAACATCACTCATATCATTAATGTTATAAATCAAACGATCAAAGAGTGATTCCATTGTTCCTTCACCCAGATCACTGGTTTTGAAAATTTTTGACATGCATACAATGAGAGTGGTCTGTTATTGTATTTTTTTATTGATCTTTTAACAATACGGATTGTCGCAAAGCACTGAACATTATCAAATAGGAGAACAGAGTGATGGTAATGTATAATGACGAGAATTAAGCTATTTTTTTATCAAATGCAGAGATGGTCTCTGTAGTCAAGATCACGATAATCACTGGAAATCAGGTGTCCCCAACTAAGCAAGCCAGAGGCGACAGCAGCAAGGAACCAAAACCCCTTCCAAGAGAGAATGGGGAAAAAAACCTTGTGAGAACCAGGCTTAGTTGGATCCAGTTCTCCTCTGGCCGGACGCCCAGCACCTAATTTCCAGTTCAATTTTAAGCACATGTCAGTTAATGACAACAAAACACCATTCTTTAAAGTTATATTTTACTGCTACAGAAATTATTAGTATTTTGAAACTTTTGAGAATGGTGTCTTAGCCAACAAACCATAAACAAAATACCTTATTGTGTTTGCCATTTCTAAAACTTTGTCTCAGATTGTTTCAGCATTGATAACCTTACATTAAATTAGGATAAAATGCTTGACAAAATGTAATCTAGGAAGCTTTCAGCCTTGAAAATGCAGCTCAAGTCATTAGAAATGGTCACCTCAGCAACAGCAAAAGCCTATTGTGTTCGGCCTATAAAGTTCGATTTATGAGAGTCATCTTGCTCAATGGTTCTCCTTTGACCTCTTACAAAATGCAGACCTCTAAGAGGTCAAAGCGTAATGAGTGTCTTTCTCCCTGTTGAAAGGGTGAAATGATTAAAAGGCAAAAGCGACTAGCTTTTGCTTTTCTGTCGAGACAGTGTCCTCAGATTGAACTCAAACCACCAGAGAGGATCATCCATGCTTGCTTTGTAACCAGGGCCCTCATTTAGGGAACATTTGTATGCTAAAATCCACACCGATGTTGGCATTTATAAATTGAAAAAGTGCTTAGCAGCACGTCAGGTTCGAAGCTGGAGTACAAGGTAGAGACATTGACACTTTATATAATAATGACATTGGCTCCTGCCTGCCGCTCTGCTGAGAGTCTGCTGTGTGTTTGTAGCTCGGATACGAAGCTTTGTATTTCTTTGTATCACTTGCTGCTGTTTATAGTGATAAAAATACAACCTAACTCCCTCGATATTTCCTTTAGTATATATCAAACCTATTTGTTTGTTGATCGTTTGCTTTTATCCTAAAAACTCGCGAATATTATTGTTTTCTGTTATCGTCTCCTTTTATTTAATTTTTTTCTCGCTCCATTAACTCATTTCCCGTTCGCTCCGTCGCTCCGTTTTTTTACAAGTTTATCAATCATCAGTGGTAAGTGAATAATCCATCAATCACGGTGAGTATGGCTTCTCCTTCTCTTGTTGTTTGCACGTCATGCCACATGTACAGCCTATCTCTCTCTGTCAGCAATGAGGGTTTCACATTTGATAAATGCAGGGATATAGTTAGGCTGACAGAGAAGATTTTAGAACTTAGAGACACGCATCCAAACAGAGGACAGTCAAAATGTGAGGGCTGTATATACGGTTTTGGATGCGGGTTCAGCTCATGTACATGGTTCGGTTCCGGCAGCACCCGCACAGCATCAGGGCAAGTGGGTGACTGTGAGACGGCATAGCAACATGACAACAAACAGGTTCTCCCCACTCAGTGACGCACCCACTGGGAAACCTGATGAAAGAATAATTGGCGATTCTATTGCACGGAACATGAAAATAGAGACACCAGCCACTATAGTCCAATGTGTTCCGGGAGCCAGAGCGCCTGACATCTTAACAAATTTCAAAGTGCTGGCTAATGCTAAACGTAAATTCATTAAGATTGTTATTCACGTAGGCACTAATGATGTTCGACTTTGCTAGTCGAGATTACTAAATAATGTTAAAGATGTGTGTGAACTTGCAAGTTCGATGTCAGACACTGTAATTTGCTCTGGTTACTGCTCACCGGGGTGATGAGATACACAGCAGACTGCTGGGTCTCAACGGCTGGATGTCTAAGTGGTGCCCGCAAAATAGCATAGGTTTTATAGACAATTGGCCGAGTTTTTGGGGCAGACCTGACCTGTTTAAAAGAGATGGTCTTCATCCTTCTTGGGGTGGTGCCGCTCTTCTCTCTAAAAATATGGCACATAGTCTTAGATCTCATACTTGACTAACTGGGGCCCAGGTCAGGAAGCAGACAGACTGACTAAAAGACCGTCTGCAAACTGCCTCACGTCACTGCAGTCAGGTAATGCTCAGCACATAGAGACTATTTCACCTAGATATAACACTATAGAGACTGTGTCTGTTCCCCGAACTAGAAAATACAGAAAACATCCAAACCAAACTAAGAGTAACAATTTAATTGATTTTTAAAAAAGTAAAAGCGGTTTATAATACAGAGAAAGAAATGATTAAGCTTGGCTAGGGGTGGGCGATTTAACCAAAATCTTCTATCATGGTAGAAGCAATTTTCTACCTCGATAACGACATATATCATAATATAGCAATTTGTATCTGAAAACGCATAAATAAAAACTCAAACACAAAGAAACAGTTTTATATAATGTAATTTTATTTAAACTATGAATTGCAGCATTACTTTAAGTAAAAAACAACCATACTGTGTACTGCATTGCATTTTAAGTTTAATGTTTTTTTTTCTCTCTCAGAACAACAGGTACTAACAAAGTGCCTGACAGTATGCCAGCTCTTTTTTTTCTGTTCCTTATCTTCACTTGTTTTTTGACTTTGGACATATTCGTTTGGATGCTCGGATTTGAGATGTTGGAAAAAGTCTGACATGTTTCCACTGCTTGCTAAAACAGTGCTCTTGCATACCTTGCAAATCACGTTCATCTCATTCGTATCACTTTTCCTA
>JAUMHG010000038.1:19849613-19861342 GCA_032359395.1 Enteromius anoplus
CAGCTGTTTTGTCCAGGTGTATTTGATTAGTCCATGTATAAATACCACGTCCCATGTCTTGTATCTTTGTCAGTCGTTAACGTTGCATGTCGTTTGTCTCACTTTGCATTGCTCGCTGCACATTCCTCGTTTCTTTGTTTTCTTGTTCTAATAAATGTCCAGTTTGCACTTTAGCTCTTTGCACTTTCGTGTTCTCTCTGCTCATGAGGAAGCGCGAGCGAGAGTTTGTTCAGCCTCATCGTGACAGTTTCGACTTTATTCTCGTAATATTAAGACTTTAATCACATAGTTTTAGATTTTAGATTAGGCACTAAAACGCAGTCGTACATGGAGAGTTCAATTTGGGGGTTAAAAATTACTTTTTCTATATTGTCACCACTACAGATTTTCAAAGCAGTGATAAACAGTAAAAGATTATTTAGTGATTTAGTAAACAGAATTGAATTCTGTTATAAAGCGACTCTAAAAAGACAATAGTAAACTGCCAGTATTTTGAATTTTTGAAAAAGTTAATTGTTGATTCACTTCGGTTCAATAACTTAATGTAAAGTTCATCAATTAAAGAACGAGTGTAGATCATTTATAAAGCAGCTCTGGAGAAAACAGTGATGTCATCACCAGGCTTAGTTTAAGTCTCATCCAGTAGTGTTTTTGAAGTCATGTCAAAGTTTACAGCATGTTAAGATTTTTATAGATAGCGTTAGTTCAAGTAAAGCTGTAACAGAAACAGTTGAGTTCATCATGGCTTTGAGGTCAAGTTAATCAAATCAATTAAAAAGGTAACATGTAGCTATCCCTACACTCACTGACAATGTTAAAATTTGAGCTGATTAATATAAAAAAATAGTAACCGGATACAACTGCTTATCACCTGTAATGAATATATGAACTATATTTTCCTAAGAAAACTTGTTCATGCACTTGTTTATGCAAAATCCCTGCAACAGTGCTGGAGTGTTCTGGGTGGTTGCCTGGACATTGCAATACAATTACTATACTTATGACAAGTTACTGTAATGCTCTGCTAATTCAAATAAATTTCTGGATAGTTGCTAAAGCGTTCTGAGTGTTTTTTATGACAATGCTTTGGGTTTTCTAGACAGCTGTTTACTGACCCACAAGGTGCTTTGAATAAACAATGCTTCTGCACACATAAATGTTAATATACTACAGGTACCATATAAGAAAAAAAAAAAAATGTTAATTTCAAGTAACTTGCACAAAATGCACATACAGTACTTTGTCTGTGGCAATTATCTAAGCGGGCAACTCAGGACACAAGTCAAGTAACAAGACAAAATCCTAAGTTCTAATAAGACCACTAATGCGATTGCAATGTAGAAGAAACAATAGGTGCTTAAGAGGTGGCACTCGCCAGGGGGCATCAGTCAGAATAATGGGCTGGAGGCAGTTGGGAGACGTCCATAAGACATAGATCAAATCAGAAAATTCACAACACAGTTATGTAATGTATAATTTGTATACAGTATATGTTTGTCTTTAAAATACACAAACAATTTGATTAATAATAATAAATACACATAGATTATTAATTAAACATCATTCATTTGAAAAAAAAATGTAAACATCAGAATTTTATATTATTAAGAAAACATGTAAACGTGTCTAATGACTAGTCTTTCCCACTTTTTTTCCCCTAAAATTGTCTGTACAATGATCTTACAAAAATGTCATTAGTGACAATTGTAACGATTCTATTATTTCTGTTTCTGGAAAAGCAAGAGAAAAACTTTGGGAAAAACAAGCATCACAAAAGGTCCTCGTTAGATGTAAGTAACAGATATATCTCCTCCCCAGGTTTCATGGCTCCAGAACTGCTACAGAAGAAAGAGTATGACTATACCGTTGATTACTTTACTCTTGGGGTCACTCTATATGAAATGGTTGCTGCTAAGGGACCTTTCAGATGTCGTGGAGAGCAGGTACACATACTCCTGTGCACACTTAGGCTCTCTGTTAAGGGGCTTGCAGGGACAGTGATTTTGCAGTGACAAAGCAGAACTTATGAATTGCAATGAGAGAAAACAACTGATGGCAATTTGAGCAATCTTTGCTCAACCTCTGATCTTTTTCTGTATCACAGGTGGATAACAATGAAGTGACACGACGCATCCTGAATGACGTTGTTTCATACCCTCCAACCTTCAGCCAAGAGCTTAAAGACCTCTGTGAAGGACTTATGGAGAAAGATCCAGAGAAGAGGCTTGGCTTCAAGAACAATGAGTGTGCTGACCTGAAAAACCAGTCCTTCTTTAAACAGCTCAACTGGGGAAGATTAGAGGCTGGTACGGTCCATCAGAGTTACAGTTAGGATGTCTATCAGAAACTTTACATGGCTTTGAGTTTATTTATTTATTTTTGGAAATAGTATTTTAAATTAAATACATGTAAAAAAAAAATTGGGGTAACACTTACACAATGCATGAACTTACTAAGTAAATTCTGCATAATTACATGCTTTTAAACCTAAACCAAGCCCCAATTCTAACCCTAACTCTAAGTACATGTTGTTAATTAACATTACTTAGTACCTAAAGTATTTATTTACTTAATATTAGCCTACATAAGAACATTTTAAAATAAAGTGTATCTGAATATGGTAGTCATAACAAAAAATATGCATCAAAGTATGATGGTACTTCCCTTTTTTATGTGTTATAATTCAAACCATTTTTAACATTTTAAAAAATATTTTCTTTTCTTATTTTGCAAAGGTATGCTTCCTCCTCCTTTTGTCCCAGATCCTAAGATGGTCTACGCCAAAGACATTGATGATGTAGGAGCATTCAGCACAATAAAAGGTGTTGTGATTGACAACAATGACAATGAATTCTACGATGAGTTTGCAACTGGGAACGTACCAATTCCATGGCAGGAGGAGATGATTGAGACAGGTGTGTTTGGGGAGCTTAACGTCTGGGGACAAAATGGAAAACTCCCGAACGATCTTGATCCCAACTATGTGGAAGCAAAAGGAGGGGGATGTGTTCTACTGTGAACAAGAAAAATAAATGAACAAACTGGTGGGTGCACAGGAATGAATTGAGGTGACATAAATCAACAAAGACTGACTCTGTCTAGTTAGTCAAGAAGGTCTCCCTATGTGTGTGGTGGGATAATATTTCTATAGATAACTATAGATAAAACGTAAGCAAATCACTCCAAGTTCTGACATTTTGTAAAAGTTGTGATTTACTGTAATATACTATACATGAGGTAAAATTACTTATAATGTTACGTCTGTTTGTACGTTTACAGTTTCATGAGGGAATTTTTTGGTCATGGGAAGATGTTAGCATAAAAAGAGGAATTAAATCTAGTAAATGGAAAATAAAGGAACTGAAAAAGTAAAACATATCAGCTTATATGTCATAGAGGAAGTGAGATCCTTGTTTACTTTTATGGTAAAATATATTTTTCTAGACATTTCAAAAGATATTCTGTTTACTGTTTGTCAACACATTTATTTTTTTTATTTATAATACATTTAATTGTATGGTAGTCTAAACTTGACTATAACAATAAAATATTTTTATGTTGGAAAGCTGAGTCTTATGCCTTTATGGTAAGCCTGGAATCAGCTGCATTGGTGAAATGTTGAACTGGATGTTTTTGAGTTGTTTAAAGCTAAAGCGAGACCTGGAAATTCATATATATATATGTCACTGAATGTTCAACAGTCCATTTTGTGTGCTGACCTACTTCCCTCTAAAGCCATGTGAGGGACCAGAGGACAAAATTTGAAAGGGGAAGTAACCATTATTAGTGACATTTATTAACAACACTCATAACAACTTTCCTCACAAGGATAACACACCGGAGGAGGGAAAACATTTCTTTATATATTGTGTGTGACAGCCCTGAATGCTCAATGGAAGGTAAATGACCTTCTTTTTTTGTTTTAAACATTTTTATTATGACAAGAGAACAGAGTGTGACAACACAGGCTTCACTGACCAAGAAGACAATTACATTGTTGATTATGAAATCAGCACAATCAGTTGCTGCCTCTATTGCTATGTTTTGCACGTTAATATCAGTGCATCCGCGTATCTCTGGAGTTTGACGTGTAAATCTTTCTCATTTGGACATGAAAATTATTTTGGAGCATCAAATGATGGATAAATCAATCTTTAACACATCCAATGGAAAACCTACCATTCCACCAAAACCAAACCTCAATGCTTCACACCAGTCAAGCCACTTTGGTTCCCCTAGCAGAGTGGCTCATGCTTTGCATAACTTTGAGCAAGGAACAGGCAAGCAAACGGCAGTAAACTTCAACAGTAAAGTGAGAATATACTCTGAAAATATGAGCCAAGATGGAAGGTCTGTGGTAGTTGGAACTAGATTATCATGTTCACCCAGGGCAAAGGACCAAGCAGAGGATATAACTTCATTTTCAAGACTTGTGAAAAATGGACAGATGCTGGGGGAAAGTAATCTTCAACCGGCAGTAAATGATGTGGATGTAGGTCGATCAGGTAGTGTATGTTTTGAAATCTGTTTCTAACATATGTCTAAATATGAAATAATTGTTTTACTTTGTGTTTGCTATTATGCAATGTAGGTTAATGTGATGCAGATATCATATGATGGAGGTTTAACACCTTTAAATTAAAACCAAATACAACCAATGTAAAAGCGAAAAATTACATTATTTGCTTGTAAAATGTTTTTACATTTCCAAAAGATTTTTCCTTTTTTTATTTCAAAAACCTTATGTTTGTCATTGACCAATCAATTAAGGGCCACTGGCTTTGACCATTGTAAAAGGGAACTGATCACAACCCCCTTTCCCTTTCCATAGTCAGTTATTAAATATTTTGGCTAATTATTAGCTTATGTTCTCACCTACAAAAAGGATGCAGAACTCTCAGCTCTGTTTAATACACTATACAGTGTTCATATACACTATATGATTACAGTCTTTGCATTTGATAAAGAAATAGCTTAATAAATATATTAATCTCATCATTATACATTACCATCACTCTATTCTCCTTTTTGATAATGTTCAGTGCTTTGCTACAATCTGTATTATTAAAAGCTTTATAAAAATAAAAGTGATTGATTGATTGATTGATTGATTGATACACCATTTTACCAGCACAAAAAAAAATTAATATGGGGAGAAAAAAAGTAGATACTGTCTAAGTCTGTTGATAAGTTTAATAAAGCACCTGACTACCCTCCTTTTCCTAAGCTCCTGATGGCAGTGAGGTGAATAATCATCAGGGTTCAACTGCGCCACCTACCCACTTAGAGGAGAAACACTGTCATTGCCTCTGCCATCTTCAAAGGCCTGGTATGAAACTAGTCTGGGTTCCTTTAAATGAGAATAAAAATGACATGAAAACTACAACTGAAAAGAATCAGAAACATCGAAACATAGGAGGTCAGAGAAATCAGGATGCTTCACACCTAACCAGCAATGAAGTCAGTTGGCCACTGAACAGCCCATCTCTCAATTCAAAACCCCAACCGTTGCCTCCATGTATAAATTGCCAAAGCTTTCTGCTGCACCACAGCCCTCATAAATTAGCAGGAAGTGGATTTGTTCATGCTAATGAGTCATTCCAAAGCCATCCGAAACCCCCTTTACCACCAAGGACTTATCAGTCACCTGAATATCAAAATATCCAACAGTGTACACAGCTGGAGCAGACCAATGCTCAAATATATTTGGATATTTTGCCATCAAACGACAATAAAGTTACCCCTCCAGCTGTCCCCCCTCGACCTCCCCCACGACTTCCGCTACATCCTAGGTCCTCCAAAAGGACAGAGAAACGGTCTTCCCACCCAGCCCTGGCATGTGTAGTCTCTCTTCGAGGCGGCGGCCCACCAATCAGAAACACCAGCGGTGTTGAGAATGGAAAATCATCTCGCCCCATATCCATGCCAAACCCATCAGGTAAGTGCAGAAGAATTTCCAAAGACTGCTTTTTACTAAAGTACATCACACAAAGCAGTTTCAACAGAGAGAAAAATTTATAAGTTGATTATTATATAAATTGTGCATAACTATATTTTAACAATGGTCTTTTAAAAAATGACTGAGATTTTGCCAAGCATCTTCTTGGATCAACATCTTGGATCGGTGCGATCCTAAAATAACATTCTTGTCAAATAAACATAGTCCTAAACCCAAACACTAACCTCAGCCCTAGTCCTGACCCAACCCTGAATTGATCCAGAAACATGTCCTATTTACCAAAATCAATGTGGCCATCAAGGTATCAGTTACAAGTACATGTTTCAAATATCTGCCTTGAATACAGAAACACACATATTTATAGTTTTTTTTTTTAAAGCTTCATGTTTGTTTTCTAGGTAAGAGCTATGAAAATGGGGATTTTGATGACTGGGAGTCAGTTGACATGGAAGCGTAAGTTTACAGCATTAAAAAATTGGTCTTTAAAAGTGCAAAAATTATCCAATGATTTTTAGAGATGTCAAAAAATTTCTATCAGTAATTTTCACGTCATAGGTTTTGTGTTGCTTCTAGTATACTGTACTCAAGACATTGTAAAATCTGTAATGAAATGACTTCTTATCTTTGTTGATGTCTGCTCAAATACATGTTTCCTAAAGGGAAGTGAAACAGTCTGTAGTTATACTTGACCCCTCACATGATCAAGACTTCCATTTGTGACCGCCTTTTTAGTCACTTTGCGAACTAACATTTGTAGTTACTGAAATGTTCTTACAGTAAATGTAAAATGAATGCATAATTTTATTACCCCCCAAAATTATTTATTCTTACAATTATATTTATTTATAGTGTGACATGTCACTGGATCAACATTGTGAAAAAACAGATTTAAAGAACCAATTTATAGTTTAGGCTTACAATCAGTGTTTGGTGCTTGTGCATCAGTTTCATCTGTAATTTCTATCTGATTTTAGGCATTATTCATGGGTAAGGTTAAGTTTAGGTGTATAGATATGGTCAAGATTAAATATTTGTATTAAAATGGTGTTCCAGGGCCAACAAACTTTGTTAACACATCTAACTCAGCAAAATCAGAAAGTAGAGTCAAGAGTTTAATTCCTCTTTCCCCGAAAATAACCCCCCCCTCCCCCCCCCCCCCCCGGCCTTTAAGGATTTGAAAAAGATAAATTTTATAGTTGACTCACTTCTAGTAGGAAAGAGTGGTCAAAACGAAAATATGAAGTGGCGAGAATGTCCTTTTTTGTCTCCCAACATTTCCCGAAATTTGTTCCTACCTGACCAGTGACATTTAAAAAATGGCAGTCTTTTTTTATTAGGCCTTATCTGTGATAGATATTCATTTGAGCCCAGTAATGTATTGCCAGTTGTTGTGGGTTTTTTACAGACTGTGTGGCAAAACAGAAAGTCCACGGAGAATCTCTAGTGACTGGGAACCAAACGGTGACTATGGTGAGAAAATACACAAACAGAGAAACAACAGTTAAACAATTTGTTGGAGCAAATAAACATAAGGTGCAATAACATTTACTTGAATGTTTTGCTGTCCAACTAAGCTTTCTCCAAAACAATGTGTCATCTTCAGAACCTCTATATCAGATTTACCAGGAAAAAATCTTAAATGAAGCCAGTCAGATCCAGTCTGATAGTCCTGATTGCAACAGGAGGAGTGTTAGTGAAACCCTGGGTCTAGAGACTCCCGTTGGCACCCGATTCAAGAGAGGCCCTGAAGAGATTACACTCTGGCAGAATTTACCAGTGGTGAAGGAAAGTGGACTGCTACATAAACTCACTCGCACTGAAATACAGAGACAAGAGGTGAGAGTAATAGTTTACTACTATTAGAAATAACTTTACATCTTATTGCTAAATTGAGCTTTATTACATATTTTTATTTTAAACTATTTTTAGAGCCTGTTTGAGGTGCTTACTTCTGAGGCCTCCTACCTGCGCTCCCTGCGTGTTCTAAAGGATCATTTCCTGGGCTCACGGGAACTCAATGAGACTCTGGTCATTCATGATAGGAGGGCCCTCTTCTCCAACCTCTTTCAGGTCTATGAAGTCAGTGAGAGGTGAGAAAGGGAGACAAGTTGAAGATCATAACAAATGAAAAAGTGACAATTCTGTTTCTACCCCACAGGCATGAATGCACATCTCTGTTGTTCTCAGGTTTATAGGGGATCTGCTGAAGCGAGTAGATGAGAGTGTGGTGATATCTGACGTCTGTGACATCATTTATGAGCACTCAGAGAACCATTTCTCAATCTTTATTGATTATGTCCGAAATCAGCAGTACCAAGAGAAAACATACAGCAGACTTATGTGAGACTTTAACCCATACCTAACATAAATAAATAAATACAAGTAATAAAAAAATACAATAACCATAAAATACATTTTACAATACATTCCCTTTTGGAGTAGAATGACCGAAAAACTACATATATATTAGAGATAATTAAACAGTGTTGTAGAGTATGTTACTTATGTGTATGTGTGGTACTGGCAGGGAGAGTAACAGAGATTTTTCTCTTGTGATGAGGCGGCTAGAGTCATCTCCCCTCTGCAAACGTCTGCCCTTCACATCGTTTATGCTTCTGCCTTTCCAACGAATCACCCGCATTAAAATCCTTATACAGGTGAGAAAAACTTCCATTAAATTTTTCCAATAAATGTGAAATGATAAGACAATAGTCATTTAATTAATTTCAACCTTTTGTAGAATATACAAAAGCGAACTGGAAAGGGCACTAAAGAAGAGGAAACAGCTTCCAAGGCCCTTGCTTCAGTCTCCAAGGTACAATGAAGACAATCAGAATTGATCCTTGAGTTTGAGTGACTGAGTGCTGATGTTTAGAATAACAGCAGTAAAACATTTTAGTGTTTGCTACTTTGAATTTGCTTCTTTAGCTGCTTCTGTCTGAAATATCAATTTTTACTGTTTTAAAGCGATATCACATATAATTATAAGTAAAGAATAAGTCCCAAAGTAAAACAGTACACAAGTACCTTTACTCATGTGATATTGCGTGAATATAAATAAGTTATACATTCAAAATCTTGGGATTGGGAATCACATTCAAATCTGTTTTACAACGGGTCACTGAAAAACTGGCCCTCCAACTGAGCCTGGTTTCTACCAAGTTTTTTTTCTCCATTCTGTCACAGCAGGAGTCTTGGTTCCTTGCCTCTGGCTTGCTTAGTTGAGGATGCTTACTGTAAATTCTAGCAATTATCATTAATTTGATTACAAAGATCCTATTAAAAAATTAGCTGATCTAGACATCTCTGCATTTAATAATGAAATGCCTTTAGTTGAAAATGGAGTGTTTAATCTTGTCATTTTACATTACTGACACTATTCTCCAATTTGATACTGTTCAGTGCTTTGAAATAATATGTATAAAGGTGATTGATTGCTAGATTGATATAAAGAAAGAAAAATCTTTTAAAAACCTAGTTCAAAACACATAACCAGCTCTTAAAAATTTATTTTTTATTTAATTATGTTAGTTTCATCTTGTTTTTAAAAACTTGATATTAAGTATTACAAAACCACTTACACAATGAAAACATGGTAGTATGTATATCACTGATGGCTAAAGATCTGGGAACTTTGTCCTCTTTATATGGCCAAGGCCCGCCCAAGAGGCCATTTGACTTACAGGTAAAACAACCAAACACGCTTAATTTTGTGGTGCATCATGTTTAGGGGCCTGGAAATGTTTCCACAATTACAGACCAGTGTGTAAATCTCTTGGACATATTTTAAAGATTCTATGCCATGCAATTGAAAGATTAAAAAATATTTTTCGAAATTTGTTTAGTTTAGTTGATACTGATAAGTGCTTATTGTCACAACTGTAAACACAACACCTTTCATCTTTAATGAGGGAGTTTGGCGTAGTGTATCTCTATGGGAGAATTATAGCCCCCCATACTGGTCTGGCATATATACTACACCGTTTTCAGTGGTTTCATGTTTACGCAAATTTTTTTTAGAACAACAAAAAATTATCGGATAGGGAACGCACCGGCTTCGTGTGGACGGAGTCTTAGTTTCAAGGTGGAACATTAAAGTGACACACATAGGAAAAACAGTACAAGTTAACCAAACCATTTACAACTTTGAAAGTTCAGAAGTGTTTTTAGGTTAGTGCCCCATATGCATCAGACGTTTAGCCAAAATTCTGTGGGCATGACGTCTAAGGTTGAAACTACCTCCAACTTATGGATGTAATAGAATTCACAAAAGCAATAGGCAGATGCTGTACATTTAGTATTTATACACTGTTTTATTTTGAATATGATTACAATTTGAAAACCACAAAAATATAATGACTTCACAATGAATGCCAACTCCGTCATTAGCTTGTCACCACCGTCAAACAGAAAATCTTACGGTGGTGACAAATTTGGCATTTTGTTTTCTCCGTTAATGCTAGATGCTAATAGAACCTGCTTGAGGAGAATAAAATTAGATTATTAGATCACTTCAAATCATTTCCTCAGAAATTGGAAGATGGGGTTGACATATCATGGTCGAGACAGGAAATATTAATATTAAGATTTAAAATATTCTATAAAACCTACCATAGCCTGACACTGATGTACTCTGCAGAGGTGAATTGTGGAAATGCGGTGTGTTAGAGTGAAAGCTGTCATTACATTTTATTGAATGTTTGAAAATGTGAAAATTGACTGGGGCACACCTTTGAAACCTTGTGAAGCAACGTGTAATTAAAAAAAAAACATTTTAAATGAGATATTATTAAGTGCTATCTTTAATAAAACAACCTCTTTTTCATCATTAAAACATTTTATCCACTTATTAGCATGAATTAATGATTCAACTAATAAAATAATTGTGTTAAATACATATGTAACAAAGGGGTCAGAAAGAAGTGGATCCATTCGCAGAAATCTATTAGATTTGGGGGTGGGCACGCAGATGGGATAGACTCCATCCAGGGTGGAGCTGATAGAGCAGGAGCCCTTCTGGGTGGTGCAGACAGAGTGGAGACCCTCCAGGGCAGAGCAGACAACTCAAATACCCTCCAGTGCGGAACAGACAGCACAGACATCCTTCAATGTGGAGCAGACAGCTCAGACACCCTCCAGGACCGAGTAGACACCCTCTAGGGCAGAGCAGGTGGACAGGGCAAAGCCAAAGGGCACCAGGACAGAGTAGACCTAACTAGAACACAGAACACAGGAGCCTCCTTGGCCATGATTGGGAACCTCCAAAAGGAGCTACGGCATAGGCCGACACCTCCAGTGGTTCTGGGGCAAAATCACGAATGGGCAAAGTCTCGAATGCAGACCCACGGGCTGGCCCACACCATTAAAAATGGTGACTGCAGAAGAGAAAGTTACAGTCTCTGGACCTTTGGGGACACCGGCTGCCCTCACTGACCTTAAAAGGGGGTCTGCCAAACTGGACACCAGCCTCGTGCGTACTGGGAATGCCCTGGTGTCTTCATGTGCAACATCCACGATGCTAGGGTACACAGGCGTAGCATCAGTGGTGGCTGAAGACTGACTTAACATCCATATTGGCTGGAGGCTATGTTGTGGCAACTGTCATGTGCAGTACCTCTAGGTGGGTGGCCATCTTTTGCAGTGGCTCTTGCTGATCCGAAGAAACGTGGCATGGCTCAAGTCGGGGCTCTAGGTTATGAAGGTAAAACAGTAGCAAAACTCGAGAGCTTGCTAATTGAATGTGAGAACTTGTAAAATTAATATTTGTATT
>JAUMHG010000038.1:19875129-19888524 GCA_032359395.1 Enteromius anoplus
TAATATTTAAGAACTTTTTTATTATTTTTTATTTAGTTTAATTTTTATTAAATAGTTTTTAATTTTATTCAATTTTTCAAGTATTGCAGAGGGACAATAGAAACTGGTTTCTGAATATACATTGCTAATGTAAAACTCTTGTTTAGTTTTCTTGGTTGCACTCATTTTGACTGTACAGTCTGACATTAATGACAACTGAGATCCCACAGAGAGACATGATCATCGATCGCATTTGTACAGTCTGACAAACAACAAAGGACTATTAAAAATTGCACAGTGTGATCTCAGCTTTAGCCATGACATGTTAGTTAAACATATTCTTTACTAAGTGGCAGGTTCTTGGATAGAATACATAGACTGTAAAAAAACATTGACAATGCGACTCCACTTCCTTCCACTATAGAAAGTGAAGCCAAAATGTTCTCAGCTTGACTGCTGACATCTTGCAAAAAATACGTCATTTGGAGCCAGAGTCTGCGCAGTAGAGATCTAGAATCAATCAAGCGAGATCGAGCTCACAATTATGACACCACACCTAATTTTTATAGTGTCAAATAACTAGTTTAAAGCAAACTTTTAAAAAAAACGAACACTTGAACATACATCAGCATGATAAGAACTACTTAATATGACGGAAAATAAAAAAATGTATTTGAAGTGTTATTAAAATTATTTTGTTTGCCTCGGGTCCCATTAGATTACATGAAGAGGGCGGGGTTTATGAACTATACTGCAGCCAGTTACCTGGGGGCGATCAAAGGTGCAACAGCTTCCCTTTCACACTCCTGCGGTACACCCGATAGAATAATGTAAAAAAAAGAGTCGGATGCAGATATTTAAAAGAATGGCTGCAAGAGACAAAACTGCTATAAATTATCTTTAATCAAAAATACAAATAAAAAAGATGAGTCTGTAAAAACTGCAGCTAACATCAGCCCTTCACTCCACTGCAAAAGTGAAGATAAGTAGATCCATTGAAGCCATTCAAGCCTCATTTGTTGCAGAAACAGGCAGGCACACTGTCAGTTTTGCTGTACTGGCGTTCATCTTCTCTGAGGCTAATTATCTGTTCCTCGTGTGAAACACAAGAGTGGGTGGTGTGGACGGGAGCTGTCCAGTGCTGAAACACTGAATCGCTGACAGTGGGGTCTCACCTCCAGACTCACAGTGGCTGGAAGAGCTGTCTGGGGAGCCGACCCTCAAATGGACAGCATCAGATGCCAGTCTAGCATTAGTTGCTCTGTTGGCACTCTCTTCTTCACCCATCAGCAGAGTTTGAATGTCAGACCTGTGTTAGATTGTGATACTTCACTCCATAGGGAGAGCTTTAATTGGCCCGAATGTCTACGTAAGCACAGGGCATTCAACTTCTTCCCCAGATCTGTGCTGATTTTACGGTAAAGTGTCACAACGTTTTGATAAACACGGTTTTGATTACAGTTGATGTTCAAACAAAAATCATTTATTTATTTATTAACAGAGAATCTGTCTCACTCTGGCTTCAAATTAAGTGGAATAGCATCATTCTTACTGAAAACAGCAGATAAATGGTAGTTTCATATTCAAACTGTGTATCATCAATCCCTCAACTGGCCTTTTTCCTTAAATATCACAGAGATTTTCCCAGAAGTACTTTATACATATAAAATATATGCTTTATCTTCAGATGATTGATTTTATTGCAGATGCTTTTAAGGCTGGACTTCTTATATCTGGATGTTATTATGTTGCCTTGATGAAAAGTGATTTGTCAGTATTATTTCCCAGAACAAAACAAGCATTTTCTTTGAAAGAGAACCTTTATTTCGACTTGAAAAATATCATGTAAACAGACCAGCCTACAGAATGTAAGAAGTCTGTTTCTTTAATGGATAACTCACAGCCATGCAATTCCAAACCTAAATTACTTTCTTTCTGTCTTTTGAGAAACATAAATATAGAGTTTCGGCTAAATGTGTGTGCTCTTGTCATAATAGGAACTCAGGATACATAAGTCCAAAAAGTGCCATACAATTTGTCCTTGATACATTCAAAGTTAATGGTCAACTGAAATGTTTAGCAATGACCAATATGTCAGCTTGGACTTTTTTTTTTAACACCACTGTCCAATAAATGATTAAGGAAGTGAGTGGTATATGAAAAAATAAAAATAATAATAAAAAAATAAAAATAAATAAAATAAATGGTCCCACTTTATATTAAGTGTTCCTTATACCTGTGTACTTACATTACATGCTACAGTAACTAGATGTGTATCTTGTATGTAACCACAGTGTAAGTGCACACTGGTACATAGAATCTACAGCCGTAATATGTCTGTATCTTCACACATGTACTGATACAACCCTCAGAACGGTGTGTGTAAGTACAAATGTGTAACAGGACATTGGTAATGACACTTTTTCACTTCACTAAGTAGTCATGTGACAGGAATTGCATAGCTACATTTTGTTACAGCAGTATGTATAAGAGTAACTGGGACAGGAGTGATCAGGGGGTGTAGGGATATGTAAAATGGGTGGAGTTGGTGCACCTCTGTAATACCAGTGTATTTACATGGTAACTCCTCAGGATCTGCCTACTTAATATAAAGTGCAACATTCTGGACACCAACCACAATTTGTATGTGAAGCCTTTTTTTACTGCTACTTAGCTCTGTAACATCAGAGTAATTACATGCTAAATCCATAGCAATTGTGGATTTAATATAAAGTGTAACACTTTATTTACCTGTACCAAAACGTGCTGTTTGTCCTGTTACACATTTGTATTTTTATTACCCAAAAAGTGTTGTTACCCATGCCTTGTTACACATTTGTACTTACACACACACCATTCTGAGGGTTGTTACTTGTGTGAAGTATCAGAAATATCACAGCTGTAAATACTATGTACCAATGTGTACAATGTGTACTTACACTGTGGTTACATACTACATGCACATCTAGTTACTAGAAGTACACATGTATTAGGGACACTTAATTTAAAGTTGGACCAAAAAAATAAATGAATAATAAATATATGTGTGTGTGTGTATGTACAGTATATAGATAAACACTTTTGGTGTCTAAAAATAGTGTAACAGAGTTGACAATTTTTATTATTATTTTTTTTTTTCAAAAACTCCATTTGCTGGCATAAATGCTAAGAAAACATCGCAATAATAAAAACGTAATTAAAACAGCTTTAAATAACCCGATGTGAGATCAGTAACACATTTTGTTTTCTATTTGATTTTGTGTCAACAGAGTTGACGTTCTACAAAATAACTCTGGGTGTAAGACGTTTTTAGATTAAAATATTTTCTCAGAGAGAAAACGGATACTTTTCAGTGCTTCAGATCTTATCAGTGAATGAAAGGGACATCATTTTCTGTAACTTACACAATTCTGAGAGACAATTTAAAGGCAAAATATGGTATGGTAACAGAGCTGATTCAAGATGTATGGGCACAAAGATTTCTAAGAAAAAAAATAATAACCTGTACCCACTAAATAATGTTTATTTAACTTGCACCATTGTAAAATCACAGTATAGTGTATTTTATATCTGCCAACAATCAGCAGCCAGTGTTTCCTCTAAAAAACAGCATCAATTACTATTTCAAGTTCTCTGAAGTCATACGACAGCTTTGAGTGAGGAACAGACTGAGATTGCGGTGTCATTTTGTCCCCATTATGATGCACTCTGCTAAACAACTCATTTTGTTTTGAACCGAATGTTATATTTATTCCATTCCTCTAAAATTTAGGGAGCGTTCGTGGATTTTCGATACCCAGCAGTCCACACACACAGAATCCAGCCCGCATTAAGGGTAACCCAAGCCTCTGGCTAGCCCCGAGCACAGTAACCAAAGCCTGAAACATGTATCTGAATGACAGATGTAAAGATAGAAAAGAAGACCTCCAGGATCCTGATGCAGCTGGGCGACGGGAGCAGCAAATATGAGCTAAAAGCTCTCCGTCCGCACTACTAACAGTCCTCTGAGGCTCCCAGACTGACTGGGGACGAATTACAATCAGGAGCGTTTGATGGGGGAGTCTGTCTCACAGCACAACTCCGCAGGATGAAGATTAACACTGTTTGAACAATGATCCGGGTGTTGTAATCGCTACCATTTGTGTCAACAGATAAGAAATGGGCCGATTTTACTGCGTGATTACAGTAAACAAATTAATGGCTCTGTTTATGCGAACAACGCTCCTAAATCAAAACCAACACAACAGCGTATGTAAATTCCACTTTGAAGTTATTAGCTAATTGTTTCTGCAGATTGGAAGAAAGTCAATTAAGACAAACGTCCAGGAGCCGGAGAGTGCGGTGGGCGAGAGGAGCAGGAGTGAAGTTCATCTGCACGCTTATAAATCTTTGGTGGCCTTTCTGACAGAAATCAATAAAAGAGAGTCTGAGCCCATCTCCCCACAACGATCCTATCATGTCAGTGCTTAATGTTTGAGCGTATGTGTATGAGTCTGCTAGTTGCTTATTCATATATGCAGGCGATTAGCAAAAAACAGGATTGTTTTTAAAGACAACTGGATTTGAACCCTTTATCAGACAAAAAACTATATTCGGTAACTTAATCGATCATTTACTATAGCTGTCTCGTGCCTTTCCGTGAGCTTGTGTTAGCATATGGGTTTTTTCCAGCCAATCAGCAGAAATCAAACTACGTTACAGATGGCAACACCGTGGCATTTGACCAGTCAGGAGTTGCTTCCGGGGTTTGAAAAGCATGCGTTCACGCTCATACCTATTCTCACAAATATATACATAGCATCCAAACTAACAATGCTAAGTTAACGAAACTCATGCATTATATGGTTGAATAGATGTGTTAAATGTTGAGATAGGTGTTGTTTGCATAACATTTCTAGAAATTAGTGAACACTGTGACATGAAAAATGGTGTGATCATATTTGATCATACGCCCTATTCAGTCATCTGATCATAATGACCACATTAACCCTGACAGGGTGATCGGGTTGAGCTAATTTCCCAGCTGCTTAACAAATAAATAAACTGATGCTAAATATTGATTTGACAGCTTAAGATTTCATTATGTGAGCTGAAAAGGACATGAGAGATAATATGAGAGAAATTAAACCAACACAGCTGCGAAAGAACATCCCTGGCCCGAGAGACAGCAGTCAATCCCACAGCTCACATTCACGCAAAGATCTGATCGCAGAATAACGCCACCTTGAATGTGGCTCCCAAAATCCAATTCAACTCTGGTGTATCTATCAATATTTTTTTCCAAAGTTGGTGGGAAAAAAACAGCAGTTAAAATGAGTAAAGATTCGGTACAGAAGAGTGTAGCCACAGGCGTTCATCTAAAAATGAGTCATGCTCCTCATACTTACAGCAGAAGAAATCTATTCTCAGCCCAGCACTGTCGTCTCCTGTGTAGCCAGCAATGACCCATCACAACCCCAATAATTCCTGCACTAAATGCTCCTTACAACATCACCAGCGTAAAGTCTATGTATATTTTATCACAACAGCGACATTTATGTCTTGCAGGCAAATCGCCGGCCCATCACAGCTGAATATTTATTACAGGAAAGAAGCAATGAAGACCTTCACCGCAAACGGCGGTTATCAGCCGTGGCTATAACTTTCAGCATGTCTAGCGGCTGGTGACCACCCGTCGGGTAAAAGTCGCTAGTAACATGCTCTGTGTCCATGTGTTCGCAGCTGATAGCGCAGGAGTCCGAAGCAAAGCAAAGAAACTGTCTAAAATGGCCCACCTATCTGAAGCCCAAGACATGCCTGATAACATGAAAACGCAGAGGGACGACGAAACACACATACACGGGGAGCCCATCTAATTATAGAGGAGCAAACAAACACGACAAAAAAGATTTATTTTGGTTTATTTTGTACTCTTTTTTAAAAAAGCACATTCAAATAAGCTTCAGCAGACATTAAACATGGAGCCTTTGCAAAAAAAAGCTTCAAATAATTCAGACAGAGACTGAGAGGAAAGACCACTTCTGCCACATTTTACAACCTTGTTCAGTCACACACACGTTTTTGTGGTTTACGAGGACTCTTGACAGGCGTAAAAGGTTTTTATACTGTACAAACTGTATGTGCTATTGCCCTACACCAACCCTACACTTAACCCTTTAAAGGAAACTTTAAGCAATATTAGATGAAAAACAAAACACTATTCAGCAGTTTAGCAGTTCACTCATAAACCACCTTCAAATTGTCATACCTCTGTCGCACCCATTTTCGTACCCATAAACCACGAAAGCCAGTGCACACATTCTGCTTCTGGTTTGCTGCCTTATTAGGGTTACTGTATTCTTCTAATTAGTCTGCAATTTTCTTTTTATGTTTTGTTTTGTTTATGACAGGGGTTTCCAGTCCTGTTCCTGGAGGGCCACTGTTCTGCAGATTTCAGTTCCAATCCCAATAAAGCACATCTGGACCCTCCAGGACCGAGTTTAAACACCATTGGTTCATGGAGAGATGTCCATTCATTAGGGGGAAAAAGTACAGTAACACTTCATTTTATAGTGCCCTTGGTATAGGTGTAACATTTTATTACTATTTTAAAATAAATAAATGAATAAAATTAAATAATTATGCATCATTAAATGCAAGTAACCCTAAGCCAAACCCTAATGTCAACCCTACCCTTACTGTAAGTACAAGTAGGTAATTCATATCTGGATTGTTTGGAAACATTTTGCAAAAATGTTCTTTTAGTTAACATTAGTTAATGCATTAACTAACATTAATTAACAATGAGCAATACTGTAACGCCTCGTCTTGTCTTTTGTCTTTGTCTGTCACTGTTTAGTTTTGTTTTCTTATTTCCTGTGTTTCCTAATTTGGTCATGTTCCTGTTTAGTTAATTAGTTACCTATTCCACCAGTGTTCCTCACCTATCCTGAGTCCTCCCTAATGCTGTAGTGTTTATAGGCCCATTGAGTTTTGTCCTGTTTGTCGGTTATTATGGTTCTTTAATGTGTAGTTCCTGTCAGTTGTTTGCTTTATTAAAGTTTAAGTTAAAATTTTCGTCTCAGAATTTCAAGACAAGAACATGATTTGTTTGAGGGCCCCTATATAGCAAAATTGACAGATGACTGATTTGAGATGCCCTAAAGAGGCGACAACTCTTTTACTCTTCTCATGAAGCACACTCAAGTTGGAAAAGGTATATTACGGTTCTCTAGTAAGCATAGAAATGCACAAACATTGGTAAATCAGTGCATTTTAATTGGACTGAACTACATTTTCTGTCATTACTATGTTTTCGAAGATAGGAGAAAAGACTGTCAACACTTATGAGCTTAAACACTTCAAGTCAACACAGAGATATGAGAAGAGCTTATCAGCTCTAGGAGATATTGCAGCATTATCAATATTTAATAAAGGGATTTTGATAATCCCCTTTATGCCTCCTCACTCACGTGAGTGGACGAGGGCTGTCCAAGTCACGCGCAGCTGCTGAATAAATCCCAGAGTGCACTTGTGCAGATTAACTCTGAATATAATGACCGTCCTTTTTCTGCAGTCAGGATCGCACAAGACATGGAGGCAATCAAACCCATGGAGATCACAGATATGAGATTGTGTTTTATTTGTTAAAAAACACTGTTTACTGAGGATAACTGCTTGGAGATTTGCACTGCGACCTCCTGTTGGGATAACACTGATAGTGTGCAAAGAAAAAATGCTTAATTTCCAAATAATAACACAGAGACAGCTGCTTTGCATGCTGGATTTTGATGTCTCATACAGAACAGAAAAAAATACATATTTCTCCCTTAGAGGAGTATCTGAGATACTATCAACAGAAAGCGATCATCCCCACTCGCATGCGCGATTTCCCGCCAGTAAATATGATAATGTCACACGATGCATCGTCTCAAAATAAACATTACAATACGGCGCGCTAGCAGGCCTTTTAGTGACTCACTGGCATTCAGAGCCGTGGTCATTTTTCTTATCATCAGAGCAGCAGCGAACGTCAATGAAAGAACATGGTGGAAGTATTTCAGCTTGGTGTGCTTTGAAAAGAGCCTTTCAAAGCCCAAATTCCAGCTCATTTGTGTGCCTGCAGTGTCACTGAATGCTTTACCATCGCAAATGCGCATAATGTAAGAAACGTGTTTCACAGACACCTGGGACTTTTAAAACGAATTCAATAAACTTGATCGAAATGTAATTAAAAGATAAACTGACCACAGTGAATTCAATTATGACTGACTGACTGTGTGCCTGTTAATGATTATTTTGTAGAAATGTCAAATGTCATTTTACAATTAACATTTCAAAGGGTAAAGACTACATCTGTTGGGTTGCTGGAGGTTGTGGAACATCCGTTCAATTGCTTATTGAACACAATGTGGAACACCCGGTTCATTTGTTGCGTAATCTGAAGCATTTTCTACCTTCTAACAAAACCATCCACAAATCCACAACAAAATTATTATTTTTTGGTCTATTTTAGTCTTAAAAACAAAAACTAAAAACAAAGCAAAAACACACTTAAATTGTGGAATAGTATTATAATTCAAAATAACTGTTTTCTATTCAATCGTATTGTAAAATGTAATTTAATTTAATTTTTCAGCATCAATACTAGAAGTAGGTTGAACAGACAAATATTAGCGATGTTAAAAATTGTTGCATTGCTTCATATTTTTGTGGAAATCGTGACACACTTTCTACTTTAAAAAAGTTTAAATCTTCAAAGGTAAGATTAAGAAAGAAAGAAAGAAAGAAAGAAAGAAAGAAAGTAAGTAAGTGACAGTAAAAACATATAAACTAATAAACAAATAAACAAACAATAAATAAATTACCTTTCTGTTCATTAAATAATCCTGAACAATAACATTGTCATGGTTTCCACAAAAATATAACGCAACACTGATAACAACCAGAATATTTTCTTGGGCATCACTTTAGAATGATTTCTCTCTATACACACTGTTTGGCAAGAGTACATTTTTTCTCACAACTGCCCTGAAATGTCAACAGAGACCAGCAGTGCACCAGAGACCGATTGCCTCCGAAGTCCTTGTCTCCTAAACGGCAACTGGGACAAGACCATGGGAACCAGATGAATCCTCTGCACAATCTGACTCTGCTGCAGCCTAGATTTCAACTGCTATTTCCCCATTAAATATTGTAAAGTTGCTTTGACTCAATTTGCATTGTAAAAAGTGCTACATAAATAATGGTGACTTGAACTGACTTGAGTTAAATAAAGATATTAAGCGAACCGTACTGTACCAAGGGGGAAAACTGTTACTGTAACCACTTAAGTCTCAGAACATAGCGAATGTTCCACAGAACTGAAGATGAAATCATTTGAAAGGTAAAAATCCCTGGCATTCATTTGCTTATAGCAATGCAAACGCCACTAATTAATATCTGAGTTTTGCCTTGAACAAATACAGTTTTGACCTGTGGTGGGATATGACGTTACATTCTGCTTCATCAGTCTCAAAAATCAATAGATGTCATTTCCAAACATGTAAGAGATACTGCTGTCAAAAACAACCGGATTTTCACACTCCGAGCTCTTACCTTGACACGTAGAAGAGGTGATGTGCAGATTTAACATCAACTGACGGCAAAAGATAATAGCCTTCAAAGGTCATTGCTTTGGAAAAGATCTCTGCCCTTGAGTGTATGAAACATCACTCCGACATTACAGCACACGTTTCAGGCTTCAGTCCCAATGCTGCTGCTCCACACAGTGTAAACTAAAAACTAGTGATGGGGCCCAAAAATCAGCATTTATTTGGCCATGAATAATGAAAATCTGTCTGTTTAACCCATCTCTCTTGTTATTTTTGGGGCTAATCTACCAATGGGTTGGTCAACAGATGTTTTATGTTCTTGAATATAAAAAGTGTAATTTCAGTCCATCTCAAATGTTCAATTCAATGGAATTAGACTACTGTATATCGCACATATATCATGAGTGTATTATATTAGCCACTGGCATCAAAAAGCACCAACTTCTGCAAAGACATAGACTTTATAGAGATATGCAAAAGCTTTGCGATGTGCACAAGGCAAATTAGACCATTTATTAAAGTGAAACTGCAAACATGTATCATTCTGAATTCTTTATGGTTAAAAGGTCCCAACCCTGAGCTCATGATGTTATGATTGTTTACACTTCTCTTGTGAATGCAGTGACAGACAGTGACTTTCAAGCTCAAAAAAAGTCCAAATAAAAAGCAGAAAATAAGCATAAACATAGCCTTTACGTTTATTTTTGGGATAAAATTGATCTAGACATTGTGTCAAAATGAAATAAGGTTATTTACACTATTAGCTATTGCCATAAAATCAATCATTAGACTTTAACAGGAATGAACACGTTAAAATTCAATTCAGCATGGAGGGAAATATGCCTGTCTCTGATCCTCAGCTGGATTTATGCCAAAATACATTGACGGATGATTTCCAGGGTGACAGCAGAAAGAAAGAGCCACGGCTGAAGATGGAAAGAGCTCAAAGTTAAATATAGATGCGGCCTTAAATGTCTGCTTTAGTCTCTGAGGAAACCTCACGGCAGGCTATCTGGGCTGCTGGGTTTAACCCCACTTTGACCCACCATCCATACAATTAAGAGCTTATAAATATGCTGTAAATCACTTTGCATAAGCACAATAGACCAACTAGCACAGATTTACTCTGTCATAAAACAAACTAAGCGTAAAGAAATCTCCAATAATGAGAAAGTCACTTGTCTGAGGTGACATCAACAGTGCATTCTGATGAGATATGATATCAATAGAAAGATATGATATGGGTTATGCCATTATTAGTTATTATTAGTGCCTGTCGTCCTTTCAAAGCCTAAAAATCTGTATAATGGCTATAAGTAAAGCCAATGGAGCAAAATACAGAATTACTGTCTATCTATCTACTTCCATAACAGGTTGCCAGGTTAGATAGCTATTTTTTTTGTTTGTTTGTTTACTGTGGCACATCAGATTGCAAATAATTATTGAAAAAGAAACAATGTTGTTTGGGACTTGGTTCTGTGCATTCGTTGCTGATTGGATGTTGAGATGTGGGAGTGGCACTCAAAAGTGCATGCTGATAAGCATGAACTTACAAGGGCGGAGTTTTTTTGGTATGGTGATGTTGAAGTTACTGTATATGGCCCTTGTATGTAGTTAATTTATTATTTTATTTTTATTTATTGTATTTTATATTTATGTTTACCTTTTACAAAAAATTACATTAAAGTCCAAATAATAGTTAAATGTAATAATAACCAGTAGCTCCTCCTGTGTATCTAGAGAATCTAGAGAGTCTGTATATCTCGGTCGTTGAACACTGAGCCTGCTCCAGATCTAATGAATTCCTCTCATGCTACCTGACAGCGGTCCCTCAGCGCACCACTAATTTAAACGAGGTGAAAAGTGACGACTCACCCCACTTGCCCCTGTAGGTGCAGGTTGTAGATCGCTGTCACAGTGCTTGGTTAAATGACGGAGGTTCTTAATGGAGCACAGTCGATGCACTCGCAAATGATCTGGGTAATGTGCAAGAAGAAATGCCCAAGCATTTGGTGTTTGCCTTAGTGATGAATCTGTGGCTTTGAATGAAATGAGCTTTACACACAGATATGACTAAACTTGCTGTATTGATTTTTACTGCAGTGCTGGCAAAGCAGAATATGCTAAAAACCCTTCAGAGTCATTGACGTGGGTCTACAGTCAGATCTAATATCATCTGATCATGAATCATTTAATGGTAAGGCTGTGCTGCGTAGTATTTCATTTGGATTTCTTACACTAAATAAAGGTACACTAATAACTCGTTTCTGCCGAGCGGTATGGGTCAGTACAGTATGGTACGATGCAGAACGAAACACCCTATCCAGCTTGCATTTCCACTGTCATCGGTACCCTTACTTGATAGCTGTGGTGTATGTGGTTAATGTAGTGATCGACCAACCTGAGGTGGCAAATTCGTACAATTGTACGTATTTTACGAGTTGCCAATTCATATGAATTTATACCAATGAACTACACCTAACCCCGCCCCTAAACCTACCTGTCACAGGGTTTTAGAAAAATCGTACAAAATTAATACGAATTAGCACAAATTTGGCACCTCGTACGAATACGTACAAATTGGTCGTGAGACTGTGTTGGATCGACGATAAAGCATGACACTAAGCACAACTCTCTTTTTTGTCAGTTTTAATGAATAATAATAGCCATTATAAAAGTATAAGAGGCTTAAGAAGAAATAAAGACAGTAGCAAACATGCTACAAACTCAGCGCTGTCCTACAGTAAAGTCAAAATAAATATTGCAATAACGTTTCACAAGTTCAAAACAGACAAGAATGCATATTGAGAAATGGCTATTGTCTGTGTGAAAACATAAAATAATAAAATACACTGGATCATTTACATCAGAGTGCGCAAACACAAATAAAATATAACAATGTAAATAAACTCAGCCGAGCAGGATGAGTGAAGGACGCTTTATTCCATTGTAATCAACCAATCAAGGTTCTGCAGTGAGTTTAGCTCCACCTTTTTGGTACCCTTTGCAGTGCTACGTACCCCAACGGAACTGTACCAAAAAAGTGGTACGGTTCGCTGTTTTGGTACCAAAACTTCTGACAATGGAAATGGAAAAAAATTGCATATCGCTCAGTGCAAACAAGCCACAATATAGTTCTATTTTTTCTTCTTCTTTTTATTTTCTGTTGTTGTTTTAGTTAGAAATGGTCACTATCAAACACTGAATGGAAAAATGCTGTGTGAAGAGCTTGCTAGAATAAAAAATTGAATGAAACAAGCTCATGCGCTGTTATCTGGCCTTTTCAAAAATACAGATGTTAAATGCACAGGAATGATGATCTAGACGGATGACCTCATCTCAGGATGAGTGATGGCGAGTCTGCCAGAATAAAGGCTTAACAACTTGGCCGATTAAAATGAAGAACGGAAATTGCTGTTTAATTGTGCCTGGGCCATTTTAATGTTCTGGTTTGATCTGCTGTCAAATAAGGAATAGATTGCGTTACAGCACAATGTCACAGTATCATCACCATGTAAACTGCAGTTCTATTTATTTAAAAAATCATTGCTAAATAATATAAAAATGTCAAAAAAGAACTTAACAACTGATGTTGACACTGGACAGATGGATGCAAAATACCTGCTTGAATTGCATTATACATTATACATTCATACAGGCATTATACATTCATATAACCTGCCAAATTTGGAGACTCTACCACAAATTATCTATAGCAGTGCCAGCAGATATTCAACATTTCATGGATGTTTTAGTTTACAGCAACTGACTCAAATGACCTAGAAAGAAAATATGTTTTACCCTTCGTTCAAGATTTTCTCAGTTCTGTAAAGACATGTTTTAC
>JAUMHG010000038.1:19897662-19920058 GCA_032359395.1 Enteromius anoplus
CTATTAACTGTTATTTAACAAGTCATTTATAACCCATTAACTAACAGTTTAATAATGATCTATTAACTAGTTATAACGGATAGTTATTATAAAGTGTTACCAAAAAGTAACAAAAGATCACAAATATTACCCACATTGGTAACACTTTATGATAACTACACACTATGAATCATTAGTTAAGCATTAATAAATAGCCAGTCCATCCTTTATAAAGTTTCAACATTAATAGTAAATAGTAAGAAGTTTATAAATACAGCTATAAATGCCTTGTTCTTGATTTATAAGCATATCTCAATGTGCAAAGGAAATTTAAATGGTCAGTTATCTTCCTAACAAAAAAATTAAATAAACAAACTCAACACAGAGGGATACAGAACTATTAATTTCAAGATGAAAAAAAAAAATTCATTTATCAAGTGTAGAGTTGTACGATTACACCCTTTTTTACATCTGGAAAAAAAAAATATTCCTGTGTTCTGTATCCCTCTGTGTTGTGTTTCTTTAACTTTTCTGTTTAGAATATAAATTAGCCTCTACATCTGCTTTATAAATCCTTTACAAGGTATAAATAGTCCTCACTTCAGATGAGGTCACAAAAACAGATGTCTGCAAATACTAATGCTTTATAACTACGTGACTTAATCATAAATTACTGCAGAAATATGTGTTAATAAAGCATTTGTTGACACACTGAGCAACTATTATCATGTGTCTAAATAATAAGATGAATTAATGTAAATTTAAATTATTTATTAATCATTTACTTAGACTTTCTAAACGACATCCGGTAACGGCAGGGTAATCCACACGACATCCAAAATAACATTAATAACCGGACAATCAGACATAGAACACGAGAACTTATAAAGGGTAAACAACGAGGATAATTAAACAAGGCACACCTGAACACAATGATAATTAACTGAATCTAGGTCACACAGAGACAGAGCACATGGGGAAGCGAAAACATAAACAAAACAAAGTCTGGGGCGTGACATATCGTCCCCCTCCCGGAAGCCGCGTCCTCGCGGCGTGAAGAAACACCGGGGAAAAAGGAAAAGTCAGAAGGAGGTTCAGGAGGTGGTCGGGCAGCCTGGAGGAGGACGAGAAACTGGGTCCAGGGTGGTGACGACGGAGAGAGGAGCCAGGGAGGAACCAGGAGGGATCCGGAGCAGGAGGAATTCGGCGGGACCCGAAAAAAGTGTACTTTGCTAACATGTTTTAGCTAAGCTGTTTTGTTTTTTCTACATTTGCAGTAAAATTACTGTAAGTGCACTTCTTTTTCACAAGGGCATTGATGATCTAACAATGATGATCTCAGTTTTACACAATTATACTCTTATTACGCCAGATAAATCCCAGATATTACTAACTGTCTGTCAAAAGCCACCTGTCATTTGTCTGTGGGTTATTTTTACCTTTTTATGTCACATTTCCCATGCTTTAGAAGTGAGGGGTTGAAGGTGTGAGGATGTTTTTCAACAACCTGCTGTCATAACTAACAGCTGTTTGTTTGAGAAAATCATGTGCGTGCTGGATTGTTGCATGATGTCATAATAATTTGTCCTCAGACAGACCTTAAGGCTGGTGCCTCTGTTAATATCCGAGATATTGGCCCAGCATTTTATGGTTCAGAACATGTTCGTGCATGTAGCGGTGAAGCCAGTGCTTCAGATGCAGCGCATTATCCAGTAACAAGTAGAAGCGAGGCTGGCCTTTATGTGCAGAGTCAGTTTCTGCAGTGGGAACGATCATCACAAGTTTATCACAGATATCATCCAGCTATCTCAGCCTTGCCACTGCTGCCCTGCCATGCCCAGTCAGAAAAACCAAATAATCCAAGCAGGATTGCATTTGTTGTATCGTTTTCCCCATGTCCTCTAAACCTAGAATCAGATGAGCAATTTGTAAGGAACCGGTCTGAACAAAAAGAAACACTCACAAACTTGTCAAATTCAGCTCAGGAAAGCAGGACTGTCAGACCTGAATAGCGTTTTTGAAGTGATGGCTGGTTTGTGCCATGAAACACTGCTAGACTCCCATGAGAAAACATTTGTTTTAGTGAATAAAACACATTTTTATCTTCAGTTTGTCCAAAAAGCCATAAGTGAGAAATAGGTGACTTGACACCACTGATGTGGCACAACAACACAGTAAAGCTAGATTCGCACTGAACTTTGATTCCAAAAAATTGCTATCAGATAGCTGGAAACCCTCATTTGTGAATGCATGCTGGAGCCAGAATGCTTCAGAAAGTTCACAAAAAGATAAAAACTCTGTCCTTAACTAGTCACCAGATAACTATTTAAACAACAAAAAAATAAAAAAATGCCAGATTCAATTTCCTTGAGAAAATAAATATACTAATATGTATTTGAAATATGTCACATTAAAAATGAATATTCACTCCAAAATGAATATTTTGTCATTATTTAACTTACCCCCATGTCGTTCCAAACCCGTAAAGCTTTGTTAATCCTTGGAACACAAGTTAAGATATTTTGGATGAAAACCAGGAGGCTTGTGACTGTCCCATTGACTGCCATACAATTTGCACTGTGAAGGTCGAAAAAAGTAAGAAAGTCATTGTTGGAATACTCCATATTCCATTAGTGATTCAACTATAATGCTATGAAGCTACAAGAATACTTTTTGTATGAAAAAAAACAAAAAAAAAAACAACTTATGATTCAGCTCTGTAACATCAACAAAGAGCTATTTAGAAGAGCATTCGCTGAACGCACATACACAAAGAGGTTCTGTGGAACAATAGAAGGATACACTGTTTTTGTACAAATCAAAGCATAAATGTGTGTGGAACATGTATACTTGCATTGCAGCTGATGCAAATGACGCTATGGTGATTTTATGTTGTCAAAATGATGTATAAAGTCATTATTTTGGTTTTCCTTCTGTACAAAACGTATTATCGTAGCTATTACGGTTGAACCACTGATGGCAGATGGAGTATTCTGACATTCATACTTTTCTGGACCATGAGAGTGCAAATTGCATGGCAGTCAATAGGTCAGTGACTACCCAGTCTCAGTTTTCATCCAAAATAATAAATCTTACACCTTAACCTTAATGACAAACTTTTAATTTTGGGGTGGAGTAAACATTTAAGTATATTACAATTTACATATTCATACCCTTGATAAAATATCCTGTAATTGTACTTTTGGTAAAGCTTACAAAATTTGGTCAACAGAAACTCTGGTTGCATGACATTATAATATTACATAGTTAGATTGTATGCATGAAGCAAACAAGTGTGAGATTCTGCTTAGCATTTCTGATGTGTGCGCATTGATAAATGTTCATGAATAAAAGCCAAAACTAAATATATTTATTATATAAAGTGATCATCTCTTTTCAGAAGATGTGCATGGGCTATGCCTAACATTTTGTGGGGAGTCAAATTTTTGGGTGACTGTACTGTCATTCGTAACAACTTAAGGGTTGTGGAGTGCTTAGATGCTGGCAGGAACTTGTCTTCAGTTGCTTCTTGAAAGTGGAATATGGGAGAAAAGCTTTGGTTTTACATTTTGCTGTGTTTTGTTGAACTTTGTACTGTAAACGTATAAATAAGAACAATATGCGTGATCAATAGAGGGTCTACTAAATGTCACAGATTGACTCTTGGCAGAATTATATGTTACATTATGTTTGTAATCTCGTCCAATGAAGCACAAACAAAATCGCATCTAATATAACAATTTCAAAATCTGCTAAAACCCATATATGTTTTTAGTCCTTCTTTTTTAGGGAAACATCTCTTTTCCCCGGATTCACAGACCAGGCTTAAGCCTAGAATAAAATGTAAGTCTCGGTTGTTTCAGCTGAAGGAAACTTAAACTTACTGATCTTAAAATATATAAGCTTCTTTGTTTTGTCTCACAAAGCACAAAAGTAATGCTCTTTTCTAAGCGTGCTTATAAAAAATGTATTAATTGAACTATGGCCAAATCCTGACTTAGTCTAAGCCCAACCCTGTGAAACCGGGCCTTTGAGTATTAGGGTAAGATATTTATCCGTACGTGTTAAACCTTAATGTGAAAATCAAAGACATGGCTTATTAAGAAGTGGTGCTATTACTTTTCTAAGTGAACAGACTCACAATTTTCACCCAGCAGATAAAAAAGGAGAGGTAGAATTCCCACAGACCTAAAGAAATCAAATCTAGAGACTAGAAGATCACAGAGTCATGATGACACTCAACACTAATCACACACATCTACATCTTAAAACCTAAAAAAGAAAAAAAACCTAGATTTATTTGCACCGTTGAATGAACCTTTTGAAATTTTGGAAGAACATGGTTGATGGACTGATGAAATTGAGATGTTTTATTTCACAGAGCCACAGGCAGCTGTTGACCATTCTCCTTCACAGGACAGGAATATAGCATGTAACTCCCTGGCTGTGAATTAAAGTGTGAGATAAAGACTATGGCATTGTCTGGATGGGACTGCAGAGAAAGCATCACCGCTGTGCAATTTACGATATTCCTGGTCAACAATGCCCAGAAGAAATCTATCAAAAGGCTGACTTGTCAGAATCGGATTTATCCAGGCGAGAGAAAAAGAGACCAAAAAAAGGGTTTTGTTTTTCTGCCGATGTCGCGATAAATGTAGGAACCGGTGGTTTCAATTTTCAGTGGGAAAAAAGAAGATGAAGAGAAAAGACTGTAAAAGTAAAAAGAACAAAGGCGGGATGCTGACACAGTGCCCAATGTCTTTTTTTTTCTTTCCTCAGGGCTTTACAGGAAAGCTTTATAAAATCCACTGATACAGGCTGCTGTTCAGTACGAGGGTCATTCATACTATGCTGTTTACATTTACCCTATGTGTGTGTGTGTGTGTACTTGTTTATGCTACATTTTCAGTACCAAATGTCCCCACAAGGATAGTAAAACCTGACATTTTTGACATCGAGGAGGGGAAAAAAACATGTACCCCCACCACAGTTTCACAGACAAGGCTTAAGCTAGTCCCAGACTAAATTGCATGTTTGAGCTGTCTTTAGATGAAAACATCTTGCTCTGACATATCTTAATTGAACCAATGCCTAGTCCTGGCTTAAGCTAAGCCCCGTTTGTGAAACGGGGCCTAAAAGTAGTAAATGTTTACCTAAAATTGTTACAATGCAAACAGATATTCTATAGATTTAGGGTTAGGCGATACTAAATATTGTCTGGTCAGTATAAAAGTAAAACAAGTCTATGCAAAGTTCCCACAATTCACAGAGATAAACGGTGGGGACTTGAATACCTGAATACACACAGATTCACGGGGACTTGTGTCATGCTGGGGACCGAAAATTTAGGTTCTCATAGGTACAAAAGCCTGTAAATCATACAGAACGATTTTATTTATTTATTTATTTTTATTTGCAGAAGGTTTCCTGTGAGGGTAGGTTTATGTTTAGGGCAATAGAAAATATGGTGTGTACAGTATAAAAACTGTTAGTGTTTTTACTGTTGAGTCCCCACAAGAATAGCTAGATGTGTGTGTGTGTGCATTTTTTGTATTTTAGAAATAAACATATATTTGATGTATAAAACTGCTGCACAAGATAAAAAAAAGGTAAAAAAACTTAAGATAAACTTAAAATTGTACTGCAAAATGCATACTTCATTGCAAGTCCTTAGTGTTATTTTTTTTTTCTTTGTGCACCAAAATTATTCTCATAGCTTCACAAAATTAAAGTTGAGCCATTGATGTCACATGGACTATTCTACTAATGTCCTTGCTATATTTCTGGGACCGGGAACACTGCAGTTGCATGGCTGCATATGGTCTATACAGGTTCTGAGAGCTCTCGAATTGCATCAGAAATATCTTAATTAGTGTTTTTGAAGATGAACCAAGGTCTTTTCGAATGGCACATGGGTGATTACTGAAAACATTTTAATTTTTTGGCTGAACTAACCCTGTACACAAATATACTGTAAAAGTAATCCATGCAATTTACAGTTTAATCCAGTGTCCCACTATATACTGTACACACAAATAGCACCATTATAAAATAAGCTGTGGATTCATTATGAATCTATTTACGAATCTATTTGTGTCATCAGCAACATTTAGAGTATGAAGCATTGAGAACAGATGTTTTGTTGAAGCTGGGTGGACTCTGTATATCTCAAGAGGTGTGAAAGTGACAACAGAGTCAGAGATAAAATACACTATCATTAACAAACCCTGCATGTTAAAACAAACCAGCAAATTCAGTGACTGCCTGCAGATGTACAGTCTGAGGAACGAGTAAGTGCTTTATGGGGTGTGGAAATGAAAGCTGACCTTTAGAGTAAAGAGGATGATGATGTCCGGGCTTCTGGATTTAGCAGTCTGAAAATACACACACTTTACTACAAAAAGTCAACCCCTGCACACATCTGTCAGAGCAGCCGTCCTGAAGTACAGTCTGATCAGAACAACTCAAATGTCTTCCAGATACTAAAACCTAAAGAGTCATTGCAATCTGGAACATTGTTCATCTTTGCATGACTGAATTAGTCAAGTAATGAATTAATGAATTAATTAATTCACACAAAACTAAAAATGATATCATCGTTTAGCAACTCTCATAAAAAAAAAACTAAAAAAATCACAAACTATAGTTTATGGACTCAAAAAATGGCCATTTCTAAGGCAATAAATGCAAATTAAGCTGTGTAAGGCCAAAAAATAAAACATTCCTGCTCCGATTACTACTTCCGTGTGCTAAAAGTGGCCACAAACATTATATCAGCTCTTAGATTAGGTTGTTATTTTTGAAATGAAACTATTCTCACGTCTCTGTGAGCTTGAATATCCATACAGCATTCTAATATGTCTCAGATGTGCAGATGAGTTGAATGGTGCGGTTTCTGCTGGTTTGGCCTAAAGACATTTGTATTGATGGCCAATTGCATCATCATCACGTAATGTGTGATATGTCTGAAAAGTTCCCAATCAGATCTGTCTAAAGAGACATCGATCAAATGCCTAGACCAATCTGTTGCCCGTTTGCCTTTCCAAACACCCAGAAGAAGGACTTCCAGATTGCAAAAACCACCCGCCCCCTTGTGCGCTAGCAGCAATGTGAAGCTGGGAAACTATGAATTGTGAACCAATACAATAATTATTATGAATTATTATGAATCCACCCATGTGTTAAACTTAAAGGTGTTTTATGCAAAATGACACAATTTTTATCCATTTAAGCCCTAAATTATAGTACTGTAAAATATATATTCTATAAAGTACTTAAAATATATATTCAAATAAAAACTTTTTTTTTTTTTTTTTTTTAATTGAGCTTCATCCTGGTTTAATAGCATTTATATATTTATATACACACACACACACAAATATTTTTTGTCAAATTAAGCTGCAATATAAACAGTTTATCCCTTTAAATGCAATGGATTTTGAAAGATAAAAACAGGCAAAAAACTTTAAAAGTGATTTTCTCAGGTTTTTAATTGGGCAGATAATTCAAATGGGTGTATCTTTAAAACCATTCAAGGTAAAGGACTTTGACTAGGGTATCATGTTAAAGCTTATGGTCCCCTCTTTCCATTGATACCAAAATCTTAATTTTGAAATTTGGGTCACTATAACTCATTGTGCTGGCTAACAACAATTAATTTATTGTAATCCAGTAATTAATTTGTATGCATTTCAAATCGGAAATGTAGGCCTAATTTTGATTTTGGTGCAATTTGTCTGACAAACATATTCAGTTTTGCTCACTTTTGAACTACTTGGGTATTAACATTGATGAACACATAATTGGTTTTAGTGTCATAGGTTTTGGAAGCACATGGACAACCTGGATTACCAAACCTAAGCAACTGCTTTGATGAGTGACTCTGGACTGCTGATGTGGTATGAATTCGCAGTTTGTTTATCATGTGCTCCATTATGATAAACTTCCATCTGAACACGTGCTTTGACTAACAACACATTTCTAAAGAATGGTACACTGCCTTTAAATGATCAAATGTCCGTTTGCCCATTGTGTTAGTATAAAACATTCGCTCCGCGCAGCACTTTCCATTTTAAGATCTATCAGACTTGCTCTTTTATTTGATAGCCAGTATATCCCCTGTCAAATAATTTTGGTTTTAATTCATCAAAGGTTTGTGTAAATCCAAAGCCTGCTGCCCACAGAAAGTTGATTAAATCCATTTATAAAGCCCAAGTCTTGAACGGCAGACTAGCGTTCGTGATTTGTTGACAGAAGTGTCCGCTGTTACACTCTCACACCACATGGCAAAAGCAGACCAATTGTTTCACTCCTCAAAGTTGCTTTAAAAGTGACAAAGAGAGTTAATGTAAATGCAGTAGAGCTGGTGTATTTCACCATGAATAATTGAATGCAACTCTGTTGTGGAAGATCCAATCAAACAGATGCACAATTTCTCAAACATTCTTATTAAACACACTTTGAAAAGTTCTCTGGGTGTGTGTTTTTGTCGCTTTAGTTTCGTCAAAATTGTGCACACATAATGCTGTAAATGCACTGCGAGAGAGAATGTGAGCTGGAGATTCTCCAGAGACAAGCAGCAATGATAAATGCATTATAGTCTCATTCACTTCTGCATTGCGTTGCACATGAGCTGGACAAGACTGAATCCTTTGGGCTTCTAATTTTCAGATGTGTTCAGCCACCATGGTCAATCACCAGCCAGGACATTAAAGGAATATCATGCAAATATTGAATTTTCAGTAATGCACTTACAATAAAAGTCAATGGAAAAAAATAAATAAATCTGAAACTGAAATAAATGTCAAAATAATATCTCGCTAAAGCACTTTTTGAGAAATAATAATGTTTATGATCATTTCAGTCTTTCTATTTAATCATGTGAAGTTTAATTCCATTTGTTACTTGCCTTTTCTTTCAGAAAAAAGTGTTTCTTTTAAGAGAAAATAAATAAGAGAAAATATTATGTTATATTATGTGTTCCTGATGTACTTTACAGATGTAAAAATGAAATGCACTCAAATACAAATCAACAATTTACAATAATAAATTATGGATACAATAATGATAATATAAATATTGTGTGTACAGTATATATACTCCACAATGCAGCTTAGGGTCTTTATTTATTTAGTTTTTAAAATACTATAATTAATAATCACACTCTGTCTAACCTGTCTTCCAGGTTCTTCTAATTAACTTTGCATTGAGGAGGGGAAACTAATTATCTGCAAACCTCCTACAATTAGTGTGACATTTTAAAAAGGTTAAATAAATCAATGAAAAACGTGCAAATTGTAATCACGGCATTTTCTGGTTTCTCTGATAGCTGCAGTTCATCTGTTACAGCACAGGGACTGTTTATATGAAGCTCCTGCATTAACAATCGGCTCTCACGATTTGTTTGCAGAGACTCCGATATTCTGCATTGTTACACTCTGCAAAGCATGAAGGGCATTTCTTGTTTGAGAACAGTTTGTCAAAATCATTCAATGACACGCATTACAATCTGGAGCAGTAGCTGCACTCAACATACAGTACCATTCAAACCTTTGGGGTCAGTAAAACTACTTAAATAAAGAGTTTTATTCAACAAGGATGCATTCATTTGATCAAAACATTTTCACACAAAGTTGCACTTTTCACATAGGCTAAGGCGTTCCGTCTTCTTTTTGGTAAAGCACAATTCGGTGCTTTGGTGCACATCCTGTGCCCATAGTGTTTGTTTTAGTATTGCAGCCTCTGTGTTGTCTTTCGAGACCGGGTTTTTCCCAATGTATTCAGAGGGCAGACAGCAAGACAATCAATGGGTGATGCATACGGTTTGAGAGGAAAATGAAATTTAGCTAAAATCCTTCAACATCTCATAGAGCACCTTTAAGCAGCAAATCTACATTAGAATAATTTCTGAAGGATCATGACACAGAAGACTGGAGTAATGATGCTCAAAATCCAAATTTGATCAACGCAATAAAATACACTTTACAAATATTTGCAAAGAAAGCAGTTATTTAAAATGTCAGTAACATTTTACAATATTGTAGCATTTCTATATGTATAAATGCAACCCCTGTTACATTTCTGTCAAGAACATTGAGAAAAAAATTAATAAATAAAAAACAAACAAACAAACATACCATGATTGTTGCTAAATTATTGCCAGATTTTTATACTGTAGTATTTTACGTGTTGCATTCATTTAAAATACAATATGCTAGCACTCCTCTTTTCAATCACTCTTTTCTCAAAATGTAAATGTCAAGAAATAAATAACATTTGCCAAAGGCTGAATAACATTGCAATATAATATTTTTGAGCTGTATGTACTGTACAGCACACACATTGAGAACAGACTCATCAGTGGTGTCTTCACACTTTATTTCCACACCTGTACTGAGAAATTCCGCTTAGATCGAAAAGATCAGACAAAAAAGCAGTACGGATAAAAACTTTCATCTTGTCGTTTTTTAATCTTCTCTCTGTCTTTCTGAACATTCCCGAGCGCTTCAGGTAATAAATCACGTCTGAGACTGGAGGTGAGCACTTGAGCGACGGTCAGCGAAACGCTCTCTCTCACTCTCCTCGCTCTTCGCGTTTCACTGGAAGCAGCTTGTGAAAGCATGCTGAGACGTAAAACACAAAAGCGTTTCTGCTACCACCCACCGTTTCGATAGTTTGTTGATTTCTGTCTCTAAATAAACCGGAGCAATGCTAAAACATACATTTGAATTAAATGTGATTTGCATCATTACCACAAGGCTTGTGTTGAACAGGCCTCATGGTTTTGATATAAATTCATATAAATAGACTAAGTTGCATTTTGCTGACACATCCAGTTCACAATCAATACTATCTGTTGGACATAAATCTTAATGAAATACAAACATGAACTTGTAATACAAAAGGAGCACCGCCACTTTGCCAATGATCAATATTTCTAACCATTCGCTTATTTTTCGGCAGAACTGCTGATGAGGTCCAGCTGTAGTTCTTCATTACAGGGATATAGATTCGCTTCTATCAAAGAGCACTTGACATATGAAACTAAACCTCTATTTTAAGAGGGCTTTCATTGGTATTTCATCACCAGAGCCCCAAAACCATTGGCTCACTCCCAGCTAAAAGTCCTGCCTCTGCAGTATGGATTCAGCTCAGCACGGGGTCATTGGACCAGAGGAAGCCCGAGAAAAATTAGTCACCAATGCAAACCTGATTCTGAAAGTCCTGAAACCGGGCTGACATAGAAACAAAGACTTTCTGGAAAAGGTCAGCGGATCTACTTTGCAAATTCAAACTGATTTTGGTGTGTGTGATGTTAAAGCTGTCATTATTGAGTTTCATTCCACAACATATTTTACATATGGTGGCAAAAATGCCCCGTATGAGCTATGGTCAATATAGTAATATCACACAAGCAAGCTTGCTATTCATGCATGTCGGCATGATTAATAATTTAATTTTGATTTCAACAATTCAGTACTTCTATTTACAGTATATTTGAATTTAGTCATTTAGCAGACAATTTCACCCAAACTGACTAACGAATGAGGAAAAGAGAGGAAATCAAAACAAACAAAAGAGTAATGAGTGTTCAACATAATAAAAATGAAAAGTAAACAAGTAGACAGAATAGAAACAGAATAGGGAGTGCTAGTGTTAGAGGGTCTTTTTTTTTTTTTTTTTTTTTAATACACAAACAAGCACACACATAGATAATACATAATTAGAATAAAGATAGCTAGAGGGTCAAAAAAGATAAGAGATTGTGTTAGCCTTTTCTTAAAGATGGCATAGGACTCAGCTGCTCTGAACATCGCACCAGGAGGCAACAGTTAATGTAAAAGTCTATGAAAGTCTTGTGCTTCTTTGGAATGAACGACAAAAGAAGATATTTCAAAGAATGTTGGCAACCAAACAAATGACCACAGCCATTCACATTCACAGCATTTTGTGTCCATACTATGGAAGTCAATTGCTGCCAACTGCTTGGCCATCAACACACCCCAAAACATCTTCTAAAGTGTTCAGAGAAATACATGTAAATTCATACAGGCTCAGAACTCCCTGAGTGTTAGAAAATAACGACATAACCCTCACTTCTGAGTAAACTACCCCTAAAAAAGGTTTTATGTTGTAGCCACAACAGAGCAAATGTACATCTCCGAGCCACATACAGAACTGGTTTGACACTAAACAAATCAGAGTTACTGAAGTATTCAATGATCCATTTTAAAAAGTCAGTCACTTGCCTCGTGCCTTTATGAATCAGCCATTTGAATGAACTGATTGAATAAATGATTATATCATTCAGACAGCTTAAGTTGCATATGTAAAATATTTCATTGTTAAATAAAAAAGGTATATTTTACAATATACGTATAATATAGTGGCATTATTTTTGTAAATCTGGGGCTGGTATTGCCTTAATGAAAAAGTTAACTTTCACTGATGTGAACGAATTGCGTCACAGAATACGATGAACATGAAAAAAAAAACAGTCAGCTTACATGACAGCCCTAAATTAGCCAATCTACAAACACACAAAATTAGTTGTTGTGGCAACAAACTCACAGACAAATCTTTTTTTTCTTTTTTTCTTCTTCTTAAAACGCACACCCCTAATTGCCACTCATTCACTTAAGCTTCCCTTGCATTGAAACCACCTGCAGATTGTCCTTGTTTTCTGACATTGCTTTTCACCACTCAAAGAACAGCAGATAGCTCTCCAATCCTAGCTGTGTTCCAGGACGATTTCTGCACTGAACACCCAAATCTGCAGGACTGGCCTTATGTCTGCACCCATTAACTGATGGGACTCAAATGCTCTGCTGGATGCATATAGAATCATGTTTACACACAGCAGATACACATATGGCTTCAGGGTATATTTAAATAGTAATGTGTGTAGCATACAAATAAAGTCTGCACAACACTATGAAAGCAGACTGGATCATATGATCTCTATGTATAGTGATAGTTCCTAGTTTTCCTCTTCCATTAGCAGTCAACATCAATATTGTGTTTGAGCTTAACTGTAATTCTATATATAGGTGAAAGGGCAATGTGGTGGTCAATACAGAACAGTTGCCATTGCTGTTTTTCATTCAGTCCTGTGCACTGGCAAGTTTAATGATTTCTAATTTGATATATTATGGTACATCCATGTTAAGCACACCAGATTGCATGAAATAATAAACGGATTAACAGAAAGCTCAGAGCATTATAAACATTCGTTCAGATTCAGACAGATAATTGTCACCCTGATGGCCAACAAATGTGCAAATGACATTTGCCGTAACATTTCTGTTTCTCTAAGATACCCAACAAAGAAAAGTTTGCATATATAGCCAAAAAGCCAACAATTTATGCAAAACCATGCTTAAAGAACCCCAAACAAGTCTCTAACGTGAAAAAACCAATAACAACACATGAAGAACTTTCCACATGCCTAAAGAACAGTGTCTTTAACTAGACAGACTTTCCTGTTTTCAACCCAGATACCGTACTGTACAATATGCTGTACGTGCAAATAATCATGCAGTAACTTTGAATAGTAATACATTTCTAATCTCTAACCTGACCAAGACACTGCTGAAGCTGCCATACTCCAAAATAAGTCTAATAATACCTATAATGCACTCCCCAGAGAAATACAGGCAACTGAAAAATGCTTCTTCAGATTTTAAGTCAAAACGTATTATTTTGAAAAGATTTCCCTTATCTACAGCATGCATTGTTTGAACCTGATCTATGTGAAACATGTCATATTTTCAGTTTCAGTTTTTATGCAACTAGGGAAACTCATCCTGATACTTCAGCACAGTTTTGAGAGATCTCTCAGAGCTCAAGCAGAACCATGAGGGTAAAGAACCACTGAAACACCTTTTGAAGCCCTGCGATGGTAATTCTGCTCGTTTGGTCTAGAATAAAGCTTGCTCTTGCAATAAACCCGTGTCTCTGATTCTTAAAAGCATAAGAATCAGGCGAACGCGCGGAGAGCATCTGTCATCTCTCAGCTCAGCTCTAGTTATGACTGGCGTACGGTCAAATCTCACCTAAGGTGAAGTAGGGCAGCGCCGTGTTGTCCAGATCATCCAGAACCGAGATGCGACCCGGCAGGTCAGTCCTGACGAACAGCAGGAGTCTGGACTCCCCTCCGGCGAGACTCCCGGATCCCGCGCCGGTGAAGCTGAACTCATTCTCCCGGAGCACGGGCAGAGTGGACACGGTCACGGTCTTCACCTCACACGGACTCTCCGCGTCGCCTCTCTTGTCCCGGTCCTCGTCCAGCTTTCCCCCGCCCCGGGTTCCGCTCACACGGAGCCCCAGCAGCAGCAGGAGCAAGAGACGCGCGTCGCTCGGTGTCATTCCGCTCGCGGTGCCGCTTCGCGTGGATTGAGCGTCTCATGTAAAACGCTGGTGGTTTATAGCAGCGGCGGCGCTGTGCACGATCGGCAGGCGGCAGCACTGAGAGCCGAATACTACACAGTACACACTCACAATAACTGAAACAATAGCATCCAACACAATGAAACTGTTTGAAATATATAAACAACAGCATCTTATAAGTTAACATATACACAATAAACCAAAACTATACCACAACTTATTAAATCAAACAATAGCCTACAATCTTACACCATGTACAGAATATGAAAAACAAATGAGAAGTAGTAGTAGTAATGTTTAAGAAGCTTTTAAAAACATCATTATTATGTTTTATACACGAAAAGAGTTACATCTAAACCTTTATTACTTATAACAATATAGTTATCACAATATCAGTGTATAAATCAACATTAATGATGGTAGTAGACTTGGATACATTCAATTCATTTAGACATTAGCTCTTTTTTTTTCTTCTTCTTTTTTTCAGAGCATACTGATGTTATCATATATAGCAGAGAAATATTTCAGGGAAGCCTAGCAATCAGTGCATTGTTTATTTGGTGGAACTGTTTCTTATTCATTTTTTTTTTTTTTTTCTGTTTATGTATGTGTGTCTGTATGCATGCATTCAGTTGTTACTGCTTAGTTATTAAAAACAGAAACAGCAGTGAGTTGAGCTGGCACCTGGAGCTCCTGCATGTCAGTTCACACAGCGACTGAGACAAAAAACACATGTGTGCCCTATGAAACCAACTCCTGAAGAGACCGCCTCCGTTCTCCAGCTGCGTACGTGTGTGTGTGTTGCATCAAACAGAGTTCAGAGTTGTTTGATATTCTGAGTGCAGTAAAGGAGAATTCTTGAATTGTTCATTCTTAACAGCTCTAATACTGCAATTGCTTTGCTAAAGAGCTGTGGACTGTGATGCCTTGATGCAACGTGATACCCAAGAGATGGAAGGCTCATACATTTCATTGACTGCATGCCGCGTCTGTGAACTGGCAGAACTTGCTGACGACTCTGAAAAGGCGGTGCCATGTGGCAGGAAGGGAGAGCGAACAAGTTTCAGCATTTATGTAAAGAGAACGATACACTTTTAACAGCTAATAGGACTTTTTCCACACACTCCCCCAGTGGATATATGAGATTCATTGTCGTCGAAATTGCCTTGACCTCTGTGCCAAGGAGTCCTCTGATTTCTCCAAATTGAATTTGACAAACAACACAGCAGCAAGCGTCGGTCTAGGCAGAGACGCTTTAAACAGGTTTAGCGCGTGTAATGAGTCCAGCCTCTACCCTCTCCATCTTAGACATAGGTCTGCCATGCTTGTTGTCTTGATGTTTACAAATAAATGAACAATTTGTCCTTCCTTTTTTCCTCTGGACTGGTACAGCACAGGCCCTAGAACAGCATGCTTATTTATTGCTTACACAGTTATTTATACTCTGCAGCTGGAGGGTGTTGCTGTTCTAATGATAAGGGTGTAATATGAATATGAGGCATGTGTAATGCTTTTTCAGCACATGTATGAGCCAAACATTTCCTCTTCAGCAAAGCATGCGTTTTTTTCAAGCATTTCACATTCATTTTAGGATCAGTAAGATTTATTGCATTATTTCCGTGACAATTAAGCACACTTCTCCCTAAACTCTCGTTGTCGTAATGGGCTGGGATGTTTTACTTTCAGTTTTTTGTCATCCTCATTATTCTCAATAAGAGTCTCATTAAAGTTGCATTACTTTGCTACAGTGTTTCTCAGTTCAAATCAGTACGAACATATGTATCTTTGGTTCTTAGCAGCACATATTTACACTCAGAACCTGTGCTGTGAAGATGTTGAATCTGAATGAACCATGTGTGTGTGTGTGTGTTTGCTTGCCGCTGTCCATGGTTCTGAATATCATGAAAGATTCTCTGAAGTTTTGAGGAGGCGAGGCCACCAGTTTGGTTATATATTCATTTGAGTCACCAAAAAAACATTAAAAGTTTTTCTACATAAAATTATGCCTTGTTCCTAAGGTCAGTCGATGTCCATTTCAGTATGTTGTAAATTCCAACTTAAATGCTGAATATTCTGTGTACACTTTATAGTGGGTTGAACCAGCAACTCTCCAGTAATGGAATTAGATTTTTTTTATTTATTTATTTCATTTTTTTTTTTTTTTTTTCATGCTAACATGAATAATATTGCCTAACCATGCAGGTCAGGGATTTTTACACTTCAGTGCTATAATGCAGAATTTGAGCCAGTCCGATGAACTTTGCCGACGAGGTAAAATTACCATGAGAATAACCAGCATAAGAGTCCAACCTTATCTGAGGGCTTTTTCAGATGGAAAAACACTGCATCATATTTAAAGAGAACAGTTTATTATAATTTTTTTCTTTCTATAATTATTATATGAAGCTATTATAGTTGAACGTGTAAAAAAAGTGTAGTTTTAATTCTACTGGTATTTCAGTGATTACATATCATGCTCATTTAAAACAGAAATGTCCTGTATATAATTTTTTTGTGTGTAAAATTGAATGTCTGTGATTTAATCAATTTTATCAACATGGTAAATGTTTATTTGATTATTTTTTTAATATATAATTATAATTAAATCACTTGTAATGTAATAATTATGTTATTTTATTTTATTTTTTATTTTTTTAGTTTAGTTTAGTTTAGTTTATTTGTTTGTCCTACTGGTAATTTGTCCTAATGTTCTTAAAATACATTTCCACTGCTCACCAAAACTTCATTTATTTGATGAAACACACACACACACACACAAACAAGCAAACAGACAAGAAAAAATGATTAATAAAAAATGGATAAAGAAGACTATGTGAATATATTTTTAAATATAGAGTAATTCACTAGTGTGATCAAAGCAGAATTTGATCATTACTGTAGTATGTAGTGTCACACATCCTTCAGAACTCATTTCATAAGGTTGATTAGCTGCTCTAAAAACATGTTAAAAACTTTTTTCTTTTTTTTTCTTTTTTGTTTTGGTGAAAACTATGCTGCAAGGTCCAAAAACAACAATCATTCATTTATTCATTGTATGCCAATTCTTTATCAATTTAATGTGTCATATGTCAATACGTACCATATATTAAAATCTTTTCATGAGTGAATAAATAAATAAATCCTTGATGGCCTAAGGCTTTTGATGTGTATTTTAGTGTATGCTGCATGCAGATCAAACAAATAAGGCAGTGCATAAACTATGGTTTGTGGAAAAACTCATTTAAACCACAGCAGATATCCTTAGAGATTTAGAAGCTTTCTCAGTTCATATTTTTGCTAGATTGACCTTAAATTATTTTTTGTCCCATCCTATTGTATTCTCGACAGTACACAGTTTATGTTCGCTCATTGTTGTTTTTCTTAACAATGCTGTCTGCCTCAAAGTTAAAAACACTACGCAGACGATCGAAGAGCAGGAGAATAGAAAATGATAAAAATAAAAACGTCTTTATTACTAAAAAAATATTTCTGCAACCTTTTGTAATATTTTACAGCCATTCATGCAGGAAACCATACATCAGGGCTTTTTCATTGTATTAGCTGTCTGGATTCTGAATGATCGCACTCAGCCAATGATTCAGATGCTTTTTTTGCAAAAAGTGGTTCATGGGGAAGCCAGAAATCACAAAGAGAGACCTAGCCAAAGCCATTTGTCATAAAGAGCTGCACAGTCCATTACTGGGTTCATAATATTTATTACAAAGTGTGAACGGAAAATTAATGTCCTGTAATGGAGCTGAACCTAAGCAGATTTTTTTATTTTTTTATGTTAAGTTTTGTGTAGTAATTTAATCAACACCCCACCGATTCCTCTCAATAGTCTTCAATATCAATTCAAAGGCACAGAGGAGGGATTCATTTATCAAATGCGTTTCCAGGGTAACACAGAAAAATAAAAGTATATGTTTATACATAGGTGATTTGCAATGGTTGATCAGTCAAACGTAGCTACTTTCTTTCCCAAGCACTTCATTTGTGAGTAAACAGCACAGATGGCGACTAATTTGATTATACAAAATATTCAAAGTAAAGCAAAATAACAGCAATATGAAAGCCACAACAGAGAAGCAAAGCCTCCAGCTGTCAGAAATCAACTAGCAGAATCCAGCTTTATTTCGAGGTGTGTTATTGTAGAGATGTAAATGAGCACAGCATCAACACCGCGTCTAATGAGAGGTGTAGAAAACATAGGCACACCTAAATTGTTAGAGGTTTTTCGAACAGATAAACAAACTGGTTTTTCATTTGTTTTGTTGGTGGAGATCATGAGCTCATCGGGTGACTTTGACTTTGAGGGTGGAGGGAGACAGCCTTCGCTCCTACCCTTGCTGCAAGAACAAAAGCACAACTCTTGATCAGCATCTCCGGGGGTCCTCTCGTTTAGAAGAACACCATTAAACGTGTAGGCAACTCTTGTAGAAGGCACTCTCACAGAAGAAATAGTGTCAACTACCACTTGGGGTAATTACCTCGAACCTCTGCATCCCGTTTTTTCCAGGCCAGACATGGAGTTTCCAGAGGTCTGGACGTGGGTGCCAAAGGTGCCCCGTCTCTGAGTCAGTAGATCCTTCCACAGAGGAATCGGCCAAGGAGGGGCTGTCACAAGGAGCATGAGTTCGGGGAACCAAGTCTTGGTGGGCCAATAGGGGGCTACCAGCAGGACCTGCTCCTTGTCCTCCCTGACCTTGCAAAGGAACTGTGCTAGAAGGCTCACTGGGGTAAACACATTTTTGCACAGGCCCCGCGGCCAGCTGTGTGTCAGGGCGTCCCTGCCAAGGGTTCTGTCGGTCAGGGCATAAAACAACTGGCATTGAGAGGTAGAGCCCTGCATTTAGGGCCAGGCCCGGGGCCCGATAGGGGCCTGACTTTTTTGCGCCACTCAGGCCGGGCTTTGGGCCAATTTTGATGTCATAGTTCAGAGGCGGGTCGGTCCTCAGGCCTGTTTTAGGCTTCTCCTTATTTTTATATTTTAGACATCCGTCAATTAATGATTAAAAGATTGCCATGCGGCGCCGGTGAATACAACACGAGACCGCGCTCTGCAGCTAAAAGTTTTATTCACAAGTATTGTCCCGCCGCAGAGAGAGAGTAGCCGTCAGCACAGCGCAGCTGAAGAGTTCAGATGCCCACAATAACCCTGCTGCAATGCTCCAGCAAAGGTACTTATCATGAATGTGTCGAGGGAAAACAATAGGAAGACATTTGAATTATTTACTCATGAACATGTTTTCTGAGTTTTCTGAATTTCCTGATCCTCCATCTTCGCATAGATGCACCTTTAAAGAGACATATTATTATTTTTTTTTTTTTTTCGTTAAGTGGTAATTTAATGCTTCATCATGTCTTTTTCGCTCAGTTTCGGTTCTTTTTAGTGAAACGCTCCTGTCCCAGACGAGAAGGCTTAACATGCTTGTTTTATGAAATCACGTTTACTGTCAGTGCACACAAATAAAAGTAGACCCTTTACAGTTCTGGATGACAGACAGTACTTTAAAAAACACAAACTTATATGTAACAAACAAAAAATGTCTAAATTAGCTTAATAAAAAACTGAACAAAATATAATCATTCTGCAATTACACTCATAACTGAACTATTTTAATTGCTGAAACAGCAGTATAAGACGTTTTGGTAGAAGGGGAAAAGACGGGCTCGGGTCAGGCTCTGGCTGGTAATTCTGATGAGCTGTCGGTCACGGGCCGGGCTCGGGCTGCTCGGTTGCAGTCGCCGGAATGTGAATGGCGCATAGGAGGAGGTGGCGGGCAAGCTGCGACAGGCGAAGGGAGTGTAGACCTCCTTGATGGTTGATGTATGCAACGGTCGCTGTGTTGTCCGTACGGACTAGTATGTGAGTGCTCTGTTAGCGCCTCTTGAGACGACCCAGAGCTAGACGTACTGACAACTGATATGCCAATGCAGATGAGGTCCCATCCAAACCCCTGACACTGCATGGCCGTTGTACGTGGCCCCCCACCCGGTGGTGGAGGCATCTGTGAACACCACAGCATACCTGGAGTCCTGCTCTAGAGGCACTCCTGCCCGGAGAAAGGAGAGGTCTGACCACGGAGAGAAGGTTTGGCGGCAGGCCGGTGTTATCTGAACCCGGAAGGTGCTGCGTCGCCACGCCCACCTTGGGACTCGATCGTGAGTGCCACCACTGTGACTGCCGCCATATGCCCCAGGAGCCTCTGAAAAAGTTTCAGTGGAACCACCATCCTGCCTTTGAATGTATTCAAGCAGTCCAGCACCGACTGAGCGCGTTCCTGTGCGAGGCGTGCTGTTTGTGCGAGTCCAACTCCATCCCAAGAAAAGAGATCCTCTGCGGGATTTTGCTTCAGAGTTTGCTCTTCTCCCGGTTGACCCGAAGTCCCAACAGGCTTGAGGTGTCGTAACACCAAGTCCCTGTGTTCGCACAACTAAGCCCGAGACTGTGCTAGTATCAGCCAGTCATCGAGGTAGTTTAGATTGCGATGCTGCTGAATTTGTGCGCCGGAGAAACTGAATTGCATAGTCGAGACGGATGGTCCGGATGAGCCAACGAGACGGTCTGAGCCCGATCCAGGCATCTAAGAACCGAAATAGTGGCACCATCAGGACTACCGGGGTGCCAGCAGTGGGGCAGCATGAGGGTACACAGAGACCCGGCTCGGGCATCTCGAAGCCGGTCCGCAGTGGGGTCTGAGTGGATGCAACTCTTACCTGCGTTCCGGCAGAAGTGAGGCGGGTAGTCCGTTGGTTCCTTCTCCCTGTCCTCGAACTGCTGCCAGCAACGAGATACAAAACCTTTTTTTTTGGCTCGTCCACAACGCCTCATCCCTTCGTGGGACCCAGAGATGGAAGAACCGCTCTTTGCCGAACTTTTTGGGCCCTGACTGAGAGGCCAGTGAAATGATGGCCCTCCTCCGGGGATGGAAAGCTCATGTTCTGAAGAGCAGTTCGCGTCATCCCTGGGTCACCCGTCCTCTGGCCGCTTGCATTCTTCACTTGCCGCCAGCTTGGCGGGGGCCTGTATGGGCTGGGTGGCTGCCTGGCGGCCGGCTCCACAGCGCTGCTTGTTTTTGTGGCTGTTGCGTTAGCTGCGTGGGAGCGGCAACAAGGGGCCTGCCCTCGGCGACGAGCAGTCTGAGGCGGCGCCTTCGGTGGCCTGGTGGAGGCAGCAGCTGCACACCGAGGTAGAACAGCACAAGTCTGCTACTGAGCAGCAGGGAACTTCTGGGCAATGCGGGAGCATCAAAGAGCTTGTCTGTTGTTTCACTCACATCACCAACACAACCTCGGATGGCGCTCCTGGACCACCACAGTGGACATTGCATGACCCAGAGACCGCGGCGTAACCTTTGTCGCTTGGGGAGTGAAATCCACGGCGGTGTGGAGTTCACTGAGAACTTCTGGGACATGACCACCCTTGTGCAAGTGCTCAGTGCCTTGGCCTGAGGGACTTGCAACAACGCCGTAGCTTGTACTGCAGACACAGGTTCTCCACAGACCACATAAACACTGTCGACAAGTGCCTACAGGCCCAGGAAGGAAGCACAGGAAGTCCCTGCCCAGTGGTAGTGGCGCTAGCAACCGCTCCACTAGGGGGACCCCCATATATACCCATATAGATCTTATATCATATATACCCCCATATAGATCTTGACGACCAAGATGGCGGCGCGTGCACAACGCGAGGGTCAGTGTCTCTCCAGTTTTTGCAGTTTTGCGGTATTTTTCATGCTCATTTCGGGGCTGTTCGTACAGAACAGTTGTGCCTTTACATCGTACACCCGACAAGAGCTCCAGGATATTGGTTTTTGCATTTCTGACAGTTTTATCAGCAACCTTCGACTCGAAGACGGCGCGACCGTAAACAAAGGCGGGGTAAGCGCGGAGGGCTAAGAGCTAAGCTAAGACCAACACCTCACCGGCTGTCTTTGCCCAGCATTTTCCTCGCCAATGTACGGTCACTGGTGAACAAAATGGACGAGATTCGACTCCGAATCAACCACAGCAAAAGACTCTGGAA
>JAUMHG010000038.1:19971760-19998602 GCA_032359395.1 Enteromius anoplus
TTTTTTTTTGAGAATCGTGGATGCTTTTGCTAGAGACTGCTGTTAGTGTACCATTTGAAACCAAAGTCAACGTTGACTTATCACTTAAACCCAAACGATTATCTTTTTCTAATAATTTTGACGATGTTTTGGGCCAGTTATGCGCTTACATGCGCAACATATTTGAAAGCTGTTGCTAGCAGTGGTCAACTTTAGTAAGCTAAATAACTTTTGTAGTTAGCCAGCCACGTGCCACACATTCACGGCGGCAAAAATACAAGCCAACACAAATATAATGTTCTTATAAACGTTCAGGTAACGTTAACACAAATCTAAAATGCATCTGCAACCTAGCTAATGACATACATTACTTTTGTTTGGTTTTCAGTCGTCAATCTTAATGTATACTCTAGCTATGTCAGTATTGCGTTGGATTTTTGAATATGTCAGTAAATATTTTCGACGTTACCTCTCTCACAAGTGTTGCTTCCTCGAAAACAGCAGAACAGTTCACCAGCGCGCCGCCGTCTTCATCATGTCGCTTGCTTCTTTCTGCGTGCGCCACCAACGTAACAGAGGTGTCAATTCTGATTGGCTTAAATAATTATTTAAATATTAATTATTGCCGTGGAAATGATTTGCTAAACACAGAGGTTTGTGATTCGTCTTTTGCACTGGTTTTCGTAGCTTATTATTTAATCTGCAACGATCTTTTTTTAAAACAGCTACCATACCATACCAACTTTATTTGTTAAGCACTTTACAACAACCAAAGTTGTCCAAAGTGCAGTACAAAAACAAAACAAAACACATAAGTACATTTAATAGGCACACAATAAAAGCATTCAAAGTAACAAATTAAAACAAGCAAAGCAAGCTTACTATGTGTCAAAAGCCAAAGATAAAATATGTGTTTTAAGACTGGTTTTAAAAACAAACAAAAGAAGAGGCCTGCTTAACACAATTAGATATACTTTTATCTAGGATATCTCTATTTTTAACAGATCTCTAATAATCTGTGACAAGCTAAAGGGTGTCATACATTAACACAGTTGTTACAGTATATCATGTGTTAAAAAAGGCCAGCAGGTTAATAAAAAAAACTTTATTTTTACAGTTAGTTTCGTTAAAATTACCATTGAAAATCTGTTAAAAAACAGATATATACTGTATTCCATTTATACAAAGTTTCTCTGTTAAATTACGTTACATGAGTCAATAAACCGTTTTTTTTTTGTAATTTTAATAAAACATTTCTGTAATTAAAAAAAACAGGGAAAACACTGTAAAAGTTATTGGCAAAAACTGTAAAAAAATGTATTTTTTTTACAGTGTAGCAGTGACAAGACTGCTTTTCCAAAAATAATAAAATAGCCCCTCTAGATTCTTCAGTTTGATGCTTTGGTTTGTTCAGTTTATGTCCCTGTTTATGATCTTGCCTTGTTTTAATTTTAAATGTTTTTTTTAGTTTTGTTGTCAGAATAGAATAGCTGGCCATAAATATTACTGAAAAAAAAGTGAAAACCATAATTATAAAGTTTATGTAATAATTATGGCTTTTAAAGTAATAGATATATTTGTAATTTTTATTTGTATTTTTTAAACCTTATTTTATTTAATTTTGACCATACAACCTATGATTTATTTTCCTTTTTAAAAAAATTAAATCAGCATATTATAATTATTTCTGATGGATCATGTGACACTGAAGAATGGACCAATGATTTGATGAGAGCAATACATTACATTTTAGTCTTATAATTATTTCATTTTTAATTGTACATTTTATTATTGGTGTACATTTTACAATAAAATACTGTTTCAATCTTTTAGAACTTAATGCATGGTTACTTTGTAACTATTTCCGAAACATACAAGCACTTTCTGTTTGTATTAAAGTACGTTAAACATTTTTGTTTAAGTCTAGCTTAGTTTAGTTTACAGCCCACTATTAGTTACTTAGGTAGTAAGTTTAGGAGTTTCCCCAACTGTTAAGATGTTTTGGGTGGTACAGTGCTCAAATTTTGCGTGTTTTGAAGCGGGCAGCCTGGAGCAGCAAGGGAACGTTCATGTCAAGATTATCAGGGTTTGCTTCCTCATGTCGACATCTTCAGCTTTAGGCAATCCTATTACCAAACCACCTCACCAACTTCACAAGTTTTATCTTCACACACAGCTGTTCCCGAGGCAAAGCCTGGGCTGTATTTGTACAGGCCGAGCCTTCCTTCAAGGCAACTAAGTAAAATCCTTTCTCTCTTTTTGCAGTGCACCTGTTTTTCAGGAGATGAAAATATTTCCGCATGACTCTCATGGAGTATTTGTTGTTGGAGATGTTGAGAAGGCATCCTGCTGGAATACCTGCTCAATTTTACATGTCAAAAGGCTGTAACATAATGAATGGTGCTGCAGCGATGTGATGTTAGAAGCTGGCTGTGGAATAAACTTGCTGTGTGAGCGATCGTGAGAGTGTACAGTATGTATTCATGAGGTCATGCTCAAGAGGGTCTTTGTGATGCCGTGTCAGATGATAAAGTGCTGCTATTGAGCTCAGAGAGTCTGTATGAGAAATAAATGAGACTTACTCAAATAGCGTTTAGTGAACCGATCCAAAACTCAGAGCGCTTATCGTTAAACTGTAAGATCTAAAATGTGTTAATACATTTTTTTTGTCTCCTATAACTTTGATTTATTTTAGTTTGAGAAATGTAATTAAATAATCTATTCATTTTTAGAACAGCATTTCTTGTTTTTATTTAGGTTTGTTTGTTTGTCTACTTTAATGTTTCGAAACAGCTTTTGTTTCAATATTTGTTTTGTTTTTTTCCAGAATTTTTTCATATTGATCTTTGCTGGTTTTTAAACCCTATTTTGAGGTACATGCTGAAATGTGTTATGTATTAAGAACTACTGTATGATAATATTTTGTACTTATAATTTAAATCTGTGTAATTTTTTAATTATTTTTAAAAAGTGTTATGAATAAACATCTCATCTCATTGATTTCATACATGTCCTCATATGAGGACACTGGGAGCAAAAGCATGTTTATTATGTATTTTGGGAGACATAAGAAATGAATAGGGAAGTTAATTATATTTCACTATTCTATGAAATACTATATGTTATTATGATAATCTTGCCAGTTATTACTCCCATTAAAACACACATTTTTTTTTCATTACATGTTGCCCCCATTAAAATGCAAATTAGATTTAACTTATAGATACATCAAAACCGTTTTCCATTTTACACACATTTTGCAGAAAGAATGGCATATCAAATAATTATGTTATAACATAGTAAATGAGTTAACATTTGTATTAGTATCTTTAATTTTTTTTAAATAGATGTTACTTTTATATTATTTATGTTTATTTTATTTTAGTTATTTAGTTGTTCTATAATTTTAGCTTATGTTATGTTATGTTTTTATTTTATATATTTATTTTTTTTTTGTATATACTATTTAATTAATATTTCTATTGACCTACATTTTATTTAAATTAATACTAAAACATTTATGAGAAATTGAGAGTGAGTTTTTTGGTTGTTGTTGTTGTTTTGTTTAATTTTTTTGTCTGCAATAAACTTGTTTTAAGTGCATGTATGTGCTGTAAATAATAGCTCACTGTGATTTATCAATGTAAAAACCATCTGAGCGGAAGCATTTGCAGCATGCCTTCCTATAGAGGGCAGCAGAGATTCACCCAAACAGAGGACAAACGCAGCTGCACGACACTGTATGTGTGTGTTTGTGCTGAAAGTGTGTGTGTGTGTGTCCAGCAGCCACACACTGGGGCAGGAGGGGACGAAGCTTTGATGCTGGCAAACACCGAGCTCAGCTGCGCACACAACCAACACACTTGTCCTTTATTTGTTTATTTTCTGCTATGAATGCCAACTAATTATCACGGAATGAAGCAGCTCTGAGATTCGCAAGGCATTATTATTTCAAATAAAGGCCTGCTTGTGTCTTGCGCTCATTTGTCTTTGCTCCACAGAGATGATGATACTGTACTTTGTACTCCTGCAGCCGGACGCGTACTCACCCATCGCTGTCCTCATGTAAAAATAGAGTCTGGCCTGCTGGGCTGCAATCATTAAACAAATCACTCTTTTGCCTAAAATTAACTTTGAGAAACATGGTGGGTGACTGTGGACGGCGCTCCGTGCCAAGAACACAGTCACTTTGTTAGGATTTATTTGCCCAAGGGCTGTATGAGGATAGAGTTTGTTCTTTGTTGGGACATTTATGCCGCACAGGTTGCTAATGAGCGACAGCGGGATGGTATGTGGGGGACTTTCACCCTGTAATGACAATATGGGCCACAAAATACTTTTTTGGCATGAACTTGAATAAAATTGTATTTATTTTGGGGGATTTTTAAAGTCAGCAATCATGTTCTTTATATTTACAAACAATGGAAGCTGGTGACTTCCATTTTTTAATTTATTTTATTATCTAACATTTATTATAAAATAAAACATATTACAATAATTTTTTCATTGTATTTATTAATAATACTAATAGTAATATGTATTATTATTGTTGTTGTTATTGCAGGTTTAATTATTTTCACCCTCATAAAAAACAAACAATTAATGATAACAATTAAATTATAAGTATATATATAAGTATATATATAATGTAAAAGTGTAATATTGTACCTGATGATACTTTAGAAAAAAACAAATATGCTATCTGGGAAGCACTAGATTCACACAAGACATATTTTTCCTGCGAGATACTTGTAAAAGAAGAAAACAGAAATTGAACAAATTTTTCAGACATAATGTTCCTCCGCTTGTCAAGCCTGATTTCTGGTTTGTTTCATCTCCAAAACATCAGTACACACTTGCAATTAGAGGAACGGCAGAATCCGCACAACAGTATTTACTTATTTATGTATTTCAAAGGGTTGATATGGCAGAAGACATCTCTCACTGCCAGCAGGAGAGAGCATTAGTGGCAGGCCACATTAGCAGAAATACAGGCTTTCAGCACATGGAAAGTCTGCTTTCTGATGCAAACTGTGTGACGTCTGATGCGGGGTATGCATGCAAAATATTGACATACAGTACACATATATAAATATAGACGTATTTCATTGGAAATACGTGCCCTTTACAAACATTTCTGCAAAACTGAAAAAAAACTAAAACAAACGTACCTATACAGTACATTCAAGTTGCTGCAGTTTACAGTTGAAATGAACACTACAGGCAGTAATACTCCAACAACTTTTATTCCTTTTCACACAAACGTATGTTTTACAGATACATTTTTGATTAATAAAGGCACATTTTCACACAATTACTTGCAGAATGTAATGTTATGACTTCAAAACATTTGAAAACTGATACTTTTGAATGTTGTCGTCACATATACAGCTTCATACTGTATGTATGAGTTTTCTAATTCAGTCAGTTTACTCGGTATCTCACATAGGACTCCGTTGCAATTAGGTGATTTAAACACCGGGTCGGATCTCGAGTAAAACGGTCTAACAAAACAGTTCAAGCCAGCGTAAGGAAGTAAAAAATAGTATGCATAAGCGAATATGTTTTTAAATTACTTTTGAATTTGTTAACACTATCGGGTAGATTTAGGTTGGGGTTTGGTATTTCCAATCTGATAGAGCATTAATCTTTAGCGACACTCACTGGATATTTTAATTTCTGAACGGCCACAAAATGTCCCTCAAGCAGCATTATACAAACACTGCAATATGTATCTGTACCAACCTAATACAGACGTGCCACGGTTGTGTGTAAAACGTGTGTTTTAGGAACATTCTCAAGACATTTTAATTTGACACTGCAGCAATACGTGCAGTAAGGTACATAATTATGGGGTTTCAGAAATGTATATATAGGCACGTATTTTCAACGGGCCTGGGTTCATTTAAGAGACCCTAAAGTAAAGCGTTACTGGTTAACCGTATAATTTGATTATTAGCATGCATATTACTAGAAAATTTGACATTTATTAATGCTAATTATTGCTGCTCCTACCCAATACCTAAACTTAACAACTACCTTACTGACCATTAATAAACAGAAAATTAAGTAAATATTGAGGAAAAGTTGTAGTTAATAATTAACAAGTGTTACCTATTCTAAAGTGTTACTGTGTTACCATACTTTGAAACAATTTTCACTTAGAAATTGGTAATACATTTTACAAATAGATACAAAGAAACTGCAAGTTTAGCACACTAAATTATTTATTTTATTTATTAGTGCCGAAAACTTTTAGGAATGACTTCATATTGAATCTCTAATAGTCATACAGCCTACTCACTTATCATGTCAGTCGGGTGTAAGAAGTTTTTGTGAGTTTGTGAGAGCATGGCTATGAAGGACTCTCCGTCTAATGAGCGGACAGCAAAGATGAAGATGGCATTATCTGTCATCGCTGCATCCTCCTCAGCAGAGCTGTGTGATAATGCAGAATTCACACACCCACTGTTCTTCAGTATTCTTACAGCTTCCTGAAAGCTCTTTTGCGTGAAATGCGCCACAGCGCAAGGGAAATTCATGACGGAAGTGCACAAAATCAATTACAGCCGGCATGTGGCACATCAAAAGAATAAAGAGGAACTACTTTAATGTAAATTTCTTACATCGGGTGATGCGACTCATTCTTGGAAATGCGAGTTGTGCAATGTTCATTACCTATTTGATAGGCTTTATATTTTACCTTTATCTTCACAAAACACAATGCTGGGTTTGAGGGATACACTTAGAAAAAACACCTTGAGCGTAAAACCCCGATGCAGACAGAAAGCAGGTTGGCACATGGCTTGTTATTTAATTAAAACTGACAGCAAAATAGTATTTTGGTCTTTTATTTTTTGTTTGTCTGAAGACAATTGGTCGGATATTTAGCTGCTTTTGTTTTTGCAGTGAGTCTAGAAGAAGGAGGTTTTGTTTTGTACTCAGTTAATGTGCAGGCAGTTGTTAACCAGGAAGGTCAGCATGAAAGATTTACGAATACCTTTTCTGGTTGTTTTGTGGGTGATCAACTCACAGGAACACATAACATTGATTTTTGATGGGAAGGAAGGTGAGGAAGGTGTTGCCTTCCTAGCACATAGATCTCTTAATCAACATGTTTGCTTGTATGTCCAGAGAGACTTCAAATATTGGTATTTCGTTTGGGTAATTTTGATGATCAGAGGTTTCATGCATACTTGACATGTTCTCAGAAATGTGAAATATTTAACAAATGCTATCTTTTGAAGTTGGTAAGATTTGTATTTATTTATTTATTTTATTTATTAACTTCTTTTTTTTTTTTTTTTTTAAAGGAGTCTGCCCACCAAGGCTGCATATATTTGATAAAAAGCACAGTAAAACTGTAAAATAGTCTTACAATTTCAAATACCTGCTTTCTGTGTAATCATATGTCACAATGAATATTACGTTATTATTCACATGAGCCTTCAGAAATAATTTTAACATGCTGATTTGATGCTCAAGATTGTCTGGTTATTATCAGTGTTTAAACTATTTCTGTGGAAATTGTCATACATCCTATGTTTCAGGATTTTTGATTAATGGAAAGTTCAAAACAACAGATTTTGTTTGTTCATTTGTTTCGAATATAACTATTTTGTGACATTATATTTGTCTTTACTACCACCTTTGATACATATAATGCAAAGTGGATAGAAATTTTAAAAGAACAGACGTGACAGTAACACTTTATTTTGATGGGGGGGATAAAAACTAACGGTGGGAATCTTAAGGCACCTCACGATCTGATCCGATTCTGGGAGTCACAATCCGATTTCAAAACGATTCTTGAATTAATTCTTCTGCTGTGCAAATACATCTTTACAACTTTAAATCTTAACCAACATTAAAGTTTCTATGCTTTTTGTTTATATTTGATATATCTGTGTGAGTCTTGGTTTCACAATTAAATTACAAAATTTTAAGATATGTCAGAGCAGGATATTTTCTTTTGAAGCAGTTCAAACATGCATTTTAGTCTGTGACTAGCTTAAGTCTTGTCTGTGAAACCAGGAGAATATCACATTCTTCTTCAAAATTACTGCACATGGTTACATTTTAAATCAAATTTATTTTGTGCAAAATTTTAAAATATTTTATCATAATATAAAGAGGCTATTCATTATGTAAGGGATAACAGGCAGCCGGTAGTTATAGCAGAATCAAGCATTCCAGAGAGCCGTGTAATAAAGTACTATAATGAGTAGTATAGAACTACTCATTAAGTGCTGTCTGAGTATGCAAAAGTTTACAGAAATGGTTTTGACTTTTAACAGTTGGATTTTTCTTTTTTTCCTCTGCATTATTTCTAATTACTATATAACACTAATGATTAACAGGCTGGATTCAGACAAATGCACAGATCTCTTTTGATATATCAGATGTTTTGCTCTGCTCTAAAAACATAACTGATGGTGCGAACATCAGTTTCGTATAAAAGCATTTGAAAATGCAAGTGCATTTAATCTGCTGCTTCAGGACAAAGCGCATGTGACTGTCAGTGACAAAGTCTGTCAGCACGCAGGTTTCGTGCATATAATACAAATGTATTCCAAACGGTATATAAAAAAAAACATATCTAAAGTAAAACGCGACGGATGGTCGCACACAATGTTCATGTGTCTCAGCGAAAATTCTGTGCAATTTAGCCTGGTCGTGCCGAGCACGCCCACATGCCATATATGCGGGAAAAATAATTGATTATGAAATATTTTGGATCGATTCAAAATCATTGAAGAGAGAATCGCGATGCATCCATGCATCAATTTTTTCTCCCACCCCTATAAAAAACACATACAATGTAAAATACAAACATTAACTTCCTTGTGTCACGTATTGCCAGCAAATTAATTACCAAACTAATTACACAAAACTCACAGCACCTGGGGAGACAGTCAGACACTAAGGACCGGGGCAGGGTTACCAAATGACAGGATAACATGAGGGAGAATGAATGAAAACAAAACACCAAGCACATGGACATGAAAATGAAAACAAAACACAGAAGAGACGCCTGGAAGCGTGACACCTTGAATCAATCAAATGAACAATCAAAATCTACAAACCCTTAACTTTCCTCTGCTAAGTAATAATATATCAATTAGAAATTAGTTTGTTCGCAATTGCTAATAAATCTACTTTAGCAACCTGCAATATTACTATAGAACATGCCTTTATACATATTTTACAATGGCTTTGAATGTGGTTCAACCAGAATTTAGAGTCTGAACAATCTGTTTTGAAAGAAAGTATAAACAGGGTATGAAACTTTTGTGACTGGATCACTCAAAACACATTCAGAAAAGAGCATGATCATGCAACCTGTGAAGAAGCACCAGGCAGAAAGGGATCCTTTTAAGAGACTTTTTTATTAAGGGAGGTCATACAGGCAGGGTCAGTAAACAGTAGACAGAGCAATAGAGGCAAATACAGATCCGCAGTCAAGGCCGGGCAAGGTCGAGGCAGGTAGTGAGATTCACAGTCTAGTAAGAGTAGCAGAGATTGGGGCAGGCGGCAGAACAATCAGAGAATGATAGACAATCCAAAGTAGGCAACAAGGTAATACAAAACAAAAGGAAAGCTCAGAATTGATGACAAAACCAAGACTTCGCGTTTTAATATTCTGGTGAAAGTTCTCTCTGGCGATTCGGAGGAGGCACGGTGGGAACCTCCATTATGACACAACCAAAGCTCCATTGTAGTGGAAATGCTAGTTTATCCTGACACTGCCCATCTGCTCAAATAACATTGAATCAATTCAGAAAGAGAGAGACAGAGAGAAAGAGAAGGTTGGAGAAGAGAAGAGTTGGAATATCTAATAGGATATGAAATACCATCATAATATTATCCCTGGGTTTTGTGAAGCATGAATCATGTGAAGCACATTGGAAGTTCAATAATGAGAACTCTGCTTGCAAGGACGCATTGGTGATGAGATGAAAACAAGTATATTTGAGAGCATGAGTGTGTCAAAGTGTGTACTGACACATCTCTCTCCTACAATATACAATCTCAAGAAGACACAGGAGATGCATAATAAGGTGTTAACTGGACAATATTTTTAAAGCGATCTCTCAGCCAAAATTATATTATATAACGTAATCACAAAATTATATTATTAAATCACCTGATGATAGAAAACATAGATGTTTTATGCACATACATATCAGCAGCTCATCTGTCTTCAGTCTGAGTTGAAAGGTTTTCTCAGTTCAGTGACTGTTGAAGGAACTGGAGCGCTGAATAAGTTAAGTCATTATACTGTAGGATCAGATACGTCGCTATTTTTGCACATTTCCAGTCGGAGTGACTGTCAGGCTTCTGAAAGTGATTTTTGACTGACTTTCTTGTAGGTCGATTCTGCTCAAGCTGGAAAATGTTTTAGACATTTCAGTTCAGTTTGTTGAATCGGTTCATTCTGTTCACCAAAAGGAACTGGTTCAAAAGCTTCCTGGTCTCATTGCATACCTGAGCACATTTTTTTGTAAGATACAAAATAAGAAGACACTAGAAGCAGTAATACTCTGACATCTTTTATTCCTTTTCACACAAATTTACAGAGTTTTGATTAATAATAATAAATGCATATCATGTTATGATTTATATGATTGACACATATATATATATATATATATAATTTTTTTTTTTTTTTTTTTACTGGCCAGGTTGGGCCAGTGCTTTAAATTTTGACTTGCCCTTAAAATGTTTTTTTTTTATTTCAATACCACTGCAAATACACAAACAGTATCTCACAAAAGTGACTAAACCCCAAACATTTCAGAAACAATTTTAGTAAATCTTCTTAAGGGACAACGGCAGCTCGCTATACAGAAGCACTACTCATCCAGCTCCAGACCATGATGCTACCCCCACCATGCTTGACTGTAAGCCAGACACAGTTTTTTTGATACTTCTCACCAGGACATCACCATACATGCTGGACATGTATTTATTTTTTACCTATGTAACAAACATGAGGAGAAAAAAAACAGTGTACTTTTTACTTTCAATACATATGTACGTTTGAAAAAAATAATGTTAATAATAGTATTAAAAAAATACTTTCCACACTTAAGTACAATTAATATCACAAGTCTTTTACTCAAATGGGAATTTACTTTTACAAAAAAAAAAAAAAAATTGGTAAGATATCGTCTATGTTACGTAGGTAACCCTCGTTCCCTCAAGGAGGGAAGGGAGACGTTACATATGGGAACTTGCATGAGAGATCAATTGCCTTTGAGCTTCAAGAAAAAGGCCAATGAACATTGACATGGCAGGTTGCATCCATGTGCACCTCATCACTATGTGAGTAAAAGAGGGCACGGAAGCAGTGCACCTGCAGGTTTTTGCTGAGGAGCCAAGCTTGGGAGGACTCAGGGAGGCAAAGAGGTCTATCTTGGCCTTGCCGAAGTAGCTCCAAATCAGCTGGACTACGCCATTCTCCAGGGTGGGTGGTCTGCTGTGAGAGCTGGTTGCTGCACGGTTGAGTTCCCCTGGAATATGAACAGCGCACAACAATTTCAGCCACATTTGGCTCCACAGGAGCAGATTGCAAGTTGTGACGTGTGGCATGAGCGTAGACCATTGTCTGTTGATGTACGAAACGGTCGCCGTGTTGTGACTATGTTGACTATGATCCCCTCCTTTTCATTTTTGTTTGCGTTGAGGTAAATTCGAGACATGAAAGTGCACGTCCTTCAGGTTAATTGCTGCGAACCAATCCTGGGGCCGAATGCACATTTTCAGGATGCACTTCAGGTTTAGCATTTTTGAAAGGCAGCCTGTGGTGGGTGGGCGCCTGGTGAACTGAATCGCGAGGGGCTAGGAAGCTGTAACCAGGCTCCCAGCTGGGTCGCTAGGGGAATCAAGGTAACGTTGACTGCCATGATCGCAGTGGGGCAGCCTAATTGGGAAACAGGAAGGGGACTGATCCCAGAAGGATAAACATCCTGGAGAAAAGTCTGACTGCAGAGGTGGAGCACACGGGGACCGGCTTGAGTCCCTCTGGGGCAGGATGTGGGATATAGCCTTGGTCTGCCTTTGAAATGCCGAGAATTCCTGGGCCAAGTCCTTGATAGTGTCCCTGAATAGGCCGACCTGGGAGATTGGAGCGTCAAGAAAGCAAGCTTTGTCAACATCTGCCATCTGCCCCAGGTTCAGCCAAGTGCCGCCTCTGGACCACGACTGTGGACATCACCTGGACAAGGGATGGCGAGGGTAGGGGGCCAGCCACGACCTGGTCAGCTCCTCGTGCACCTTTGGGAAGAAAGGCACCATGAGGAAACACAGGAGTACCGCAGTCACTAACCCCAGAAACCAATCATCCAGCCTCGAAGAATCGGACGCGTGCCCCTGACACCCCCAATTCGACCCCCTTGGTGGCTCGGAGGAGCATAGCTGATGGTTCAGTGTCCGGCTCGGACAGGGCATTGACCGCGGAGGGATGCACCAGAGAAGACGCTCGCCCGCTGTGCGGGGAAGCAATCTGCTTTGGCAAACACTGAGGGAACTACGTGATGGGGCAGAAGTCTGCAAGGTTTTTATGCCCGGCGGAACATTCTACTTGAGTTTTCACAAACGGGAAGAAGGCAAAGGAAGGACCTCACTGTAGCCATGGTCATGCATTCGCATGGAGTAGGTCTCACTGGAATGCAAAAAGCTGTTATGCTTACGTCCTTTAAAAAGGCCACCAGCCCACAGGACCCGCTGACAGCCGCCCAGTCATTATCCGTCAGAGGGAGAGAGAGCATGAACTCGCAGGAACTCCTTCTTTGATTCCAGCTCAGAATAGCGAGGCTCCGAAGCAAAAGTCTGCAGGTGTACTGCATCCGTGCCTTTTTATACTCACGCAGTAATGAGTTGCACCTGGATGCAACCTGTGCAACCTTTTTCTTGAAGCTCAAAGGCAATTGGTCTCTCATGCAAGTTCCCATATGTAACGTTGGAGTGACTCGACTGAAGGGGAACTGTACTTTTACTTGAGTATGAATTTTACGAATTAGCCACCTCGTAAAATATGTATGAACTGGTCATGAGACTGTGTTGATAGCATGGGTATATATGTTGCAAAAGTCAATAATACACTGTATGGGTCAAATTGATTGATTTTCCTTTTATTTCAAAAATCATTAGGATAGTAAGTAAAGATCATGCATTAAGCATGAAAAAAAATCCTTATTGTAAATATATTTTATTTTTGATTAGTAATATGCATTGCTAAGAATTTCATTTGGACAACTTTAAAGCTGATTTATACAGAGCCCCTTAAGTGACATGGGGGTGGGAAAATACTGGGTGAGTGGAAGAAATACGGGGCAGGAGAAAAAAAAAATAAAATAGTTGTTTGTGTTCCCCCGCAAAACTGTGCGTTCTCTTGCAAATATATTTATGTTCCCTCTCAAAACTTTTACAGTTTTACATGTATCAAGAACACATGTTGCAAGAGAAAACATGATGTTTTCAAATACATTTCAGGAGGAGCATGAACAAGTAATTAAATGCCCTGATATACTTCAAACAAAGTTCTAATTTGTTTTTCGCTTGAGGGCAAAACAGTTCAAAAAGGCAGAATGATGGTATACTGTTTCCAAACATTCTGACACCCCCACACTGTTGAAGTGGGTGTAGATTAATGTAAACATGACGAGACGCTTGCACGTAGCATATGCATTTGATTAAACGTTTATTTATTGCATACCTTGAGAACGATGATGACAGCAGCAGTATGGTGTGATATTTATTTGTTTGTTACCTTTCGTTACATTCTTTTCATGGCTTTGGAAAACTTGCATCTGGTGTTTCTCTACGTCGCTTTTAACTCTGGGTCATTCTCACAAGCTTTATTGTAATATCTTTGTAGGAATTAATTGCTTTCACTTAACTTTTAAAGTCTCACCCGAAGCGATCTTCCAGGTGCAGATATGTGGCAGCAAAGCTATATAGTGACTGGAAATGTTGCTTCCCCGGTTGAAAGACAAACAATCCTGGGTGTGTTTCAGAACACACCCACCGATTGCGTAGCGGCCATTTGTTTATTTATTTGTATTTATTTATTTGTTGTATCTATTAAAGCTTACTGTATTTATTCAGCCTCCAGATGATTTGTAAACATCAGTTTCAAAAGATTGACCGTTATGGTTGGTGTTGTGGTTCAGGGTCACATATTGTTGTTTTTTTGGTTTGTTTTAAGTTCCTTCCTCTGTTTTTTTCTCCCTCTTTTTTTCCTTTTTTTTTTTTTCATAAAAGTAGGCAGTCACTGACTTTTCAGGAATAATAAGAATCACCGTTCTTATTTCAGAATGAACTGTACCTTAATGCAACACACAATGCACATTTTCTGAATCATTGTAAGTTACAGTAGAGTATATCTCTTTCTCAAGCTGTATATGAGAGAAAAAAAAAAAAGCAAGACACCTAGGTTTCCACTCTCAGCCTGACATTCTTTGATTCATAACAGCACTGAGACGACCGGTCATCATCTCTAGGGATGGAGTCTTCCTCAACAGTCCTGTGCTCCATTCAGCAGCTCCACATGCTGCTCACATGAAATGTGAAGTGACAGGCTGCCGGCATCCACGCTTGCTTCTTAATATAATCCATTGCTGTCTGTGTCACATCCGTCAGCGGCGTCTGCCCGTATTGTCTGAGAGATAAGATGGTGTTCTGAAGAGTGAAAAAAAATCAAGCTTATTCATATCCCATTTCACTGCTTCCAAATACATAATGCAAAATGAGGAGACGTTGCATTGTAGAGTGAACCGTTCAAGAAGGATTCTAAAAACTGTTCTAATTAAGTATGTTTGTGATGGAGAGCATTAAAATATCCCTGTGTAAATGACTTTACACATTCAGAATCATGTACATCTGCATGATTTATCACTAGGTATTGGTTGACCGCTTTGTTTACTCAACATAGGTATGTTCTGTAAATGTTTTTAAGCAAAATTAAAAGAGCAAAAATAAAATGTCTTGATAATCATCCAGAAAACCTTCTGTAAAAGAAGTGCGCTAAATTGCATTGAGTGTGCATATGTAGTGCACTTCATGTCTTAAAAGTATACTATAAAAATTGTATTGCGGATAATATATTAATGAATTGACCTCTTAAAGGGGTCATCCAGTGACATATGCACATTTACAAGCTGTTTGGACTGAAATGTGTGTTGGGAGTACACAACCAATTCACAAGTAGTTTTTTTTTTGTTTTTTTTATAAAAATAAGTTGCCCCTTCTGAAATCAAGCCATTCTCAAATGCATGTCGGTGTAACATCACACCGACAGAGGCCACTCCCATAATAGTTTATTGACAGCAGCGTGTCACACAGACTGAACTGGTATCTTACCTCAGACCCGCCCTGAGTGAGCTGTCATCAGACCGAGATGCAGAGACAATCAAGACTCCTAAACGATTGAGATGTTTTGTTGTTGAATGTATTAATAAAAATAGCATACCCCGACATCTGAGTGACTGAAGATGCAGAGAATTGACGTTACGTTTTGTTCTGAAAATGAACACACCCTTGATGAACCGACATGCATTTACAGTATGTTCCCGTGAATCGTTCATAATCCTGCCTCACCTACAGAAGCAGTGAGTACAATGTCTTTTAATGAATCTATAATACAGACTTTCCATTGAGACCCTAAAGAATCATATTTGCATGTGGAAAATTGGCTTTGCATGACTCCTTTAAGGTAAAGGTTACATAACCCAGGTTCCTTAAGACACAGGAACGAATACTGCGTCTGATAAGACGCTATGGGAAAAACTTTTTCCTTCTAACTGAAGCCTTTTTTAATCACGCAGTGAAACTGCACGGCCATTAGTCGCTGCAGTGGTATTTTTTTAAACCAATCGGCAGATGCCGTGCTATGCCGACCAATGGCCGGAGCTCCTGTCGAAGCTTGCCTGAGAGGGTGGAGCCACCTATAAAAGGGGCAGCTTCGCGCCAGGACTTCAGGTTACATAAACTGAAGCGATGGGTATACAGCGCGGCAAAGAATGCAGTACTCGTTCCCATGTCTCAGGGAACCTGGGTTACGAAAGTAACCTGTACGTTCCCTTTCGACACTTCACTCGTACTACGTCTGATAAAACGCTATGGGAACTATGTGAGGGGCGATAAAGCTTGAGCCCAGGCAAAGCCGTGGTGCACAGTCACATAAGCATGCAGAGAATAATGCCCGGCACATATGCATTCATATTGTCCATGTGCTTAAAGCCGTGCGAGCCTGAGATAGCGCATCCCACTTGGGGATGGTGCAAGGGCGAGAGGGCCAGAGCCACCTAGATTCTCTTAGAAGACGGATAATAAGAAAATCCTTGCCCACAGTCTGGCCTGCTATAAAGTCATGGTGGGCTGCTATGGCCGCCACATAAGCCTTAAGGGTGGATGGGGTGCGTCCCTTATCCAGCAGGTGTTGCAGAAAGGCTAAAATCTGAGATATCTGGCATGGTTTTATTGTGCTACGCGCACCATCTCGAAAAAATGACCATTTCAAAGCATAAGCATGTCTCGTAGATGAGGCTTTAGCGTGACAAATGGTGTCTAGTATGTGCTCAGGGAGGCAGATAGGCTCCCGTCGAGCTGCCAACATGTAGGGCCCACAGACTGGGCTGTGGGTGCCAGATTTAGCCCTCTGCCTGAGAGAGAGGTCTCGTCTCAGGGGAATGAATGCGCCCTGGTTCAGTTTTCCGGGGATGTGTGTTGCCCTTATCGAGCGCAGGTTGTACTGGGCCCATCTGAGGATGCCCGCAGACAATCTGAATAGGCGCTTTGATGACAGACCCTCCTGGAGATTTGTGTATGACACCCCAGTCATACTGTCTGAACGAACCAGGACTAGAGTGTTCTTCAATTGCTGCAGGAAAATATGATAAGCATCCCATACTGCCAGCATCTTCAGGCAGTTGATGTGCAAGCTGCTTTCTGCATCCGACCACAGGCCAGCGGCTGGTGAGCCTTTGTGCAGCACGGCCCACCCTTTTGTGGAGATGTCTGTCGCTATTACTTTCCTTCTGCACACAATGTGGATGGGAACACCTCTCTGTGGCCACTGGGTGCCTTCCCATAAACGGAGAGCTGCAATGCAGGCTCCGTCCAGTTTGAGCTGAACGCATCCATGATGCCAAGCATGCGGCGGCACCCGCTCCTTCAACCAGTATTGCAGCTCCTGTCTTGTAAGAGGCTGAGCCGTAACACTGATGAGGCTGTGGCTAGTAGACCCATCATACTCTGAAGACTTTCAGGGGATGAAGCATTGCAATCCCGAAGGAGGCTCAATGCGTTATTGTCGCGGCGCGCTCTGTGAGGTTGGCGCTCTGATTTGCATTGAGTCTATTACAGTGCCCAGGAATGTATTTGTTGGCTGGGCATCAGCATGCTCTTGGCAATTTTCACCCTGAGTTCAAAATGGTCTAAATGCAGAGGAGAATGCCCAGAACAAGCCAGTCGTCAAGGTTATTTAGAACACAGGTTCCCATCTGTCTCAGAGGGGAAAGCGCCGTGTCCGTACACTTTGTAAAAGCTTGTGGGTCCAGGGAGACACCAAAGGGCTGGACCGTGTAATAGAATGCTCTTCCCTTTAAAGGTGAATCTCAAGAATGGCCTGTGTTGAGGGGATTTTTGTACATGAAAGTACGCATCTTTCAGGTCCAGTGAGCATCCAGTCTGTCAGCTGTATCTGCGAGAGAATGGCTTTAAACGTGAGCAATCTGAACTGCTGTTTTATAATGGCGCGATTCAGATGTCTCAGGTCGAGTATAGGTCTCAGACCACCATCTTGCTTGGGGACTAAAAAGTACTGGCTGCAAAAACCCTTTTTCTCTTTCTGATGGGGGAAAAAATGTGCCATAACCCTATTTGAAACCCCAGGAATGGCTTGCTAGGCATTCTGCCAAGGAAAGGGTTTATTATTTCGAGCGCTTTGTCGCTGTTTAGGGGCATATCGCTCATGTGTATGCTTTTGAGAGGAGCTGCTCTTGTGAGTTTGTGTGTGAGCTATCACAGACCGCTGCATGGGCGCTTTACGAACCCAGTGTTTGCAGCTATTAATTGAGTGTCAAACCTGGAGCAGTGCGAGGTAGAGGACAGAAATGAAGCAGCTTACGGGGTGAGGGGGCCGCAAGCTTTCTGTGACAGCATCCCATTCAGATGGCTTATTAGGATCGTGCAGCTCAACAACGAGGTGCACATGAAACACACTGAGGAGGCAGACTGTGTCTGCATAATTCAGTTAAACATGCTCAATCTCAACTGTAACGTAGAACTCATCCGGCAGAGGAGAATATTAAAAGCGTGAGAGCGTGAGAGAGTCAGTGAGTGCACGCATCAGCAAGCACTTTTTTCAAAGCGCTTATAAGAATTGTGCAGCTATATACGAGGTACACTAATCCTTACTTGAAACACACACTGAGGAGGTGGATTGTGCCTGCATAATTCATTAAACATAATCGATCTCAACAATAAATGTCGTTCTCGTCTGGCAGATGAGCCTGTGTGAGAGTCAGCTGAGTGCGTGCGGCTCGACTGTGAAACAGCCTATAAGGATTGCACAGCTTGGAATGAGGTCTACCAATCCTCACATGAAACACACACTGAGGAGGCAGATTGTGTCTGTATATTCAGTTAAACATACTCAATATCAATGCAAATGTAGCTCTCGTCTGGGAGAGGAGAAGATGAGAGCGTGAAAGAGTCAATGAAATTTAAACCGACTGCTTAATTATTAATTTTACTCTGGCAGCCGAGGAGGATAAGCCGCTCCAAAGGGGCTTATTTACTCCTGCATAATAACCGGCTGAACAAAAGACGAACCCATAGATCTACTGTTTCGGTCCCCGAACTCTGTGAGAGACTGGAAACAGGAGCGGGGTAATGATAAGTTTAGTCTTACCTGCTTCTAGAAGACTTTCTCTCTCGCCGGATGCCGGCAGGGGAATTATCCAGCTGCAAGGGCGTCTTCAAGCTGAGTAGAAATTTGCTCTTTAGACGCCGAATGGCGGCAGCGGAATCATCCAGCTGCAGTGGTGTATTCAACGGCGCAAGGCTTGAGTCAGAGACAGCAAAGATGCACAACGATGAAGGAGAAAAAATCTGAAGTCTTGGCCGTGCAGCTTCACTGGTGACTAAAAAAGGCTTCAGTTAGGAGGAAAAAATTATTTTTCCCATAGCATCTTATCAGACGCACACTACGAGTGTCAAAAAGGGAACCTTATAATACTGAGTGCGATATGTTTCTGGATCAACATCTTTACTCACCCTGGAACAACACTGTGATTAACCAATCTGGGGTGCGTGGTTAACCTACTGTGGGCTCAAGTTCCGTTGTTACCAGCATAGTTCAATGATTTGGTGTTTCCCGAAAGCATAATTCCAACGAACATTTGCAATCAATGTCACAAACGTATGTGGTTAGAACTACAGCTTTGGACCTGTGGTTAGAAGCATAATGTAGTGTCTTGTTAGTGAGATATATGGGCTTTAATAAATATGCTCTTTGGCACAAGTGTTAATACAACTAACATGCATTAAAATCTTTATCTTACATTTTTCACTCGGCAGCCTGCAAATCGTCGCGCAGATTTTTGTAAACCGTTGTTGCGCTTCATATAATATCCACCAGGTGGCGCAAGGAACAACACTCTCCATGGCCAGTGTTAAAACAACTCCATAGAGATGTGAGTAGACTCCGCCCCGCCGCGTCACTGGCACTGCTGAAATCACACGCAGCCATTATCTTCCAGCGTGTTTGAAAGGTAAGTTACATTAAATCGCACTTGAGCATTTATTAGTTGCTGCTAATTCAATAGCAGAATGCACAATATTACGTGCTGCGGAGTGAACGCACACATCTTGAAAACATCTTGCATAGTATACCGTAACAACCACAGGTGGATCTTCCAACATTTAACCATCAACATGCACACTAAAGAGACAAATTTAAAAGGGCTTATAACAACATGTCGTAATTTGTTAAAGAATAACACTTTGTGTGCTACATTTTCTCCCTGTATCTAGTTGCTGTATGATGTGAAAGCATTGTGTTGTTTGTAAAACGCTGCATTTTGTCATCAAATGAAAAGCCCTGTTTATCCAGCATCTTCCCAACAGCAGCAAACAAATTTGCCTGCTGGGGCTTCATTGTGTTATGTCATGTCATTCTGAAGAACGTTGACTGTCACAGTGTGTTGACTCAGCTATACTTATTTACGAATAAAATTGTATTTGATCACAGAGACTGTACTGTATGTTGTACATGATACACACACTCACTGCATGTAATGATATGCAGGACAGAAGTTAATTGTTATAAAATGAAAACAGATGGACGGTCACTTTCGTATTGATGTGGTGTCTTCCCTATTCAAGCCCAGTTTGTGATTAGAACAAGAACGCAGTTTGACCAATTTACTTTTTTTCTAGTTGCTATGGAAACACAAGGGAACAGGAGAATGCTTTAGGAGTTATGAAAAAGGCAACAGTATATTCAGGTTTGCAACCAGATTAATTTATAGCATTCCTTGTGAACACATTAATTGTTCTGTTCAGTTTTAAAATGAATGTAAAATAAATACTGACCAAGTTTGCTTTTTGAAAGTTTCTTATACATGATTTATTAGTGTACCAAAAAAGCCTCAATTTAATTTGTAATGCCCAATTTATAATGAATAAAATAATATTTATCCATGTTAAATGCAAGAGGTCAAGGTTTGGTTAAGAGATAATCTGCTAGTGAAAGTTGTAATAAAATTGTAAAACTATACATTTCTAGGGCTTTTATCTGAGCACTCATTTATCACTTTTATGTTTTGGATTATTATTATTATTTTTATTGTTGTTGTTGTTGTTGCTGCATTTCTTATCTATGTAGTTGTTACAGATATCGCCACTTTTAACAGTTTTAAGAATGAAATGAAATGAAATGAAATTAAGTAGCCTTAACTACAGTACTATTCACTGTATGCATATGTCATTAATTACATTTATAATTAAGACATTACACCTTTGACCCATAGTTTAGACCTTAACCCACCCGTAAACCTACCAATACCACCAATACCACTTGTAACCCAATAGCAGAAATAAAATATTTTGCAAAAAATATGACTACAGAAAGTAAATTGTAATAATTTTTTTTGATGTAAGTAAATATTTAAAACCATCTAATATAACATATAACCCAAAACTACAATACAGAATTTTGGTTGTATTTCATTAATTGTATTAATCAGTAATAAATCAGTGCTAACAATTGTATTCACTACACAAGGCAGCATCCAGATCATGTCCAAGTGGTTCTGGTAAGCAACTGCACCTAGATAACTAGGAATACTTAGAAAGTCTTAACATTATGGCAATCGAATACTGGGTTTTGAAAACTTTCATGTGCATACTACAGTGTGTCAAGCAAAAAAAAAAAAAAATGCATGGTTCTTTTTTACAATCCATACCATGCCTTAGTGGTGGGCTGAAGGAACAGCTTTAATCAAATCCGCCTGAAACAGTTAATCAAGATCTTCAGCTTCACTTGATATTAACAGGCTTGGTTTAGACAGAATCTTCAAAAAGTAAGCATCGAGGTAAATCTTTTCAGTTCCCAATACTTTGATGCAATTTCCTCGCCCACTCAGAAGAGCTGATGGCCGATGCGCTGCGTATCCAATTGAACGAACGGTTTATGTATGGTTAATATGTTACTCCATGAGCAGGAGCGGAGAGCCAGCTGTTTCATCTGTACAAGCAGCATGACTGCCTGCTCAATTCCCTCTCCTCCTCTGTGAAGCAAACAGAATTAGGACTGTGAACATCTGCCGCATGCGGGTATGATCCCGCTGATATTGAAACAGGCATTATCAGGTCAAGAGAACACAAAGAGAGAGCGTCTCTGTGACTCAAAGACCTTCTCTTCACATCTTAGGAACAAACGTCTACGAGAAATCTGGAGGCTCACGACTAGAATTACACTTAAATGTTATGATTCCTACCGTTTTAGTTGTTATAAAGAAAATGTATTGTGTAATGAGTGACATTTGCTTAGAAAGCCATCACTATTACTATTGTTTATACATACTATTAATGGTATGACATATAAAAATCATTTTATCTATATTCTGACAGTTTTCACCTGAATGAATGGATGGATATGTATATATATGGGTAACTGGATTTCTTTCTCTACTCTTCTGTGATTAAGGATTCGTGCAAACACCCTCATATTTCAAAGACATTCTTCTTTAGAGCTCTAAGGCCTTTGTGTCATGTGTGACAAAGGTCATCTGGAATATGAGAGCTCTTGCTGATGTGCCGTGGTCAGCAGCGTAGTTATTTTTGCCACCCTCATTCAGTAGACACTCCATAATGTGCACAAATTCTTACTCTGTTTCCATGCCACTGAAGATGCTTTTGGTCTCCAAGGACATGTCTGTATTTTTTCCCACACAAATGCATGCCTGAATTGCATATGCTTCTGAATCCTAGTATGCGATTCACAAACTAGTGCAACCCCCTGATAAACAGCAGTTTTATTTACCACAGAACAAAAACTGAACTATGTCACGCATATGTTTTTATGTTTTCTGGTGGGACTTGAGACAAGCTCAGGCTTGCATAACTCTGGTGGGTCTATCCTCAGTTTCCTATGAATCCCCCCATCCCATCTGTTCAGGTGCAAATGCAGTGACCCTCTCAATATGGACCAACTCTGAATTTTCTGTATTGCTGTCATTACTGTTTACCGCTTTAACTCAAACCCGTATAGCTCAGGGATGGGCAGCCAGGTTGAATAAAATGGAAATGGGTCATTTCGTCTTTTTGCTCTGATTTTAAGTGTTTCATGATGGAGTTAATTACGGCTGTCAGCATCTTTGATATTCACAAGGATGGTGAAAGAAGGGAGGTGTGGAACAGGCGCAGCAGGTGGAGCAGCTGTATGCAGGCCTCAGGGGAGAGGGAACCGTTTTAAGTGCGCTTGATTTTAGCAGCGCTGCTGTAGGGTATTATCATAATTTTACCAGCACAATGGGCTCTTCACACCAAGTATTTACTTCACTCCTCTGTGTGCCAGTTCTACACCTTCTTATGTTTTTCTTACACTTCTTTTTAAAGAAATCCCGTCTCCGCATCATGCCAGATCTTACTTCACACATCCGTATGGCAGCTTCCATCTCAGGTGTGATTTGAAATTTAACCAACATTTCCATTCACTCAAAGAAGTGAACATGACCTGCTTAATATTTTCAAATGCTTGTAAAGACTGAAATGACACAAATAGACACTATTATAGATACTAATACATGGAGCCAGTGATATAGGGATAAATAAAATAAAATACTTTTTTTTTTTTCTGTGATTACCACCTTTGAGCTTTGCATTTCAACAAATTTTGCCAAAGAGGACGGTGACTGCAACACATCATTATTTGTATTACGTACTCTGGTATTGCTTTTGACATTTTTCAAATCACTTAAGTGCTATGATTACATTTGTCTGGCTGCTTTTTTCTTTACACTGGTTATATTTTTAACCTTCTGGTGGTTGTTTGCATGTCGGGTGGGAAAATTGCACATTCATTTGTTTATTTTTGATTACACTTCATTATGATAGTGCATGTCAACTACAAGTCAACTAATTCCTTTTTTCAACTAATTTAAATTGCAACTACATGTCTGCTAACTCTGACAGTAGACTGTAAGGATAGGGTTAGGGTAAATAAGTTGACATATATTTGCAAGGTTTCTTTTAGTCAGTTTTTTTATGTCTACTGACTTGTTAGTTGACATGGTTGCAAAGTTACTTATTGTTAGTAGAGTGTCTAAAGTGGACTATGGAAAAACACTTTAACCTTATTTTTGCATAAAACATTTTATACTAAATTATATGCATGCAGTAGTTGCAATCTGAATTTTAAGTGATCCCTATATTTAGACGATGTTCATAATTAAGAACCGTTCACAGATATTGATAGTATATTAATTTAGATATTTAATTCCACACTATTATTAATTCATTAAAGACCTAACACGCCCGCTATTGGTAGTTAAGAATGATCTGTTTGGCCACAGATTTTGCGGAAGTTTTAGACTACAGTAATCTACTAGAAGAAAAGATTTAGAGGTACAATTTATAGGTAAAGTTTTAGCTTGCAGCATAGAGATACACACCACGGATTGATCACAGACCCCTACATGAAGACACACCCCTCTTCAGCAGAATACATTCTACAACAGTATGTGACTGTTAATTAAACTGATACCAAACATGAAGGGTTATGATTATGAAATCTTTGCATGACAAAAGTATAGTAACTTGAATTTCTTACACTCCGCTAGTCAACCTTTTATGAACTGAGCCACAGGAGGGAAGGAGGGATGGGTGAAGGGGCAAATAAGCAAATGGTCTGTCTACCAGATCTCTTTCCCAGATTTGTTGTCTATTGCTTTATTGCATGCATGTTACAAGAGTTCCTGTGTCTTTGCTTTCACCATGAATTAATTTCATAAAGAAATAAATTTGCTCCTTTCATGTGCACAACAATGTGCATGTCATGTTCCAGTGTGTTTTAGTTTTGTTTTTGTCTCCACGTGTTTTGCCCTTATTTGGTATTTCCTGTCTCCCTCATGATTATTAGTTAATTAGTTTCCCTTGTGGTTCACCAGCTGTCTCCCATTCAGTTATTCAGTTGAGACAAGAGCGCCGTGGAAAGAGTGGGTGGGATGGGTGTTTGGAATATGCCTCCCGAGGCTCCTGGTCTGCCATGGCATTCCTGGACTCTCTATCCACCATGGCTTCCCGAGGCTACCGATCTGCCATGGCCCTCAGAGACTCCTGATCTGCCCTGTGAATCTCTGACTCTGCCCCCTTCCAGCCTCCAGGGTGCCTGCCCTCCCTCCCCAGTTGTAGTTATTTGTGTTTCTTTTTTTGTTGTTGTTGTTTTGTCTGTGTGAGGTCACCCACAACAGCATGACATAACAGTGCATTAATGTCAATGCAAAAAAAAATAAAAAATCAGTAAGTGTTTGTTTGAGTGAACTACCATATTTTTACTAGAATTTCTACATTTCTACTAAAAATTGCTTCACCTTTGTTTCCAGTGGCATCAGTATTCACCACCAAGAGAACAAGCATGACTATTTTCAATATTTCAGGACCTTTTAACCTTTTTAAATCATGTTAGTCATTTAAAAGTTTTCATAGATGCAAATACAATAATGTTTAGTCTTTCATGCTTATTTGTATTTCTTATTATATGCGTTTTCAGTCAGTTTCAGTGTCCAAACATACTGTATTATTTTACCTACAAATGTTGTGTACTAATTCCTACATATAAACAATGACACCAGTCTGATGTCACGTCCTCTAAAAAGAAGTAAAGATTAACAGTATAATAAAAAAAAATAATGTTATCAAAATTGCATAAATTAGTACCAAAATTGTACGCATTATTAGGTCTGTCTTTCTTGTAGAGTATATGGATTTCACCCAAATTTATTGTCCAACAGGGACAATCGTCTGATCACTTAGTAAAATGACAGAAAATTTCTCATCAACAAGTGACACGACCTGATAAATCATTCATGTTTGCAGCTCAAACAGTGCTGGTTGAGTAAAGGGTTTGTTGAAATGCATCAAAAGTGGCAAACACCACAAATTACAGGCTACATGCAAGCAAACATATCCTATCTGATGCCTCCACACATGCCCTCAAAGACAAGCTACAAGTACTTTATTTTTTTGGGAACAATAACAATACAACAACACAGAAAGAATGTGGCTGTCAAACACAGGATGGCAGTAATGAACCACACAATGTGTCAAGAGGTTGTGTTTATGAAACACCTCCACACAATCCAGAAACTCAGATGAGCTGCGGCACTATAATGCTCTGTAGTCCACTACTGCCCTGATGAGATACCTCGACCAACACACACTATATTAAATCAATACAAATATAATAAAATAGGCTGAACCAACCAAAGCCACTTTGCTGGTTGTATCTTGCCTCCCAAGATGGCCAGGTTTAATGCTTTTAGATTTTTCAGCAGATTTAGCCGGAAGACCTTAGCTTGAACCCGCCAAGACCAGCATAGCAGCTTTGGTATGCTTCAGCTGTTTGTTATTTTACCGTTATCATTTGTTTGGCAGGCATTTCAGCAATGCATTTTCACAATATACTTACATACAATTATAGATACTTACATAAAATTATAGCAAAATCAGTTGTCACTCTACAGTACATCTCCAAAAGTATGTCAATGCGATAATGCTTATTAAGATATAAACAAACAAACATTATTTATAAGATCTGAGATGTTTTGGATGCTTGGGAAGATCGTTCCACCACTGTTTCTGGGAACAAACATCCCTAATAAGTCAGATGATCTGATTTTAGTCTCTGACCTTTAAAAACAAAATGATGTCTAAATAATCAAGGAAAGCCAAGTTTCTTCAGTATGGTAAGTGTTCATCTGCAAATATTGCTAAAGCTATTCATATGTTTACTGAAAGGTCCTATATTGTACACCTTTTTGGAGTTTTATTTTAGGTGTTGATGTCCTTAAGAATATAGAGTTGTAGCATATAAGTAATATAAACCATCTCAATATGTTTTGACAGCTCCTCTCTCATGAGCTCAGCGTTTATTTTGGCCAGTCTAATTACTATTCATGATCCTCTCTCTCTCTCTCTCTCTCTCTCTCTCTATGTCTCTCACACACACACACACACACACACACACATACACACTAGCACAGGCTGTGCATGTTTCAAAGTCAAGTCAAAGTCAAAGTCAACTTTATTGTCAATTCTGCCACATGTACAGGACATACAGAGAATTGAAATT
>JAUMHG010000038.1:20080254-20094527 GCA_032359395.1 Enteromius anoplus
GACGTAGAGCATGGGCGGGTTTATGAAAATGTGGTGAGCGTAACAATTCCGCCTCTAGACTGTTACGAAACAGTCTGCGTTGTGTTGGATTGTGATCGTTTTTCAGTCGTCTTTTGCAAACACTTGATGTATATAAGTAGGAAACGATGGTGTTTGAGACTCACAGTATGTTATGTACATGTAACCCTGAACTGTTATTATTCAACCATGCCAAAGTAAACTCAGTTTTTCATTCTATGGCACCTTTAAATTTCACTCAGTTGGCTTATATAACAACATTGCATGGCTTCATAAGACTTGGAATGTAACAAGATGTTTGTAATATTTTTGTTACACTGTATGTGGTCAATTTTTACAAAAAATAATTAGATAATAAGGTAATCCTCTTTGAAATATGTCACAATGGAATTCATGCTAAATAAAACAAAAAGGGGGAAACAGACAATACTGTTTTTTGTTTGTTTATTTTTACATCGTGGTTTTGTTAGGCTGTTGTCTGACATCTGAGTTCAATATGTCCCTGGGTCAATGTCTTTGTTGACCCTGGAACAACATTGTGATTACCCAATCAGATTTGAAGAACCAGGTTCTAGTTCTTATCCGGGAACTCCACTGCGCTATGGGGAACGCCTTCATGCGTGACGGCTCTGAATCTGCTGTACCAACGTCCAACGGGAGGACGAGAGGTCAGGGCAGTGACGTCAGACCAGGAAGTGTTTATATAGAGCACGCGGTGCCTACTCGCGCTAGCTTTCTGCTGTTCAGAACGTGCTCTCTGTGCCATCGTACAAACTGTTTGTATGTGTGAGTGAAAGAGTAAAAAGATCCTATTCCCCCAGCCCTTGAATGTGTGCATGAGAATAGTTAAATAGACTAGTGTTTGTGTGAAACAAAGCAACAACATCCTCTCTTAGATCGCTATTCTTTCTGTTTAGAGAAAAAAAGGATCCTATTTTCACCTCTCTGTGTGTGCGTGAGAAAATAGCTTAAAAAGACAGTGTGTTTGTGAAACTTAAGAAAGTAATACGATCCTATCTTTGATCCTCTCCTCCTCGTTGTTCTATTTGAAGATAAACAAACAAATATGAGCAAGACAAGCAAAGGGAAAGGCAGGCCGAGCAAGCCCTCTTTGAGGAGGGGGTTTTCGTTGGTGAGCCTCGTGACTCAGGTCCCGCTGCCGTTGAGGTGGAGCGGCGACTGAGATCGTGGGGCTTGCAGTGTTATCTGGCTGAGGCTATGGAGATGGATCTTCCCCTATCTCCAGCCTGGCACAGATCACACGCCCGTTCTGATGATCGACCGGCGACTTCCTCTCATGGAGCGGGCTCGACCCTCGCTATCTCTTCCTCCGAGGAGCCGCCCAAGTCGATTAAGTTTGAGGAGCTGTTGGAGGTGGTAACTAGGGCAGTGGATAAATAAAAAATTGACTGGCCAGCCGAGACACATTCTGAGCCGAAAAAGAGCATGCTCGATGAGCGTTTTCTTCGTGATCGGCCACCACCTCCACAACGGAGCCTGCCATTCTTCCCTGATTTACACACTGAGATGTGGTTTTTTAGGTGACCGTTATTTAGAATGTTGGCCTTTACTGTTTCCATGGCGACGCATCTTGCTTGTCACGTGACACGCCGCGAGTGCAATACCGCTGTAAGACAGATGGATCACTTTTATTTATTTTTTCATTTTTTATTTCAAATATTCACGAACTTGCTCACCGTGTCATGAACAGTCTGATACTCCGATTCACAAATATATGTGAAGAAGTGTGTTTTGTCGTTTAAACACTTTTATAAATGATCTCGTTTGTGATCTGTAACATGAGATGGGCGCCGCCATGTTTGTTCATGCTGCAGTTCAGAAAGTCCTGTCAGTCGGATTTACAGCACATAACTTCATAAATTTCTCCCGAAACACATGCGAGTAAGTGGCTGGTGAACTTACTTACACTATGTTTATTTGACATGAATAAAACACATTGGCAAATGAAATTTGAATGGGTTGTTATCGTTGCTTCCATAGACATGTGTATTTTACAAGCTCTAAATGTATTGTTTTGCTAGCGCTTATGTGTATTTAAATGTCAGAAACCTAAAATATGCATTATGTGGATAGGAACACTATATAGTTGTGATAATATGACAAGCATAGCGCACTTCTCTATCTGGCTCAGCACCAGCAAACGCACGAAAGCTCAGTTTGAATTTGGCAGTTATGCGACGTCACCGAACGTTCTAAATCCCATATGTGGGATTGTACTCCCAGGGGCACGGAACGAAAAATCCCATATGTGGGACCGTACTGCTCAAAAGGTTAAGTCTTCTTTGCTCTTTCCCCATGTATGACTGTTTTTATACTTGTGTGTTCAGTTAACATAGAGTTAATAAAACCTTTGCACAAATTACATGAGTTTGTGATCCTGCCTTGCAAATTAATGTCCCTTTTTTAATGTGCCAATTTCGACACTTGATACATGGTCTAATGCAGTGAAACTGTAAGAATGATTGTGTTTGTGAAAGTGTGTAATGTGTTAACCCTAAGTTAACCTTTTACATAGTTAATATAAACTATAATTGAGCAATTCTGCAGCATTTATTTTAGTTCATTTAATCATAAATGTGTTCATTATACAAAAGGCAGAAGTGGGGATATTACACAAAATTTACAGAAACATACTTTGTTGTGAAAATTACACAACAAGCTGATAACAATGACCAATTATTACTCATTCAGTGAGTTACTCAACTTGCTCTGCTTCTAAAAGAATGTGTTTTAAACAAATCAATTGTTTTGATCATGTAGCATGCTTCCATAGTGTAAAGATTCTCACCATTATCACATAACACACTGACCGTAACAAAATAGTATCAGAAGCTCCAATGCTTACATCATACTAAAACTAACACTTTAATTATGGGCAACAATGCTTTTAAGGTGGGGCTGAATAAAGGGACAATTTTTAATGCAAAGAACATTTATGCTTTTTTACAGTAACAGTGCTGATTGGTGATTATGCATTGCAAGTTATAACCATGAAAAGTATTAAATATTGATAAATTACTGATGAATGCTGACCTCCAAATGTGATTCTCCAACTTTTCTATCATAGTCCTTTTGTTATATTATCTGTCTCGTTACCCTGGAGATGATTGCAATCTCCCTTTATTTCACAGTGAACATATTCTTCTTTTAAATGTCTTTTCAGACATGCTCAGAAGCAAAAAAGTTAGATTCAGTCCCTTTGATGAAGAGGACCCCCCCAAAAGTCATCACTTTAATGTCCCTCTTACTTATTATGTACAATTATGTACCATACGTTTTACATATTTGCACAAAGCCCTTTCTTTCTTTAATAAAATTAGATCTAGCTTGTTGAAGTCAGGGAAAATAAGCCAATTAGTATCACGGTTCACAAAGGATGAGACATGATAGGTTCAATTTAAAAAGGGCATCATCTAACAAGCATTAATTGAGGTGCCTTTATTAACAACGCCCAGGGCAGACAACTTAAGAGTGGTTTGCCGTCCATTTATATAACAATCAAATATAATGGGTTATTCATGAGGGTGAATGGAAAGGAACATTATCTGACCAGGATGTTATTTACTAGTTTTCTTTAATATATTTATATATACTGATGTATACAGGACAGATTAAAGAATTAATATGAGGGTAGTTAGTTGTCCATATGCTCCATCTTTGTTAATCTAATCAGATTTTTCTTTAGAATGTATTTCGATCACATTGTGCTATGATTAAATGGCTACACCACTGAGAATTTTCCCGACCTGTTATTTTCAATATGAATATAAACTGTTGGGCATATGTTTCTGGTTTATTGCTTCCAGATGGCTTGAGATTGTACATCACCAGTGTCCCCATCCAACCATCGTCTGTTTCGCTTAGTGTAGGAAGACGAAAGCAGTTGCGGTCTCAAATGGATAGCTTGTCCATAAATACCCTGAGTTCATGTATAATTGATTGGTGAAGACCAATTTAAATGGTCCCAGCTTCAAAATGGATTCAACCTGTCGATTTTTATCTCATAATCATTCACAATGTAAACTTCTTTCTGTAGGGCAAATTAAGAGACAAGCTGTCCATGCAATAATAATTTAATGGAGAAATCAACTGATTACAAGAGATCTAAGGAAATATAAAGCATAAAATATAATGGCAGCTTGTATAAAGATGTTGTAGAGAAAAAAAAAAAAAGAAAAAAAAAACCTTAACATACAATGTTTCCAAAGCTGAATTATTAAACTATTGTCTGGAAAATATACTTTGTATATGTGTGGACAGTTATTAGGGGAAATTAATGTTACATTTGTATAGCAATTTTCCTTATAAATATGCTTCCAAAGCAGTTTCATTAATGGTATTTAAACTTCAGACAGACACTAAAGCTATCTTCACAAAGTTGTTTTACTTTGTTTTTACATTATTATTTTTTTTTTCTTTCATGTAAGAACAGTGATGTCAAGCGGCCCTCCGCTATTTTCCTCAGCCCAGAAGCAACAAAAGCCCTGCAGCGTTGCAACATCTCAAACAAAAGCAGCAAAGGAGTGCTGAATCAGCCAGCGCCGCCTGATGATGTCATACGCAAGCTGATGCCATACGCAAGCCACGTACCCATGACGTCAATATGGCATTCCCTATCACTTCACCTCAGTCTCGTAACGTATTGCATGCACCCTCTCACCCATTTTTAGGTTTTTTGATTCATTTAGTCTTTATTTAACCAACAGTTCCTGTTTTAGTTACTGACTAGAACTGTTTAACTAATTCCTGGCCCTGTCCCGTCTCCGCAGAGACAGCCCAACCCCTTACCTCCGCAGAGGTCTTTCTCTCGTCTATCCCACCTTAATGGAGGTTTGCCACCTCCATTTAGGTTTCGCCCGCCCCCGCAGAGGCAGCCCATCCCCTTACCTCTCTCTACCATACTGTCTCCACAGAGACTTTTCTTCCTTCAAACTTTGCAAATGTTCTCTATCTTAAAGCTTTCCCCTTCATGCCTCCTCTGAGGTACTTTATCCAAAGCTACCCTTCGTCCCTCCCCACCTCCTCAGAGGTCCCTCATCCGTAGCTACCCCACCCCTCCTCCCCCATAGTTCCACAGAGGTCATAATTCTCCTGCTATTTAAAAAAAAAAAAAAATGCCTAATGCCCCAGAGACCAGCCACCCTTCATTTGCAATGCTCTGATTCCCGGCCACCATACCCATATGTTATATTGCTTTGCTTGCTTGCTTTTCAACCCCTAATCTATGTCTATCTATGTCTCTACCAGCAGGTCGCCGAACGATCCAGCTCCCCAGTTCACCCCGTTCCACACACACCATAAGTCCTTACACTTTTACACGTGTTTAAAATTAAACTGGAAATTAGGTGCTGGGTGTCCGGCCAGAGGAGAAATGGACCCAACTAAGCCTGGTTCTCCCAAGGTTTTTTTTCTCCCCATTCTCTCATGGATGAGATTTTGGTTCCTTGCCGCTGTCGCCTCTGGCTTGCTTAGTTGGGGACACCTGATTTCCAGTGATCATCGTCATCTTGACTCCAGAGACCATCTCTGCATTGATAAACAAAGTTTAATCTCGTCATCTTGCATTACCATCATTCTCATTTGATGCCATTGTCATTTGATGCCTGATTTAGTGAATAAGCTGCCAGTAATCAACCAAATTTGGTCCCACTTTATATTAAGTGTCCCTAATTCTTGTGTACTTACATAGTAACTAGAGTAGATGTGTATGTAGCATGTAACCACAGTGTAACTACACACCGGTACATAGTATCTATCATAGCTGTAATATTTCTGCAACTACACACATGTAACAACCCTCAGAATGTTGTGTTTAATTACAAATGTGTAACAGGACATTGGTAACAACACTTTTTGGTAATGAAAGTACAAATGTGTAACAGGACTAACAGCACTTTTTGGTAAATAAAGTGTTAAACGTTATATTAAATAGACAATTGCTATGGATTTAGCATGTAAGTACTCTGATGTTACACAGCAATGGGCAGTAAATTAAGCTTTACATTGAAGTTGTGGTCGGTGTCCAGAATATTACACGGTGTGCAGTTTCTGAGGAGTTACTATGTACATACACTGGTATTACAGAGGTGCACCAACTCCACCCACTTTACATATCCCTAAATCTACCCAACTACACCCCCCGATCACCCCTGTTCCTGTTACTTTTATACATACTGATGTTACATGTGTTTAGTTACAGAAATATTACAGCTGTAGATACAATATAGCAATGTGTACTTAGACTGTGGTTATACTAGGCATACCAGATACACATCTGGTTACTATGTAAGGACACAGGTATTAGGAACACGTAATATAAAGTGGGACCAAAAATGGAATACAAAGTCATTGAAAATTATAGCTTTGAGTTATTGTTGAGATTGTAAATATAACTCAAATGCTGGATATACTGTGGAAGTACGCTCTGACAATGACAGAGATGGTAAAATAATCTGCTCAAATTAAACTATTTTAAGTTCTCCAATTTAAAGAAATGTAAAGAAATATGCTTTAAATTGTCCCTTTTGTTGTTGTTGTTTTTATTGCAGCAGTTAGAGATCCATCCATGCTGGATATATAGGTCACTAAAGACCCTCCCGTTATGATACAATAATGACTGGTGAAACATTTATGCATTTAAGAGTTAAAAACAACAAATCCTATAAATTAAATACAAATGTCTTTAGGTTGCATTTCAAAATGAATGATTATTCCACCATTTTTACTTGCTTATTCTAGAAATTCAAATTATACTTTACCACCTTGATAGCCATTTAAAAATGGAAACACAATATAATAGGCAAATCAGAAATAGTGATCCTTGCATAACCCAGGCCACAATTTACACAAGGCATCCATTCAACCATCTATATCTCTTTCTCAGCTCAATCCTGTACTCATTGATCCTCGACTGCCATCTCAGCAGTCTATAGACACCAAACTCCTTCACTAATCATTAGACACAAGGATCCATAAGGCCTAATTGTTGCTTTCCTGACGCACTCTCATTTTAGATAGATACCTAGGAACTTTGCTACATCATGAATGTGCGGTAACACTTTAGAATACTGTATCTTACTTACTGCATAACTAATAAGAAGTTACTGTGGAACTAATAGGTTGTTCTTTATTAACGCTCAAGTCACTACTATTAGCTACTAAGGAATATGTGCTAACTACCCAGTATGTAGTAGCATTTTAAAAAAAAATTAAGTAATAATTAGTTAATCAGTAACTTTTAAATTCAGCCAGGGGTCCTGAGGAACTACAATTAAGTAACTGCTAATGAACAGTTAGATCTGCAATATAAAAAAATATTAAATGTAAATAACTACTGTAGATACCACATTAATGAACTTATAAAGTGAGAAGAAAGTTGTGTCTGAAATCTGCTTTATTTTTTATTTATTTTTTTTGGTTAAAACCAATGGTGAATACCTCGTGTTTTTCTGTATGAGCTCAACCATTTCCGAGGGTGTCGCTCGAGCATCCATTGTCATTAGGTGTTGTCTGCAACCAGAAGCTCGGGATGGGACCTCATACCACTCTAAGTGCTCTGCCAGCATACCTTAGGTATGTTTATGATTTTATATACATTATGTGTGTCTGTTTTCCTTTGGACATTTCACATCACTACTATAAAGTCATGCTAAATGAATGACAATGACTGAGGAGAATTGAGAATACAGGGAACCTATGAGTATTTAATAAAGAATTACCACATAATTCGGAAGGAATTACTTAAAATCTGGAACAGTATTCTAAAGTGAAAACACTGGGAACCAAAGAGTAATTAATAAAGAATTACCACATAATTCGGAAGGAATTACTTAGAATCTGGAACAGTATTCTAAAGTGAAAACACTGGGAACCAAAGAGTAATTAATAAAGAATAACCACATAATTCGGTAGGAATTAGAAGTACTGTAGAATATGATTTTTTACAATATAACTGTGACATTGCTCAGAGTTGCGCGGACCCATTTGCATGGCTTTATTCAAAGTTATCAGCAGACAAAGGTAATCACCAGCAAACAGGAACAATTTAGATAATCCAAAAGACACTTCAGTAAACAGGCGGTGGTCACAAAGGCAGGCAGCAAGAATCAGAGTCGAGATACAGTCCTGGGTCATACATGGAAAAACAAACACGGGAAAGAACGCTCAGAAACATCTCCATTGGACAATAAGACTTCTTAGTGAGTTCGTTAAAAAGGCGAAATAATACGGCACACCTGCCGCGAATCAGCCGAGGTGCGTGGGGCAAAAGAGTACGGGTAGGAACTAATACTCGGTCGAAGGTTCCTGCAGCTGGCAGTCGGAGAGAGACACAAAGGCACCGTTGGTGACAGAATGCAATTTTTTTTTATAAACTTAAAACCCTGTTTGAGAAGAGAAGAAAACTGAGGAGAATTACATTTCATATGTAGTTTTTTTTTCGGTTTAAATGTTAGCAGGGAAAGGGTTCCCTGTATTCTCAATTCTCCTCAGTCATTGTCATTCATTTAGCATGACTTTATAGTAATGATGTGAAATGTCCAAAGGAAAACAGACACATAATGTATATAAAATCATAAAAATACCTGAGGTATGCTGGCAGAGCACTTAGAGTGGTATGAGGTCCCATCCTGAGCTTCTGGTTGCAGACAACACCTAATGACAATGGATGCTCGAGCGACACCCTCGGAAATGGTCGAGCACATACAGAAAAACACGAGGTATTCACCATTCGTTTATCAAAAAAAATAAATAAGACACAAGATTTCAGATTTCAGACACAACTTTCTTTTCACTTTAACAGTTCATTAATGTGGTATCTACAGTAGTTATTTAAATTTTTTTTTTTTTTTTATATTGCAGATCTAACAGTGATACGTTTAGCTAATGACATTAGTAGCAAAGAAGAAGAAAGGGCCATGACCTGACATGTTGCCTCGCTGTTCAAAAGTAGTTACTTAATTGTAGTTCCTCAGGAGCCCTGGTTGAATTTAATAATTAACTAATTATTACTTAACACAATTTAAAAATGCTATTACACACTGGGTAGTTACACATATGCCTTGGTAGCTAATAGTAGTGACTTGAGGGTTAATAAAGAACAACCTATTAGTTCCACAGTAACTTCTTATTAGTTATGCAGTAAGTAAGATACAGTATTCTAAAGTGTTACCGAATGTTCTTCATTCCTGCTTATAGTGAGTCACATCGGAAATTGGATTGCACAAAGAGATAAAAATCACTCCCCACATTCAGCTGAGAGCATCAAACTCTCAAAACCGAGCTCTGCAAAGGTTTCAGGGTATAAGGCACCTTACACAAGTGCAATGTTCTGCACAAACCTCATAATGACAAATGGAGGACAGAGGAAAGGTGGAAATAAAGCGACTGAACCATAAGGAGGTGACAAGGGTAGAAAGAAACGTGACAGTTGGGGATAGATCGAACACAGAACTTTAAATTGGCTCAAGGGGAGAAGAAAGTTGGGATGGATTCGCTGGAAATCTTCTTTAAAAGAGAGAGAGAGAGAGAGAGAGAGAGATAGAATAGATAAGGGCGTCTCGTCACAAGCTTCCTTTTGTTCCGTTTGTTCTTCTTTTGGCGAGATCAAAACAGAGTTTATTTAGTGTGTATATATGTGTGGTGTACAAGATGAGAAAACACAGGCGAGGGATTTACAGGAGCCGTTCTGCTGATGTGCTGATAAGAGTATTGTGTGAAGAACTGCTCAAGCATTCATACAAGCCAAACCACAAAAGATAAGAGCAGAAAACTGGAGGGAAGACAGAAAGAAAACAAACAATACAAAAACAGGTAAAGGCATTTTATATTATTGCTACAGAAACACTGTTGGAATGACAAAAAAAACACAAAATTACGCAATACTATTTCATTTTATTTGAGATGGCTATATCACTGTAGGTAATTTGTTCTGTTTGTATGTTTGAAAAGAGTTCAAACTGGGTTCTTGAGCTGATTAAAAGCAAACATTACATTTATAACATGGGGTAATCACTGTGTGTGTCACACCGTCACAATCACCTATCTCATGTAGTGGATTTTTGTTACAGTGTTCTCTTTATCTCGAGGCACAGCCACAACATTTCCCCACCGATCAAAGCAAGATTGCTTTTAATCATCACCCTTCCAACGGGACGAGCTTTACAATGGCCAGAAGCCTTATGGTCAATGGAAAGTCCCTATGTGAACTCGTTGGATCAGTTCCTTCTCCACTTTCGGCAGGTATCCGTTCAACCTATCACTCCGATCATGGTGCAGGAAGAGCTGCTTCAACTCCAGCAAGGCAAGCTCCCCATGCACCAATATATCCTTTACGAGCGGATGGAATGATTCGGCACTGCTGGCTGTGTTTCGTCGGGTCTCAACCCAAATGTTCGCTTACAAATGGCCATAAATGATGACAACGTTAGTCTTCATGCCTTTGTCAAGAGGGCAGTTACCATATCCCAACATTTAACTGCTTGCTCCACCCAAAAAGGAGATGGACACGGACATCTACCATCTCACTGTACATGAACGCACAAGACGCTTACAAGGAGATCTGTGTTTGTACTGTGGCAATCCGTCTCACCTCCTCCTGCAATGCCCTGTTCGTCCCTCAAAGCCTTCGGTGAATGTGGGTCACATTATCAGTAAAGCTCTTGTTGATGCTATGATTGTCTTCGACACACACCTCTCCCCTGTGAAAGTGTTGGTGGACTCAGGAGCTGCAGGCAATTTCATCACGTTGTCTGGAGGCGTTACGGATCCCGAAACTCAAAAGCCCCACAGCTTACCAAATTACCATGATCCAAGGAAAAGCCCTGGATGCCTGACCTATAAACACCTGCACACCTGCTCTCACCCTTCGGATTGGTTGTCTTCACCAGGAGTCTATATCCTTTTTCATTTTAAGAATTAAATTCTTAGGCCACAGTGGATGTCCTATTGGGCCGACCTTGGCTTGAGAAACATGACCCGTGGATGTCCTATTGGGCCGACCTTGACTCGAGAAACATGAAACATGAAAACAGGTGAAGTGTTAAAATGGAGTGATCAGTGTCAGAGCAATTGTCTGTTCTCTATATTCAGCAAAACCGGAGCCACAAAATTACCACCTCATCATCATTCGGACTGCACTACTTATCTCCTGCCGAATGCCCTTACCCATAGGCCGAGTTTATCCTCTTTCTCTCCCTGAATGTAAGGCAATGGAGGAATATGTGGCAGAGGTTCTGGAGCAGGGGTTCATTCGGCCATCCACTTCGCCCGCTGCCTCCAGTTTCTTCTTTGTGGCAAAAAAGGACGGCGGACTTTGTCTATGTAATGATTACCGAGCCCTAAATGATCAAACCATTAAACTCGCCTATCCTCTCCCACTCGTCCCCTCGACTCTCGAAGAGTTAAGACAAGCCAAGACCTTCAGTAAACTTGACTTAAGCAGTGTGCACAATCTCATCAGGATTCGGAGATGTGATAAGTGAAAGACCGCTTTTGTCACCCCAAGCGGTCACTACGAGTATCGGTTCATGCCACATGGTGTCTCGAACTCACCTTCTGTGTTCTAAAATTTTATGAATGAGATTTTCCGGGATATCCTTCACCGACTTGTTGTAGTCTATATAGATGACATCCTCATTTATTCCACTGACTTGCCCTCTCACATTTCTCACATTAAGCAGCTGCTGAAGAGACTATCAGCTTTATCTGAAGGATGAGACGTGTGAGTTTCACCTGACTCAAGTACAGTTTCTTGGTTACTTCATATCCCAGGAAGGTATCAGGATGGACCCTAAGAAGGTGAAAGCGGTGCACGAATGGCCAACGCCCACTACGGTAAAAGAGTTACAACGCTTCTTAGGGTTAACAAATTTCTATATGAGATGTTTTATTTCTGGTTACAGTCAAATCACTGCTGTATTAACCTCTCTGCTTAAAGGAGCAAAAAAGGCTATCACCTGGACCTCTGCCAAACAAGAAGCATTCACAAGATTCAAGAAGGCATTCTGCACCCCACCCATACAACGACATCCTGATCCAAAATCTCAGTTCATAGTGGAAGTGGATGACGCCATCACAGGCGTAAGAACCACACTCCCACAGAGGCACGGAGATCCTCCAGTCCTAAAATCCCACTCGATCTGCTGCCCCCCTGTTCACCCTGTTTTCATCTCTCTGGTCTGTTTAAATCAGTGACTGTAAGATTTACAAGCACAAATATGATCACATTTATTTTGTTCTGAAAATTTACCTAATTGTTTTGTGTTTCTTCCCATACAAAAATAAAAAAAATAAATTCTGGCCAAAATATATTTCAAATATATGGTTTATATATGTTATATTTGTGATGTTCCAAAAAATATGTATATAAATATAGGGCGGAGAAAATACATTTCCAACCTTACAGTAGAATGAATATGGATATCAAAGTATCCTTTACTTAAAATTTATTTAGTGCAATAATAATAATCATGTTTACGTAAAAACTTAAAAACACACACACACACACAAATATATATATATATATTAGTGGTGGGCCGTTAAACTATTATCGCGCAGTAAAAAAAAATCGCCGTTAATCTATTCACAAAGTTGAGTTGGAGTCTATACTACAAGCTATGGTGACTTTCACCTTTAGCGCGGATGTATAGCCGAATTACACTGTATCCTTATTCTGACGGGACTAGTTTTTTAAACTACTATACGTGTGAGCTTCGATTCTTATCACCTGCCATCCTTGATCTTCATATACCGTTTGGAACGCATATTTATTAGTTGCACAAAACCTGCGCGCTGACAGACTTGTGCATCATGTAAGCATTGTGTTTGTTTGTCCTGACGCGTCTGATCGTGGCTGCGGCTAAATGCACTTGCATTTTTTAGTGCTTTTATACAAAATTGATGAACACACCGTCAGTTATGTTTTCAAACATCTGATATATCCAAAAAGATCTGTGCATTAGTCTGAATGCAGCATGTTTAAATGTCTATAATCTCATCAGTAATAATCGAGCGGCAAAAATGCAGGGGAAAAAGGAGAAATCCAACTTTTAAAAGTCAAGACTATTTTCTTTCTACTTTCGTATACTCAAATAGGATTTTTAAAATCTTAAAATTCTTTTAAAAGATGCATTAATATGTTAATTTAACTAAGGCCTATTCCTGGTTTAAACTAAGCCAAGTATGTGAAACTGGGCCATTGTGTTGATAAATAATAATCTTATTGAATTGCATTGAATTGTGAAACCAAGATTCACACCCCTACTTTTAAGATTAAAATGGCTCGTTTGAATTCTGCCAAAGTGAATTTGGGGCCCTGGCAAATATTTACTTTAATCAACCATGAGGTACCTTTTTGTTGTCAAAGTTGCTACTGCACATTGGTGCCCCATATTTATGTCCAGTGTTTCTACAGTTTTCATGTACATATTATAATTCTTTCATTATCATTTACATTTAGGCTACACATAAGATAATGACAACAGCGGTGTTAGCATGAGAAATTAGGCACAATTAGTAGAAATTTGTACCTCGTTTAGTACTGAGATGTGAATTTGCAGACCCTCCCTAAAGCAGCATATATCAAATCTAAAACTAGTGCGTTTTCTTTTTGAAAACATCGTTTAGAAATAAAACGATCATCGTTTACACTGGCATTAAACCTTCCCCGGAGTTTTCAAACTACAACAGGGTCTGTTTTCAAAAGTGTCAGTTTTTGAGGGTGGAAAATGCCGGGATAGGCGCGTAAAGTTATGCATTTTAAAACGAAAACGCACCTATTGTAAGCAACATATCTGATTTTTCCGCTGAACAGAGCAGACACAGAGAGAGGAAAGTAGCGGGAGACCTCACGCTCGTGGGGCAGTCAGGTTCAGATAGCCTACATAATATTTTGGTTTGCTACACGCAGGATACACACGAAGCACGTTCAACTCCGACACACAGACGGTCCTGATAATAAACACAGTTACTATTCACGTGTCCATGCTTAATGCGCATCTCGTGAAAAGTATTTTGGGGACCCAAGGCAGTTGCCTACCTTTGCCTAATGGGTACGTCCGTCCTGCAATTTGGCTAGGTATACATCCGCGCTAAAATATCAAAGTCAACCCAACTTTGTGAATAGATTAACCGCGATATTTTTTTTATCGCGCGATAAGAGTCTCGCGTTAACGCAGCATGTTAACGCTAATAACGGCCCACCACTAATATATATATATATATATATATATATATAT
>JAUMHG010000038.1:20113280-20128005 GCA_032359395.1 Enteromius anoplus
TGGCGAGTTCCCATATGTAACGTCTCCGTTCCCTCCTTCAGGGAACGTGGGTTACGATAGTAACCTAGACGTTCTGGTTAGGGATGTCCCATTGAGCCGTATATACTACGCATTGCCGTTGTTCACTGATGAGCTCCGGTCGGGACATCCCTAGTCCTGGTACAAAAGAGACATTAAGGGCATCAAGGAGGAGAGAAGGGCACTGATGATCTTTGCAACAAACACCTAAACAGTGAACTCTGTATTATTCTCCATCGCACTGAGAACTGATTGGCATATATATATATATATATATAGGGAGGTTAGCATACACTGTCCAAACAAACCGATGGGCAATAGATCAACACACAATAGCCTATGCGTCTATATCCACTGATGGCCCATAGAATGCATAAATATCTGCTGATGGGCTATAGACTGCATGCATTTACAGCATTTCAACCATTTACATCTCATTTGTTACGTTACACAGAAGACGGGTATTTGACTGTGTTATTCATTAGCCAAAACAAAGTGAAATATGTTTCAAATTAATTTATAGCAGTAACAGTTACACAAAACCAGTAAACGTGTTCAGGTTTTGACACAAAAACACGCAAACTAATACAAAAGCAAACAGTACTTACTCAGGAGAGTGATCGATCCGTGTCTGCACCAGTTCGCACGCCGCATCATGAGGTAAATTGTTATTCCTTTCTTCTGTAAGACGCATTATAACATTACAGAAGAAAGGAATAACAATTTACGTCAAGAAGCGGCGTGCAGACACTGATCGATCACTCTCATGAGTAAGTACTGTTTGTTTTTCTATTAGTTTGCATGTTATTGTGTCAAAACCTAAATACATTTACTGGTTTTGTCTTCCCCCGAACTATAATACCTGACTGGAAACTTTTTGAAATCGAGGGAAACAACCACGCATAAAATTTTTTTTTTCAAAAAAATGCAAACATGTGCATCCATCCTGGGGCCTGTACCATGAAGCCGGATTAGCTGGCTAGCCAGGTAAGTTTAGGATTAATTTGCACCAATCCTGGGTTTTACGTACCATGAAAGAAACTCAGCTTCAATTGGTGTTCATTGCCATGGTAACTTGCGCTGCATGGCTCCTGGGTTAGAGGTCTCAAAACGAAGTTTGACCAATCAGCTTTCAGCAAGGTGACACATGTCTGATACAATAAAGCCACTCTTAAGCTTTTCTTACTCCAAATTAAAGGACCCTGCATAGTAAAACATTGTTTAAAGATAAAATCATCCGATTTTCTCAGATTATTATTTTTGAATTACTTTATTATTTACATAATTATTATCTCCTTAATCTATTACACAAGCCAGTTTAGTTTAATAGTAATAGGCATAGATACATAGAAACATAGATAATACAGCTTACTTGCAAATTTAGTTAAGTGCAAGTTTAAAAGCATGTGATTGGCTGCTTATTGCTGATGTCACAGTTTCATGTGCAAGTGCTACATTAACTCAGGAAAAGCGCTTGACTGGGTGACTGCACTATGGAGAGGGCGGAGGATGGCATTTCCCTCGTATGCGAGTTTCATTCGGCAATTCGGAGAGGTCTTTGACCATACTGCTGATGGCAAGGACGCCAAGGATGAGCTACTCGGATTAAAACAAGGGAACCTGACAGCAGCAGAGTTCACCATGACCTTTCGTACGCTGGCAGCGCAAACTGAATTCTCCAATCGTTGTGGTGTTTCCGAAATGGAACGAGATTCGCAAAAACCTTGGACTGGACAGAGACGTTCTTGTGTGTTTTTTAATAGACGGGTAATCAAATATATATTATTTATTGTGTAAGTAATAGTCACGTTCAGGTGGTTAGGTGATTAAACAGATGTAAATGAGGTTTTATTTGTGAACATGATTTGTGAAAACGACATATCCCAGTGTTCTATGCTCTGTCATTGCGTCTGTCACAAGCTGCACCTCTGTGGATCTCCCCGGATCTCAGCAGCGGACTCTTTTGGACTCACGTACCCTGGCATCTTCCGCTTCAGGTGTTCCTTGTTTCACAGAATATTTAAGTTAGAGCTTCGCGTCAGCTCAACGCAAAGTCTTGTTTGCCGAGGTGACAATTCTGAGCGTTTATTCTAGTCTGTTTCTCTGGTTTGATCTCTGTTTGTTTCTCTGGATTATTGATTCTTACTGCCTGCCCTGACCTATTTTGCCTGTTCTCCAACTACTGATTTTGCCTGCCTCTGATACTTCCTGTACTGTGTACCGACCTTTACCTGTTGACAATTCTTATTAAAAAGCTGCAAATGGATCCGACTGACTTTGGGGATTTGTCACAGCATCATAGAACTTTGCCTTATTCGCCTAGTTTTTTTTTTGTTTTGTTTTTTTTCTGAAATGCGACCTCTAGTGGCTGAAACCTGCATAGTGTGCTTTTAACTGATACATTATTTAAGATTAAGACTAAGATTAAGATACAATTAAGATAACAATTTTAATCTAATTAGAAGAACACATTTTGTATCAACCCCAAAGACAAAAAACAATCAAACAAACAAAAAACAATTAATGTGGTCTGTTAACCTAATAGGATATAAGCAGCTGATTATTTAAAGTCTAAAATAATGATTAAAAAAACTAAACTTTTTTTTTTTTCATTATTATTACCATGCATTATATGTCATTAGACAGTTGTTTAAAGATGAATAAATAATTCATCGCAGCCTTTCTTATTTCATTGTTTATATGCATAAAGCTGAAATTTTGCTCATATTCAGGACTAAAAACTAAAACCTTTTGTATGTCATTTTATAAGTTTCACAGGCTAATTAATGCACTTGCATCCCACAAAACTCTGTTTTGGATTAGCAGGATTGTTTTTCCCCTTTTTACTCTAAATGAATAGCAATTTATTTTACTAATACCTTGGAATTAGTTGGCGTTTGTGTCTGTGCCTCAGGTGGTTTCTCTCTTTTATTTTCCAGGAGTGTAAATGTGTATTGAGCACCTTTCATAACATGCTCTGTGTGCCTCGAGCCAATTAAAGACTTTCAGACCATTATCTCTGTTTTGTCTTTTGCTCTTTGCTGCTGAGATACATTTCTTAACATTAAGGAAAACATGTTACTGCAATCTAATTTTGAATGCAATTTAGCATTTATTCCAGGAAGAAACATATGCACCACACAACAAAGCAGAAAAAAATAATATACAATTCTATGAGTGTGAGAGAAAAACTGTTTTAGACCGCTTAAGCTTTGCTGTTGTCATGACAATCATCACAGCAGAAAAAAATAAAATAAAATAATTAATAAAGCAATACTAATAATAGTAATGATAAAACCACAGAAGGCATTTTGTCTAAATGTTTGGGTGAATAACACTTTGTTTCGTGGAATTGATTAATGTGTAAAAGCCCTTCATGTACTGCATTGAAAGGTCTGTAAAAACATGTTTACTTGAAGAACAGCACAGAGGGGTTAGTGAGGCGTATTTGTGTTTGTACACACTGAAATGAATATACAGTTTATTTCTTCAGTTTATTTGCCCCACCTGTTCTCCCACATCAGTCCCCTTATTTCATCCCCTGTGTAGTCTCCTTGTGTGTTTTGCCCATGCACTGGTTTGTTTCTTAAACATTTTTTGCTCTTGACTTTTGTACAAAAGCCTAGAAATATGTCAACTGCATTTACAGTATAGTTAACCCAAACTCATTTACATCTTGGATGGTCTGAGAGTGAGAACATTTCAGCATTTTTTTTTTTACATTTTTTAATTTAACTTAATGTTTTAATGAATACAGTAATGTTACGTTTGAAAGATTCATCATAACTGTTTTACATCTCTTGTCTATAGGGTACCAATGTCTCACTGACCATATCATTTCGTCAGCAACTCTGTGTCCTCACCAGCACTGCTGTCAGGACAGTTGCACCATGCACAGTACTGTCAGTTGTTTAAAAGTGTAAAAGGAAGACTGCTACTGTAACTCGCAGCAACTTTGAGCCGAAAACCAGGACAGCCAGATAACATCATCACAGTCTGCTGTCACCCATCGGCCCCGGGGAGAGCATTACTCTGGAGAAACACAGCAGGAACACAGGGTTGACTACGAAGGTCCAATAATACTGTTGGTAAATTTATTTATTTTGACTGCAGGTGTTTGTGTGTGTGTGCTTAGTGTTTATGTGAAGTTTATGACATTTATTTATGTATGTATCATTGTTATTATTAGTAGGTCCCACTTTATATTAAGTTTCTCTTATACCTGTGTACTTACATGGTAACTAGATGTGTATCTAGTATCTACAGCTGTAATATTTCTGTATCTCCACACATGTACTGTAACAACCCTCAGAATGGTGTGTGTAAGTACAAATGTGTAACAGGACATTGGTAACAACACTTGTAACAGGAATTACATAGCTACATTTTGTTACAGCAGTATGTATAAGAGTAACTGGAACAAGGGGTGAACAGGGGGTGTAGTTGGGTAGGTTTAGGGATATGTAAAGTGGGTGGAGTTGGTGCACCTCTGTAAAATCAGTGTATATACATGGTAACTCCTCAGGAACTGCCCACTTAATATAAAGTGCAACATTCTGGACACCAACCACAACTTATATGTGAAGCCTAATTTACTGTCCACTGCTGTGTAACATAAGAGTAATTACATGCTAAATCCAAAACAATTGTCTATTTAATATAAAGTGTAACACTTTATTTACCAAAAAGTGCTGTTAGTCCTGTTACACATTTGTACTTTCATTACCAAAAAGTGTTTTTACCAATGTCCTGTTACACATTTACACATACCATTCTGAGGGTTGTTACATGTGTGTAGTTACAGAAATATTACAGCTGTAGATACAGTACAGTACACATCTAGTTACTATGGGAGTAAACAGGTATTAGGAACACTTTATATAAAGTGGGACCTATTGTTATTATATTAGAATAAAAAATATATTAAATAAGACACGATTTAATGAACAAGTAAGTAAGTTAAGTAAGTTGATAGCTGTGTAACCCTTGGAAATACTGTCCACTGAGAGAACTTTTTAATTGTAAAGGTCAATTCATGTATGTGCAATTCTACTGTTGGAATAAAGGGATTAAAGTTATCTTATTTGCTGATAGTTTCCATGGAAACTGCACTATTCCTTATATCTTTGAGGCAATAAAGCTTTATTGAGAAATGGTACGCCTCATCCTTGGTACTGTAGAGTAAATATCCAGCACAAGACACATTTGACTTTGAGAACCAACTTATATATGAATGTGCATTAGACAATATTCAGATTGACTTATTATCAATGAAAACTCTGTGCCAACTAGTAGGCACTGAAATATTAGTAGACTGTCTACTTCATATCTTAGGATGACCATATGTGCCATTTTTCCCAGACACATCCTAGCCAGTATTTCTATGAGGATATAGGTTTTGGCTTGTTTTACATGTGCATACAGATCAGTATGACATCAGTTTCTTATTTTTTTGAAACGCAATTGAGGCAATAAAGAAATTGATTCAATTGTTAATATTATATGTTAATATAATTGTTAATAAAGTTAATATTTGTAACTTTGCAAGTACTGTACATGTCAAATTATTCTACTAACACTCTAATGACTTCTTTTTGACATCTAGTTGCAAAGTTACTTATAGTAAGTAGAAATTCTAAACTGGACTATAAAAACAAAAAACAAAAACAAAAAAAAGGAAAAAGGAAAGAAACAATCCAAGCACATCATTCAAGAATTAGAATGAAAAGATCAAATTAGGCACACCACAGCTCCAAAGATAGAAAAGCTTTTAATTATGTTCTCACCACAGGTGACGTTTCGAGCTTAAACAGTCTTCATCAGACAGTAAACACATACATGGCATGTACACAACACTAGGGTGACCATAAGTGCCATTTTTCCCGTAAGCGCCCTGGCCAGGATTTCTATATTACTTTGATTTCTACCTCAAGAGTGTTTCGAAAAACATAAGGAACCGATGTCATACAAATCACTCTGCACATACAAACCAAGCCAAATCCTTTATCCTTGTAGAAATCCTGGCCAGGACGCATCCAGGAAAAACAGCATGTATTGTCACCCTACACAACACAAGATTAAATCGCATGATTACCCACATGACCGAAAAAACAGATTAATCAACAAGTCTTATTACAAAACGGCAATAAGCCCCTGTGGTCTTGCAACCTGTTTGCAAATGTACGAATATGTACAATAAACACACAATTACACAAAACCAAAAGAAATTTTAGCATGGATTCATAAAAATTAGCCATCAATTATTTTCTTTTGGTGCCCAATTTATTTTGTTTGATCATTATTCTTTTATTGAAAAACTATATCGATTTCTTGATTTCATAACATGAGGGTAAGTAAAGATGGAATTTTCCACCTCCCTGTACCACTATAACGCTATTACATTTTCATAACCGGCATATCCAGCTATCTGCTAATCTGCATCCCATCCAACATCTTTTAATTTGCTGCATATAAATAAGCGCCACTTCACAGACCCAATCAGAAGAATGCAGAGCAGCAATGTTGTGTCCTGTCGAGCGGCACCGGTGAAGCGCGGAAGTCTCTTGCACCGTCACCGTTTGCATCCGGAGGTGTGAAATTCATGTTTATGTGCTGCCATAGAGGCCAAGCCAAGTGTGAGCCTGACACCAGGGATCACAGATGGGAGACCTGGGGCAGCTGTCAGCCTGATGACAGAAGGATGGTGTTTAAAGATCACCCCTGTCCCTCTTCTGTGCTCTTGGCCACTCTTTCAAGTGCTCTCTCTCTACACCACCCTCCCTATGACCCATAGAAAGCTGCATTTCCTAAGTACACGGCTGGAATACCTGCTTCTCCTGAGCCGAGATTATATAGCCAACATTCCCATTGATGCACGGACACAGTACCCATGCCTGGCCTTCGTTATAGAGAGAAGCTCCATATACCTCATCAAAGCGAAATCCCAAGGTGTCTTCAAAAGCAGCCCAGATTCTGCAGGCTGCATGGGAAAAGGTCACAGATTCAAAAGTGCTGCAAAAGTGAGTTATGTTCGGCAACACTGCTTCCATCTCAGAGCTAAATGTGATTCATTATGGAAGTGAATCAAAACTTCATTAAGAATGTGCCATTGTACTAATAGCACAGAGACTCGTTTTAATACGAAATACTTTTAAGGGTATTTATGCGATTATTAATTGAACAAATTAATTCTTCAACAACTTTTTTTCTCCAATTATAGACATTCGATACGTCAAAATCAGACGTGTAGTGATTTGGGGCAGTGTATGATGTGGAAACAAATGCTGTGTTACCTCATTACCATGCAACCGATAGATTGCATTAAAATGGAAGTTTTAGGCAATGGTTCATACATATTTAACTAATTATACCTACTGTACTTTTAAATTTGGTATTGCGGCGTGAAAACTACATCAAATACTGTGTGTGTGTCTCATAACCGAATGCCATTGAAATTAAACCGAGTGTGGCATGTCGTGAATTTATGTGAACATGAATCAGAATTACAGCAGAAGGGTTGATTTACAATGAGCAACAAATTCAATTTCCATCTGTTCCTCATGCAGAGCCATTGTATGGTTTCAGAAGGCTTGAAATATAAGTTGGATTTTTTATTTATTTATTTATTATTTTCCTTTCTTTTTTAGCTTGACAGCATCCAACTCCGGTTGGATGTAAAAATGAACAGCTTGCAGATATCGCCTTTTGTGAGAAGAAAGCCATTTGGGCTTGTAATAGCACAAGGGTGATGAAAAATGATAACTTTTTTTTCTTTTTCAATGAACAAGCCCTTAACACCAACTGAACAACAAGTACAGTGTAAGGCAATATTGTACCTTTTTTTATTGTTTGCATATTTTTTTGTGACTGAACACATATGCCGTTGGACGGAATTTACAAAACATATGCAAGTCACACAAGTAAGAATGCTTAGAAAAAGGGTCTTGTAGGTGAAGAGTAATTGGAAATAAATAATGTAATGTGAAACACCTTTTAATTCTAATTGTGCTATTATTCAAACAACTGTTTTAAAGAAAACAATGTGAACAATAGATTTCTGGGGGAAAGTCTGGAAAGTGGTTTTCTCTTTTACCCACTCTGATTATTTACCTATAGCATCCACTGAGCACCTATAAGTCCACTTCAACCAGAAAGAATATGTTTGACAAAAGAAGAATAATTGATGCAGCCATTGGCATCCTCTTGTCCAGCCATCAGTCGATCCACCTCATCCTCAGTCATCCGCTCGCCCAGCGTGGCCAGAACGTGCCTCAGCTCGGCCCCCATGATGGTCCCGTTGCCCTCCTTATCAAAAACTCTCAGTCCTTCCACAAAATCCTCAAAGTTGCCCTGATCCTTCGAGCGGGAGATATGTTGCAGCATTGGCAAGAAGGTCTCAAAGTCCACCAGCTTGGAGTTCATTTCCTCCGGTCTGGGTTTCCCCAGGACCTTCAAAACATCTGCGTTGGTCGGGTTTTGCCCCAGAGCTCGCATCACGTCCCCGCACTGGGCGTATGTAATCTTCATTTCTCCTTTCGGTGTGCGATCGAATAGCTGAAATGCCTCTTTGAACTCCTCAATCTGATCAGGGCTGTACTCCAGCGTGATGGTTTTAGGATCGAACGCGGGTTCTTTGGGGGGTTCTGGTTCGGGCGGCGGAGCTTGTTTGGGGACTGTTGGGGCTGGAGTGGCCTCTTTCTTGGATTCTGGTTTCTTAGGTTCTGGCTTCTTGGTCTCGACTTTCTTGGGAGCCATGGTGATGATGCGAAGAGCCTCCTGGATGAGCAGAGAAGTCAGAAAGTGCAGCTTCTCAGGGCAGATTGACTGTTAAAGCTTTTATATCATTTGACCCCAGGGAGGAGAGATCAGCCCAACAAGCAGGTCCTATAACACACTATAAAAGGAAGAAATCCAAAATAGACCCAGGCAGCAGTGGCGTCAACAATGGGCTATTGTTCCCAGCTGCCGCTGATAGTGACAGAAAGACTCCTATTAAAGCCCTTCCCGGCCCAGACCAGACAATTCATTCACGAGCAATGCTTGTATTAACAGCACACCATTGGTAATTTTTTTTTTACAGTTATTCCTATTAATTGCGTATTAGCATGCTATTACTATAATATTAGCCATTTATTAGTTCCAATGAAGCAAATATTAATGCCTTATTCTAAATGACCTTATTCTACATCCCAAATCCTACCCAATACCTAAACTTAACAACTAACTCTCTAACCATTAATGATTAAGAATTTATTGAGGGAAAAGTCATCGTTAACATTTAACAAGTGTTAACTATTCTAAACTTTAACCAAATCATCCAAACACTTTGAATAATGAACATGTATTTCTAAAAAAAATGAAATATTTTCAAGTATCTAAATGTTACTAATTAGATGTTAATGAAGGCTAATTTGTATTCATTATTTGTACCTACTTTTTTTTTTTTTAAATCTAGACTTTGCTTAATAATTACAAGTGTACGGTTACCTCTGTCTTGTTTAATCTGATGATCAATTCTAGGCTAAATATAACCACAGTATTCTGTCAGAGTGTGTGACAGCTGGACTTTCAAAACAAAGCTATTTCAGACCTGAGACATAAGGAGGCACCCAACAATGTGTTTGGTATAGCTATCTTGAGTCTCCACAAACAGAAAATGCCTTAACAAGGGACTAACTTGGAATGTAATGCTGAATTTGAACAGCTGTGCCTCAGGTGTCATTTCAAGCAGTCATTTACAGCAGTCAAACAAGTCACATAGCACTTTCCACAACACTGTTTCAAAGCACCTTTAGAGAAAATTGTGATGTCAATGTTTATAATAGCTTAATAGATTCATGCCTTATGGAAACAATCAAAACAATTGAGATTTTGTTGTAATCTTTTTTTACACAGAATACATACTTTATATCAGTATATATATATTTAAAGACACTTTATTAAACTTTATCAAATTTCATAAAGACCTGGGCAATATAATATAGATACATTTTGTAACAATAAACAATAATTCAGTTGAGATTTGCTTTACTGTAGATAAAAAAAAACAGGTAGATAGATACTGTATATATGTCAATAAAGTTATTATTTATATTTGCAATGATTTAAGCAATTATGCAGTTGAAACTTGCTAGCACCTGTTCATATTTATAAATAAGGATTTTGCTTGATTGTATTTTAGATCCTTTAACATGACCAAAAAATTAACAACTACCTTCCTACCAATAAGCAGCAAATTAGGAGTATACTGAGGCAAACTCTTAATAATAATAATAATAATAATAATAATAATAATAATAATAATAAATAGTACTCTATGTGAGACAACTATACATGTATGGATGCAGTTGGATGTACTTATGTAGTTTTATATAAAGAGCTACTAGATTATATATTTTACATTTTGCTGCAATATAAACAACCATGTTATTGATAATTGCAATATAGTATATAAAGGGGTACATGAGTGTACTGCACGTACTGTATGGAGTTAAAGTTGGAGAAAACTAAAACTAAGAATCTATATTATACACACTGACCAATACCATTTAAATACTACAGACATAACAAAATTAAATATATTAATCTGGCAATATGAGTGTCAACCTGATTGTGGTATGTGCTTTAAGTTCAGATACTAAAATAATTAGTGATCTTCACAAAGCTACTTTTAAAGAAAGGGCATGTACTACAACAAACAGACTGACCATCATTTTGGGAATTACTGAGTGATTAATTAATTTAGCAGTTATCATACTGTGAATTCCATGATTTTTCATAAAAATAATGAGAGCAAGTCATCAATGATGTCCACACAGGAACATCCATTGTGGCAATCTGCACTCACCAATGTTACAATGAAAGACCAAACTCAAGTGAAACTATTCAGAAACTTTAAAAAAGATGGTCAAATGAACTTTACTTGATTAAGTGCAGAAGAAAACGGCTGCTTTGCTCAACTCCAACAGCTATTCACACACAAGTCACGTTTGTGCTTGGATCAGATCAGAGCATGCTGTTTTCCTTTCTCTAGGCAAACACCTCAAGCAATCAAATACTTTACAATATAAAACCATGCATAGGAGTCATTGCTACGGATGTTTATGTATTCCTCGAAGGTGCATTTCATTCAAAGCGTATGGATGAATAGGACATCAATTGATGATACAAGAACATGCAAATCCTTTCAATGCATTTTCTTAAGAAATATGAGCATATTTAGAAAGATGGAATATATCGCATTTAAGTGCCATATGTTTTATACATTATTGCAGAACAACATTAAAAGTTATTTCCTGAAAGAGCATCACTGAATATTAAAGGGGTAGTTCACCTGAAATCGTTTAACTCACCTTCATGTCTCATATTCTTTCCACGGAACACAAAAGGGGACTTTCTGAAGAATCTTACTGACCAACACAACTAGACCAATATGGCTTGTGTGCCTTTCTTCTGTCATTGTATTCTTTAAAAAATGAGAAGCAGAATAATGGCATCTCTCTGGATGCCGGCACATGGGAACATGTGTATATTATAATTTTTTTTTTCTTTGCTTCTTTTAAGAGCACCCAACACCTGTTGGTCTGTAGCTGCCAATCCAGTATTCTTCTCAACAAAGTCACCTCTAATATCAGATAATGCCTGCGACACATTTGCTTCCATCAAAATGCAAAACCACATTCAGATGTACAAGTGCGACAACAGCGAGAGTGCTGATAGTGGACAAATGTGAGTTATGTAACCGGGTAGACTTTCCCCCTGTGTTCTTCAACTTAAAGGCTTCATAAATATGTATTTGCCGATGAGGGAACTGCACTTCTTTGTTCACATGGAAATGATTCAGTGTGCCTCCAGAATGAGATGACAAAGCTTGATGGAAATGCAGTGAGAGATGCTGAGTGTCCTTCTGAATCTTCTCTTCATTGGGCGGAAGGTTAATCAATGTGCAGTGAAGCACGTCTACTGTAGAGCGCAATAAGAGGGAAAATGTGCTGCGAGGAGGAAATCATCCTAATCAACTTACACTGCACCTCAAAGATCTGCTTGGATGCAAAGATCAGAATTTGACGTCTGCTTTTTTGGAACGTTTTATTTGGAAATACTTTAGGCAGCTGGTAACATGAATGTAAAATCTAAAGCTACAGAATCTTTGCTATGTTTGGCCTGCCTTGTAGCACCCACAGTATTTATAAAGTGCTTCACTATCTAACACTCACAGTAACATTATAATAATTATTATTATTATTTATTGTTTTAATTAAGTCAAAATGTAAGCGTCGAACCGTGTTTGCCAGCCATACATAAATTAATGAATAATGTAATAGTTGTAATAAACTGGCTAGCTTGGCTTTGGTTACACATGCCAATAATTAAAGTAAAACAAGATAATACATTGTTTATCACATTTACAGAAATTCTATTGTATTGCAGTGGATCCTTTTAGACATGCAGCTCGAAGTCAATAAACTACAGGACTGTATGTAGAATGACTGGAATCAATATCGCTGTATGTATGTTTGTAGCATTTGATTTTTTTATGGATGCTGTCACGTCAATATGACCTCTTGACACAAATGCCCCAGATCAATGACATCTGCCCTTCATGCACTCATCTATAACAATATCTCCAATATCTTCCTCTGATTATGCTTACAAGGTCACATAACCTCTGCTTTTCTCTCATACATTTGTTTCTTGAGATCGTCTCTGTAATTCAATTGGCAAATGATGAATTAATCAACCTGATCCATTTCTCCTGTAAGAGCTAGGGCATAAGGATGAGACAGATTCCAAGTGCTAATCTATTGCAGCTACTATAATTTTTGATTTGCAGACCATCCAATTCATCATTTTTGACAGAGGCAGTCAAACCGTTGTCTTGGATAATTGCGTTATTCATTTACCTCCGACTGTATTGATCACGCTGGCCCGTCTCTATATCTTACAGGACATATGCCCCCAAGGGTTAGATCGTAATGTTGGCTGTCTTTATCTTAGAGGTCAGCTGAGGCTGTGGTGTCTTGACAGGATGTCTCAGCTGCTTAAACTATGGCTTGATGTGTATGCTAAGTGTGAGTTAATGGAGACACAAGAGTACTATTTTAAATCCCGGTGAGCTGTCTGGCTCACTGAAAAAAAAAAAAAAACTAAACAAAAAAACTACAACACGTGCCCAGTAACTTATATATACTGTGAGGTTAATAAGTATTCGATCACCCTGATTTTGCAAGTTCTCTTACTTAGAAATCATGGAGGGGTCTACAATTTTCAGCATAGGTGCATTTCCACTGTGGGAGAAAGAGTCTAAAAGGAAAAATCCGGAAATCACATTGTATGATTTTTTTAAACAATTTTTTAACTGTGTCATCAAGTATTTGATCACTTGCGTGGAAGCCTTTGTTAACAATTACAGAGGTCAAACGGTTCCAGTAGTTCTTCACCAGGTTTGCAGACATTGCAGGAGGGATTTTGGCCCACTCCTCCATACAGATCTTTTCTAGATTTGTCTGGTTTCGGGGCTGTTGCTGAGCAACATGGAGTTTAAGCTCCCTCCAAAGATTGCCAATTGGATAAAGGTCTAAAGACTGGCTAGACCACTCCAGAACCTTGATATGCTTCTTACAGTGCCCCTCCTTGGTTTTCCTGGCTGTGTCTTTGGGCCATTGTCATGTTGGAAGACCCAGCCACAGCCCCTCTTTAATGCTCTGACTGAATGAAGAAAGTTTTTGCCCAATATGTCACAATACATGGCCTCTTTCATCCTTTTCTTAATACAGTGCAGTCATTCTGTCCCCTGTGTAGAAAAACAATCCCAGAGCATAATGCTTCCAGCCCCATGCTTCACTATAGGTATTGTATAATTGGGCTGATACTCATCATTCTTCTTCCTCCAAACACGGCAAATGTAGTTCTACTTTGGTTCCCTCTGACCACAGGACTTTCTCCCATAACTCATCTGGATCATCTAGATGGTCTCTGGCAAACTTCAGATGGGCCTTGACATGGGCTGACTTAAGCAGGGGAACGGTCCATGTGATGCAAGATTTTAAACCATGACGTCTTAATGTATTACTGATAGTAGCCTTGGAAACGATGGTCCCACATCTCTTCACGGCTTTGACCAGCTCCTGTTCCTAGTTGTGGGCTGATTCTTCACCATTTCTTTTTAGTTTCTGTCTCTCACAGTGGAAATGCACCTATGCTGAAAATTGTAGACCACTCCATGATTTCCAAATAAGAGAACTTGCAAATGAAAACTTGAGTGATCAAATACTTATTGACCTCACTGTATATATATATATATATATATATATATATATATTTGTGGTGGGCTGTTATCGCGCATTTTCTAATGCTTTTAAACAAAACTGATGAACACACCGTCAGTTATGTTTTCAGAGCAGAGCAAAACTTCTGATATATGGAAAGAGATCCGTGCATTAGACTGAAAAGAGCCTGTTAAAGCTACCACTGTCAATGATCTCATCAGTAATAATCAAGCGGCAATAATGCAGAGGAAAAAAAAGAAAAATCCATCTTCTAAAATTCAACACTATTTCAGTAATCTTTTGTATACTTAAAGAGCACTTTTTAAAACAAGTAATAGTTTTTAAAGAGTAGCCTGTTTATTTAATGATAAAAAAAAAGTAAATTTTGCACAAAATAAATTGGATTTAAAATGTAGCCATGTGCAGTAATCCTGAATGAG
>JAUMHG010000038.1:20137792-20151178 GCA_032359395.1 Enteromius anoplus
ATTTCACCAACAATAACAACGCATCTGACTTTACATTGCAGTTTCCATGACGTAAAATGTATTATATAAAAACAACGTGGCAATATATGGTGTATGGCTTAATTATGGTTTTTTTGAGGGAGGGGGCACAACAATACTATTCTGCTTAGGGCACCCATTTGGCCAGCAGCGGCCCTGGTCAGTTCCATTCCTGGATTCTGATTGTTTTATTCACGATACAGCACGGCTTTGATCGATTCACCCAACTGTGTATCACTGAGCAATACCCTTAGCAACCACCCTTGCAACATAAACAATCACTAATACAGCTAAAAATATTCCATGTATTTCGGCAAAATTAAATGTCTGTCATTTATTTAATCAAGTATGAGTGACCCCTGCTGGTGCTATGTTGCATCTTTCATCTTTAACTTTGAGACCACGGCATGTCTAATAAACGTTGCATGCAGCATGCGTCTGTAAAAGCTCGCAGTTTCCCACGTGAGGAGGGAATATTACTGCATCTATTCATTTGTTTTAGGTATGATTATATGTGTCCATCAATTTACACTAATGACGCTTGCAATCTTGCGCTGTGCCCTGAATCATTCTGATTTAAAACTAAAAGAAAGAAAACAGACGTTTTGTTATGCTGAGAGATGTATGTGTGTGAAAATAATATTAATATGGTGTTAAAACAATAAATGATGCTGCGGATTATAAGCTATCCTCTGCTTTTCTTTGTTTGCAGGGCTTATTTAGATGAGGCGCATGTTCGGAACATTCTCTTGCTTTTACTGTTGCTGTCGTTACACATATTCTTATTTAATAATTATTTTTTTTATATATGTATATATATATATACACTGTAACCGTTTTATAAAAGCAATAAGGTACTTGAGGCCATGCTGTCGTGAATAAATCATGGCTGGAGGGCATCTCTCGTACCTTATTGCTTAAATAAATCTTTGAAAAATGTGTTACTGTATCCAGAAGTAGTTTAATTCATTTTAATTTAATTTAAAATGCATTTATTTATTTTTTATATACTTACATACAGTATTTGAGATGCATTTGTGATCTACTTCTCTCAGATGATGTGAGGGATAGCAGATCTTGTGATATCATAATTCCAATTATTATAGTGATATATTGTTTTACTCATATTCATGTGCACATTTGATTACATCTTTTGACTTGCATTGCTCCACTATAGCTCAAACAATAAAGGATGCCATTTGTTCTTTTGGGGGAAAACATGGTTATGAAACAGGAATGTGATGATGCCGGCAAAGTAGAGAGAAAACTGTAAATAAATATGTAAATGCGTGTTACAGTTTTCCAAGTTATTTCCAGTTTCATAATTAAGAACATGACTTTTTTATAGACTTGCTCAGTTCTCTCTCTTTTAAAAATAAAGACACGGTTCGGATTTCAATTTAACAATGACTGAGAAAACAATACCACTACAGCTTTACCAATCAAGCAAACACAATCATAACCATGTAGAGTATTATGACATTTCACTGCACCAAAACATAACTAAAAAGTTAATTTTGAAATGAGAAAATATACAAAATATGTATTTTATGTACATTTAGTTTAGGTTAAACCAGACAGATGGACTCCTATAGCTGTGTCATACAAATGAGCATAGCTTGAAAAGTTTTATGGACATCTGTACAAACAATGTAATTGAGCGTGTAAATGATGAATTGGAGCCTTTTTCTTGCATTAATACTTTACTTTCTTAATTATGCATGTGAACATTGTGCCGCTCATTTGTAATTTTTGCCATTCCTGTTTCTTCCCTTCATCCGGATAGGAATAATAGAATTTATAAAAATTACAGAAATGAAAGTGCATTTCACAGCCTACTGAAGCAAGACAAGCTATTTGAAATTAATCAAAACATAATACAGTTTACAATGTGGTAAAGCGGCCGTGCCGGTTGAAATAAGGTGGACTGTTCGCCACGGCATGTCTCATGCTTGTGTCTCTATCTGACAATCCTGATCCATTCCACTTTAAAGGCGAATGTAATTCTGGGATCTTGGTAAGTGGAAGTTTCTTCATGTCACGGCTTATACTTTTGTCTGGGTTGGGAGTGAGCGGCTTGTTTTGGAGTCTTTCTGAAAACCACACATTCCCGTCTGGTATTGAGTCATTGAGCTGGAGTGGATCTTTAAAGGTTGATCGTGTCCCAGAGATTCTCTTCACACTTCACACAAAGAGGATGGTACTACATGTACAAGTTAGTGGATAAACTTCATAAACCCTGCATGTCACAACACAGTCTCACTGGAAAAGTGTGCTTCTACTTAAATTGTTGTAAAAAAAGAAATTGCAAGAAATAAACTATTAATTGCAATAATTATCCAGTCCTAGACTCTTCATTATTTGCTTGTTTAAGTCCAAATGGCAACTTGAACTAATAATGCTGATATTCATATCACATAACCAGCTCCATACTTTATGTATTGCTCTTCTGACATGAATAAAGCATTGCACCTGTGATGTGAAGCTCTTGGTTACGTGTCCTGTGAAAAAGTCCAAAGACTTAAATAAAATGGCATGGTTGCTTAAGCAAATATATCTCTTTCTCACAATTGATTTGTTAACACTTTTGTATACTATTGGTTAATAGCATAGATGTTTTGTTATATTCAATAATGCAATTCAGCATTACATGTATAGCATTACTCACCAGACATTTCATTTTTAAATCTTAACTGCTGTGATAAGTACAATAACCACTTTAATATGCTTTCATATTCATGTTCTTTGGTGTCTGATAAAATTAATGCATTTTAGCACTTTCACTCATTTGAAAGTGACGTAAAATGGGCTAAAAACAATGTATTACCATTTGGCAGAAATGTTGCCAAAGTTGTAATAATTGAAGTAATCAGTCACTCTTGAGCTGTGTTTGAAGTTGTTGTAAAATGCTGATAATCATGTCTGCGACACTTGTTTCAGTGCCTTGGTGACTGTAAATGACCAACAATTATGCTAATAAAACCTAACAAAGGTGCTAATAAATATACCTGTTACACATTGCTTTTTTTATATTGAAAATGAAAATTGTTTAATTGCTATCTTTGTTCCATTTAGTTATCTGTGCTATTTACACAATTTCAGACAGGGCCAACGGTAAAACCTGCAACATGACCCCACCAACCCCAGCTAAAACACCTAGTAGCTTACCAAATACAGCATATCAAATCCCTCAAGTCTTTTATCAAGTCGCAATAAAAGAGGTCAAAGACTTGTAAGTAAGATAAAACGTCACGGTTCTTTCAGAAAATGTGTTTTATCTTGGGTTTGCTTTTGTTAACATTGCAGTCTTGGTTAAGTGTGGTGCTTTTTTGCGCCACTCAATGGACACTTTATTTCCAAACTGACTGATGTAGCTGCCTTTTTATACAAACTACAAAATCTAAAACTATAAAAATACTTTTCCCTTAATGTCTTTTGCAAGAACACCCAGGGCAAAGTAACTGCAATGCACATTCTCTCAAGGCTTACTGCTCTAATCTATCGATGTTTCGCTCCTACGTGTCATGAATAACAATAACCAGGGCCTGAATGAACACGTTGCATTTATGTTTCTAAACATAGCCTAATTGAAAGAAATCTTTAAGTACAGAAACAGCAAATCAGACAGGCCACATTGATTGCAAAATGATTTGCTTCCATAACACCGTCATCACTCCATCTCCAGCGTTACTCAGAAGCCTTCAACATCCAAGTGAAAAGAGCCTCTTATTTCCTCGGCCCCATCAATCTCATTTTAAGACCAGCACTCTATAAATACTGCGAGTGCTGTGGTCTATTGAGTTGCTGTTCGTTCAGAGCTGCGGGCAGCCGCTGACAGCCAGAGAATGCCGAGGGCACTAAACCCCTGCGCCCTCGGCTCACACCCCCAGCTAAGAATAAGAATGATGTCCCCGTTCCCCAGGCCAAACTTGGAATCCAGAGCGGGAGATTAGTGGAGTCTGCGTGCTATTCCAGACATCTCCCATCCGCTCCCCGGGAGAGAGAACTCCCTCCTCTTGGTTATGCTCGGCTGGTTTATTTCTGCAGCTTGACTGGTTTGCGATCATGGCCGTGAATCCGCCATACCTGTTTATCCCATAGCAGCGGCTTACATGAGGGTTTGCGCACAGCTTAGAGGAGCTTTTTTGTCCTGCAGTCTGGATTGGGTGTGTTTACTCTATTCCGTTAATCCGTGCAGCACCAGTACCCCGTGTTTCTTTGGGACAACCTCATACTGGGCAGCTAGGAGACTCCATACCAGATGATGACCTCACCTCGGATCAGCTTTGTTTTGACTCTGAGCCATACTGCCAGTCTAGGTTTTGCCAAATTTCCTAGCTGTCATGATACAAAATAGAATGTACAAAAAGTAATTGTCTTTTTTTGTTTGTTTGTTTCCTTTTTCTTTTTTAAGTGGTCATTGAATAGAGGTAATAGGATTATCAACCTCAGGAGGTCAAATTGTTAAACAAGTACAGCCATAGTATTTTGTTTTTCTATTTATCTTATGAAATACTGGGAATTTTCTGTTACCAAACTGACACTTGAGAGTCAAAAAATAACATATCTGACAATATATTAAGGTCTTGAAGTAAACATTTCAGTGCAAGAAACTGAGCATTATTTAAAACAATATTAGCTTTAATCAAAAACCTCAGGCAAACTGGGAAGTCAATTATTTTCTGCAAACTGGTTCTTTTCATTTAATTACACTGGTTTAAATAACCAATTACTTACTTATTTAATCACACACAGTGACATAATATATATTTTGTTTATGTGAAATGTTGAAACTTGTATGTAACTTGTTTTGAAATGAGTGCTGCCAAACAATTAATTGCCATTAAACATATCTAAAAAAAAAAAAGTGTTTGTTTACACCATACATGTGTGTGTATTGTTTATGTTTAACATGTAAATATAAAGAGACACACATGCAGCATATGTTTGGAAAACATTTACATATATTTACATATCTGTCTGTTCTGTATAAAAATTGTATAATGTATACAAATATTATTTATATATATAAAACATAAGATAGTTTTCGTAAACATGTACATGCTTGCATGTATGTATTTGTATATACATAATAAATAAACACATTATGCAGACATTTATTATGTAAATGACTTTTATCTTGCATGTGATAAATTGTTCGACAGCACTAACTGAAATATATGTGTAATGATATTGTAATATCATATCAATTAAAACTGCAATATCAAATATCACACTATAAAATTACTTCATAAAACAGATGTTCAGCAGATGTCATAATTATTAAATTGTGTCCAATATGTGCAACTCTAATTCAATTATTTATTTAAGTTTGTTATTTTTTTTTTTTTTTGTCTTTTCAGCCAAGTAGTATCCAATATAGCTTTTATTTTTTTCATATATCAATTCCTGTGTGATCCATACTAAAGCTCAAACCAGTATGCTTTTGACACGTGAGTCATGCGAGCTGCAGTTGCTTCAAACAGAACCAAGTGACGCAAAATCAAACTTCATTATGGCCTAGTACGTCTAATTGCTTTTCGTCTTTGATTGTTATTCCCCAAAGTAACCATTTTCTAATGAACTAAACTAAAATAAATAATTGTGCTTTTTAAAAACTTGCTATAAAACAGAAGCCTTATTATTTAAAATTATAAGATTGTTTAATCTAGGTGCCTTCCACGTGATGTATTCTGATTATATAGATGCGCATTTGCTAAACGCCATTATGATGCAGCATGATAGCGTGAGCGGCGTAATTGGTATTAATCATAAATACATTTTAATTTATTTTCTTTGTTGGATTCATTCTGTGTATACAGTATGTTTGCAAATGTGTGTCTCATACTGGATAAAAATAGCTTTAATAGCCTGAATAGAATGCAGTCGTGACATACTGTTGGCATTAGCAGCAAACATGAATGCAATTCAAGAGTGTCTGTTTTCTTAATCCAGTCCCCAGGCTGTAGTAAATCTTCATGCCTGTTATCCATGCCAATCACTCGCTTAACTAAAGCTTCCTACAAAAAAGATGCCGGTCTTGAATGACATCATCCTCTAGAAAGTGACATAATTTTTGGAGGGAAAACTACAGCACAAGCATCAGCTAGGAAGGCTAGTTGCTTTGTGTCACTTTAAAAAATTGCCCTCAGCTTCACGAAAATGCAATAATCCATTTTACAATAACACACAAAAAACAATTACGAGAAAAAAGTCAGAATTGCTTTATATAAACTCACAATTGTGATTATAATCCAATTATTAGTGGGAAAAAGACTGATATATTGTGAAAATTCTGACTTTATAACTCACAATTCTGACTTTATATTTCGCAAATCTGACTTTATTACTCACATTCATATATAAATATATATATATACACTGAAAAAAATAACTTTCTTGTAAAATAAAATAAATAAATAAATAAAATAAAATCCTTGTAACAATTTGCACTCACTATTTTTAAGTAAAATTTACTGCTGTAATTTTAGGTAAAACTCACTTACCAGAAGCAAGTAAAATCTACATGTTAATTGACTTAACATTTATTAAATTATTAAGTAAATATTACTTAATTCGATTTAATTTAGGAATTACATTTATTCTAAGCATTTAGATAAAGTCTATATACAGTATATTTTTTTAAATAATAATACACAGTTGTCCTTAAAATATTAAGTACATTTTACCTATTGTTATAAGGTAGGTTTTATTTAATATTTTAATACATTTATTAAATATATTTAATTAATTATCACTAGAAAGTAATTTTGTCTGCTTTTAAATACACCACACAGCTTAGATACAATTGCAATTAACAATTTTTTTTTTTTTCACAAGTTAAACAATGACTCAGTAACACAACTGTATCCTAGAAAACATTTCTGAAACACCTCGGAAATGTAACGGTGCTCTGGGATATGCGAGGTTGAGGGTATAAATGAGTTTAATTGTGCCACAAAGGTATTCTCAGCATGACAAAACTGAAGTTGATCCACTCATGTCTCATGGACTATTTTACTGATGTTTTTATATGTTTCTGGATCTGGGATCATTTCAGTTGTGTTACTGTCATGTTCTGAAGATGAACAAAGGTCTTATGGGTTTGGAACAACACGAGTGTTGAAGAATGGTAATGAAGAATTTTCATTTTTGGGTGAACTAACCTCAGCAAGACACAGGCCCTCCAGGAGCATACCCAGCCCTGTTGTACGATATGGTAATTTAATTTTAAAATGTCATTGAACAAAATATGCTTTACCTTCAAAACAGTTCTTCTTACTAACCAAGGTACAGTATGAGGCTCCGGATAACAGCTTCACATCTCCTCTCAATGTTTTGGTTCTGTGAACAGATTATTATTGCCAATATTTAACCAATATCGATTGAAAAACTGCCAAGTGATAATACAATTGCATACACATGCAAGGAGCAATGATTTGAGCGAAGATTGCAAGAGAAACGTCTGGACAGATGGAATCTGTCTGGTGGTTGCTTTTGTAGTGTGTAAGGGAGCTTGTTCATGAAGCTCTGTCCTAAGGAAATCACTGTTAGTCTCCCAAATTCCTATTTTATCTGAAATGGCAAGAGACCAACATTTAAATGATACTTTTAAATGATTATTTCTGGTCAAACGAGAAGGCTTAATAAAGGGAATATAGATTTACATACCTCAGTACTGTTTATCCTTGATGACCAGAGTGGAAAACCATGAGTCTGGGAGATTTCCTCAGTGCAGGCAACCTGTAAATGAGCAAACACAATAAGTTATATTAAAACAACAGAATTAAGAAAAAAAAAAACATTATATTAAAGGTAGAAAATCACATAAGGACTAATTAATAAACAGAAGCTGAAATACAAGCAGGAATTGTTTTCTGATGTGATGCTCGTTAACTATCGTAATGTCTAGATAACAATGAAATAAGTTCATTTACGCACATAAGTCACTGTCAGAGCATGCAGCAGAATTTATTTCATGTAATTTTTAAAAGTCTGGGTAAATGTAACCTGATCTTACTGGGTGGCAGATTTATACTGCTGCGTTTTCGCTTTAAAATGGCGTTACAGAATGAAAACAATCCTCTTTCAATCTGGCTTTTCTACTGTGGTTTAGAAACTATCTCTGTTTACACTGTACAATAATTTATGCAAGTAACAGATATACAGATTCCTTATTTAGATTGAATGTGCTAAGATTTTAGATTAAAATGTACTAAGTACTTTTAGTTTTATGTGCAATGACTTTAAAGCAGTTAAAAAATATATAATAAATCTCACTATTCCCACACAGTTCATTTTGTACATTAATTAATTGTGTAAATATGTACAATGTTACTTAGAAATTCTAGTTCTCAAGTAATTGTAATATTATAATGTAAAATTTATGATAGTAAGTCTAGTATATTTTACTACACCTCAAAGTTATTTTTTTTCAGTGTATATACACTGCTCAAAAAAATAAAGGGAACACTTAAACAACACAATGTAACTCCAAGTCAATCACACTTCAGTGAAATAAAACTGTCCACTTAGGAAGCAACACTGATTGACAATCAATTTCACATGCTGTTGTGCGAATGGAATAGACAAAAAGTGGAAATTATAGGCAATTAACAAGACACCCCCAATAAAGGAGTGGTTCTCCAGGTGGTGACCACAGACCACTTCTCAGTTCCTACGCTTTTTGGCTGATGTTTTGGTCACTTTTGAATGCTGGCTATGCTTTCACTCTAGTGGTAGCATGAGACGGAGTCTACAACCCACACAAGAGGCTCAGGTAGTGCAGCTCATCCAGGAGAGCACATCAATGCAAGCTGTGGAAATAGAGTTTGCTGCATCTGTCAGCATAGTGTCCAGAGCATGGGGGTGCTACTGTACCAGGAGACAGGCCAGTACATCAGAAGATGTGGAGGAGGCCGCAGGAGGGCAACAACCCAGCAGGCCACAAATGCGTCTGCTCAAACGGTCAGAAACAGACTCCATGAGGGTGGTTTGAGGGCCCGACATCCATAGGTGGGGTTTGTGTTTACAGCCCAACACCGTGAAGGACGTTTGGCATTTGCCAGAGAACACCAAGATTGGCAAATTTGCCACTGGTGCCCTGTACTCTTCACAAATGAAAGCAGGTTCACACTAAACACAGACAGACGTAACAAAGTCTGTAAACGCCGTGGAGAATGTTCTGCTGCCTGCAACATCCTCCAGCATTACTGATTTGGCAGTGGGTCAGTAATGGCCGCACAGCCCTCCATGTGTCCACCAGAGGTAGCCTGACTGCCATTAGGTACCGAGATGACATCCTCAGACCCCTTGTGAGACCATATGCCGGTTGCAGTTGGCCTTGGATTCCTACTAATGCAAGAAAATGCTTGACCTCATGTGGCTGGAATGTGTCAGCAGGCTAGGATGTGTTATTTTAGTGTTCCCTTTATTTTTTTTAGCAGTATACAAATATATATATATATGTTTTCTTCTTCTCAGAAAGCCTGAGATAAATTGCTATCCTTAACTGTTGAAAAGGAAATGCAAAGTCCACCTCATCGCAGTGAAGATTCATCTGTGAAATCTACCTACACTAACTCTACATAGGCTACTAATTTGCTGAAATGACAAATAATACAGAAAGTTCTAACAAACCACTTGGATTAAAGAATATGAAATGACAACGGCTGTCAAATGAACACAAGTTATTTCTTGCTTTATCAAGAAGTATTCGCACATGGTGACAAGCTCTGGAGTTTGGAGCTCATGCAGCACTGAAGGTTGACGTACAATGACAGGCCTACTGCGGCACGACAGCTGTGAGCTGCAAATGAATTCCCGCACTCATCCCCCATTAAGGCCCAGATTTTTATTGTAGTAAACATCATGTATGGGTTGAACAGCTGGACGTGATACATCACACAGAACGAGGGCATTATTAAAAGTCGAGGGATGCTGATGAAAGACACGTTCCCTGCTGGATGTTTGCCTTCCCTCTGGAGATCAGGGGAAAGACTGCAGCTCATGCTGCTCTCGCTGCAGGATCCCAAACTTTGCCTGGAGCAGCTCAGGGTGATGCTTTTCACTCTAGCAATACCTTCTCTTGCTATTTCATCTCAATATTTTAAAATGCATTAAAGCAATTATCTGTCTGCAAATAATAATATTAATAATAATAAATGCATAAATAATTAACAAAAACAACTTTATTCAACAATGCAGTGTCAGTATATATAACAATATATAAAAATAATAAAGTCATGAGTCATAAGATAAATCATAAGATAAGATAATATAAATCTCCTCCCTTTTATACTTATTTACAGTTTATCTCCTCCTTCACCTATGCATTGAAATGATGTGGTAAATTCTTTTTAGTTTTCCTAAACAGAGTGAAGGAATACATTACACTTTTGGGCTGCATTGTAATCTGCTTAGGCTGTTGAATAGAAATAGCTGCTGTGCCCAGAATGGGACGTTTGTGGATTATGCAAAAACAGCAAATTGCTGCACAGACACCTTTGCTTCACAGAGCCATGCGGCACCACATGAGGCTTCCTGACGATAAGAAAACAAAATGCCGCTGTGAAAAGCTGTTTGGAGGTGTTGTCTGTTTCCACATCCGGTCTGATTAATTCACCAGAGCCTGATGTTCCTCACAGATGCAACGACACTAACATACAGTAATAAATCAGTGAACTGCACCAAGCATACGGACCCAGTGTTATATTTGAGAAATAAAGTCAGAAGATACATTTCTGGATGACAAAAAAAAAAAAAAAAGAAGAAGTGCGTATATTTCTACCTTGTAACCCTGTATAAAACTTTCACTTTCCCAGCTGGGTCAGTTTTGAGCTGCTGGAACACAAGCTTATATGTGATTAATCACGCTTAAAAGAAGTTCAACCAAAAATGAAAATTACCCCAAAACGTACTTACTGTTTTCCTAATGCTGTTGTTCACTTTCAGTTGTTTTGAGCTGTACAAAACAGCTCATTTTGCTCCTTGAAATTGTATTCTGATATTACTTACTATTATTTTATTTATCCTTATAATAAATAATTTATGAAAAATGAAATTACATTTAAAAAAAAAAAAAAAAATCCATATTTGCTTTCACACTTCTGGGCCAGAATGGACCCGAATGCTTTCAGTTATGGGAAGCACTTATTGTATGGTTTGGGGAAATTTTACTCAAAAAGACTACAAATCATAGGATGTGCTACAAATAATCCTTTTCAGTCATTTTGACTGAATGAGCTGTATATTTTATTCCATTTTCTATTTTCATTCATTCATTCCGTAGAGGAAATATAGGTCATTTTTGGAACGTTCAAATGAGGATAACTGTTTTTTTTATAGTTTATATAATTTCAGAGAAAGGCTGCTGTGCACAGATTTAATTTAAACAGATTTAAACAGAGGACTCCACACTGACTTGTGGCACATGGTGAATCATTGTAATGGTGTAATAGTGTGTGTACAGTAATCCTACATCAACCTTGTGGAAGAATAAGTGAATCAGACCAAGTGTTACAGATGAGAAATGAGAAAGCTCACTGTTCAGGTGACTCACAGAAGATTAAAAACTCAGTGTTGGCTGAAGAGACTATAGTTCTTGAATGTTTGTTTTCAGTGTTGATGTGTTTGCAGAATGATCATTTTGTGTTGCATTATTCATGCATTTGGAAGATTAATGTTATTTATGTATTATTATTTTTTACAAAGAGAATAGTGTTGAATCTAGGATATTCATTTAATCAGTTCATGAAGCCATAGCCCATTGCTGGTTCCACGATTTACTGTTTGTGTTACAGAAATATTTGTATTTCAAAACTTTTATCACACCTGTTCAATTGCTTGAAAAGACAAATGTCACCCAGTAGCAACTCAGTAGTGTCCTAATTTGAAAGCCACACTCTTTGAGGCTGCAAAAAAATGGGTCCGTCTTTATCAAATGGATGGTCAAACCTACAAAGGATTGAGCCTGTGATAGCTGCCATTTATGAGCAGCAGTTTGTCCAGTACATGTCACAATCAGTCTTCACATGCAGTCGTTTAAGGATGAAGCCTCTAAAATGGGATGCAGCTATAGTCAAGGCCTTCTGCAGAAGTTCAAACAGAGCATAAGATTAGGTAAGGAAGGTGATTTTAATGGTTGTCAAATGTGACAACTCTGTAGAGTTTACGGAGCATGAAAATATACAGAAAATTTCTAGAAAGCAGTTCTGTGTGTGACATTTAAATGAAAGAGCCAATCACTTATTGGCAAAGTCACTGTTTCACTGCAGCTGTTATTAGAAACCATGGTTTCCATAAAAACAGGTATGTGCCAATCCAACTGTCATAATTACGAAAGTTCACATATGTCGCAGAACTAACATTAAACATATTTTGCAATCATTCATCTTGGCTAGTATGTGTTGCAAGAACACTCTTTAAGCATGTGCAATTTCAGATGGTATGGCAGGGGTAAACACACAAATAGTATATTGGTCATGACTGAAAGATTGTGTAAATGGACAATCAAAAAATCAAAAACAGTATCTGAGCTGGGCATCAAGACCTGCAGTGTAAGTGAGGCCTTAGAACTTGCAGGCATTGCAAATAAGGCGTATGCTTGGTGCAGTTCACTGATTTATTACTGTCTGTTAGTGTCGTTGCATCTGTGAGGAACATCAGGCTCTGGTGAATGAATCAGACCGGATGTGGAAAGAATATAAGAAGAATCTATTTAATTTAATTTAATCTCACCCTACTAGTACCTCTGGTATTCCCTTGGAATAAATATTCTCTTGGAGTGAGAAGGGCTTGGGGTTTGGGAAAGAAGAATGAGAACAGAGAATATGAAAACTGGGGAAGATGTTGACCATACTGTATATCTACCAAGATTACAGCACAGCTCCACAGCCCACATTTGTTGACTCAGTTCTGGAAGGGAAGTCTTCAATAGGAAAACATTCTGCCGAGGAAGCATCTAGAGCAGCTGTCACTCAAACAGTGTTTTTGTCTAACGTAAAGTCCAGTATGTCTCCTCAGTGTATAGCAACACACGGTTCAAATAAAAACACTTAAAAATAAAACTAAGAGACTGAATACAACTTACAAATATACACCTTTAAGCCTGCATGTCAGCGACAACGAGAGCAGCAGGTACAGCGGTTGTTCTAGACAGAGACAGCAGAAACCGTACCCTCTGTTCCTTGTTATATTATTTAAAACACTACGTTTTGTTGATATTGTAAATGTACAGAAATAAAGGTAGATCTTTTACCAATCCTTTACCGTTCCGAATTATGTATTACCAATCCTTTACCGTTCCGAATTATGTATTACTTTCACCTTTATGAGCAAAAATTACGGCGTATTTAAGTTTCTACTGAA
>JAUMHG010000038.1:20170164-20186347 GCA_032359395.1 Enteromius anoplus
TGGGGGTGGGAGGAGCAGACGCGGGTTCCCTGTCCCGTCTTTTGCGCTGCCTTGTTGAGTGTAGCACTGAAAACATTTTATTTTACACAGTTTTATTCCCTTTTTTTTTTCGTTCTGAATCGTTCGGTTCGTATGCGTACCGAACCGAAAGCCTCGTACCGAACGGTTTGATTCGATACGACATATCGTTACACCCCTAATATATATATATATTAGTGGTGGGCCATTATCGGCGCTAACGCGAGAATTTATCGGTCGATAAAAAAAATATTGCGTTTGGGCTATTCACAAAGTTGGGTTGACTTTGACCTTGATATTTTAGCGCATAGGCTACCTCAAGGTTGATTGAAGTAAATGTGTGCAAATGTAGGGCCCCATTCCTATATTTGCCGGGGCCTCAAATTCACTTTGGCAGGATTCAAATGAGCCATTTTAATCTAGATTAATCTAGATTAAAATAAATTAATCTATGCCCACCCCTAAAATATATATATATATATATATACATTTTCATTAAAAATACTGTACTCTGGATTGTACAGAAATGAACCGTTAACATGGAAACTAGAGATGAAATCAGACAAGAAGCTTGAGTTATTATCAGCCCTCAGATCTCGTGTAGTGCCGAACACTCTGTTATCAGATCTTGAAGTGTGTCGACTGTCAAAGGTGGAGTGCTTGTCTTTTCTTATACGCCGCATGTGTCACCATTGCAGACAAAATCGAGCATCTTTGTGTCTCGTAGCCCAGCACAAATCCAGCAACACCCAGCGTGAGGGTTGGCAGGAGCACTCAGGTCCTGCTGAGCTTGGGGATGTTCATATGGGCACGCCGTCTCCCATTCAAGCCTCGCTGACATGTCTGTCTATTTTAGCGCGAGGCGGTTTATTTGAAGGGACAGTGATTCTGTCCGTTCAGCTTCTACCTCAGTGAACTCTCAATACGTTCAAGAAGTGGAAAAAAAAGTGTTTGCCACTAAATTATCTTCTATCCTTCATGTAAAACTATCAAAGTTTTTTTAAAAACTTGGGAAAATAAAGAAAAAATTTTTTTCATGATGTCAACATGAATCATCTCTTGGGCTCATCTTGCATTCAAATCTGTTGTTCTTGTAATGTCTTTTATTTATTCACTTTTATGATCTTTGGTGTTCTTGGGTAAGATGCAGCCCACAAAAAGCAGAGGACAATCACCTGCTGATTTCAAACGTAAGTATGTGTTACGTTGCGATGACACAAATCATGCCATCAAATTTCCATGTAATTATTTAATCTATAATGTAACGTCACGTCTACAGTACATGTGGGCGATGAGATCATGCAGTGCGACAAGAGACGGTAGAACCCATTTAGAACCAGTTCCAGTGTGTGTGTTTAATGCTCTCCTACTTTAATCCAGCTTTGATCACAGCAATGAATTACAATTTACCATACAGTAAGGTTAACTCAGAAAACAGCTTGCTTGCTTAATTAATTTAGAATAGAATAGAATAAAGCCTTGGTGAGCACAAATGACTTTTCTTAAAAACAGAAGAAGATTTTCAGAAAACTGTTCCTCACATGACTTAACAAGACTTGGAATCTAGAGGCAAGTTGCAGGAACCACTATGATGGAGCTTTTCTTGTTCTTTTTGGGTGTATTTGTATTTGTATTTATTCGTTTGTTTAATTGTCTCTCATAAGATACTGACAAGAATATATAGAGAGCAAATGGTTTCTGCTGGTTTCTGAGAAGAATTCTACTGATCGTTTGCTTGTTTAGTTTTTTTCTGGAAAAAAAAAAAATCAATAACTATATTTCATTAAATCTCAACAACATACCGATTTGGCAAGATAACAAAGACAGCATTGAGATATCAGAGGTCTCAATATAAAAGCTTTGGGAACGTGTCTGCATGACCTTACTCTTAATGTATATGTGGAATCAGTACAGTGGAATGGCAAACATCATGGGCATATTCATGAAAAATCTTCGTTAGAGAGTTGGATCTTTATTGGTGTTACTCTGAGCAACTCAATTCTAAGAAATGTGGGCAAAAAAATCTAAGAAAAAATCCTAGTAAAGGAAAACAAAAGTCATTTACAAAGCATCTTAACCCTTAAAAGAGGTCTTAAGGTCTGGAGTAAGGATAATGACTTTTAAGAGGCTTAAGAGTCTTTTTACCAGTGAAGAAAATGCACACAATGCATGACAGTGAGGTAATAAGATGTTACACATTAGATGGTGCAGGGATCACATTTGTGACTGATCTTTTTAGAGACATGCTAACATCTCAGAGAGGGGGAGTACAGTAAAACATGAAAAACATATGCCTGTAATTTCAAAGCAAAGGCTTGTAATAGACTCTACTCTAATAGCACTGTTTTATTTCCTTTTTGGACAATCAACCAATCACAGTCTTCCAAAGACTGTCATAGCTAGCAACAGAGTCAGCCCCACCTCTTCACTTATATTTTTATTTATTTTTTTGTCTTTACCTCGTTTACACTTGCTCTCAGATTGGTCCAAAATTTATTTGAAGCTTCTAGCTGTAAACGTTTAAGCTAAATAAGGAGCTCTCTGAGAGAATTCATAGAACACAGGTCCAGAAAGCTTAAAACTGCATTCAAAACAAGCAGCATTAGCTTCTGATATGTTTAAGCAAGTCACTCACAGGGATACAGAAATTATAGCAACAAGACACTGTCTAGTGTAAAATCATAGCAAGCACAGCTAAGACAGACGCAACTGTGATTCTGGAGTGATCTTCTGGCCTCAAGCACCAAAAAAGAAACATACTTTTCGTCCCCAATAACTGACCAAATAAAAGGACATGGTCTGCAGCCATGGCGCTGCGCTTGGAGGTTCACCACCTGATCTCTGAAAGGAGTGGTAGGAATCTTGGGGACGTAGCCGGGCCGTGGCCGGGGCCGTGGCCTCAGTGTTACCTGGGAATCCTCTGACCCGAATTCCATGTGTTGATGTCCAGAACGTGACAGCACTATAGGTGCTCTTTGAGACGGCCCAGGGCGAGACGAACTGCTAGCAACTCGAGGCAATTGATGTGCCAATGCAGATGAGGTTCCGTCCAAACTCCTGAGACTTCATGCCCATTGTACATGGCACCCCACCCCGTGGTGGAGGCATCCATGAATACCACAGCATGCCTGGAGACCTGTTCTAGGGGCACCTGTTCTGTTCTGACCACGGGGAAAAGGCTAGGTGACAGAATGGAGCCACTTGGACCGCACTTCCACGCCCACCTTGGGACTTGATCGTGAAGCCAATGCTGAAGCGGTCTCATATGGAGCAGTCCTAATGGGACTACCGCTGAAGCTGCTGCCATATGCCCCAGGAGCCTCTGAAATTGTTTCAGTGGGATCACCTTCCTGTTCTTGAACATATTCAAGCCGGTCAGCAAAGACTAAGCATGCTCTTCTGTGATTTGTGCTATCTGGGCGACCGAGTCCAACTCCATCCCTAGAAAAGAGATCCTCTGCACCGGACAAAGTTTGCTCTTTTCCCGGTTGACCCGAAGGCCCAACAGGCTGAGGTGTTGTAACACAAAGTCCCTGTGTTTGCACAACTGAGCTCTAGACTGGGCTAGTATCAACCAGTCGTCAAGGTAGTTGACGATATAAACCACTTTCTCCTTCAGAGGAGTCAGTTATAGGCCTGTCCACAGCACCTCGTCCCCTCACGGGACCCAGGGAGGAGGAAATCTGCTCTTTTGTCGATTTTTTGGGTACCACTAGCCCAGAGGCTAGCGGCGGCCTGCGAACAAACAAAGAGGTCTCCATCCGGCCCTCCTCCGGAGAAGGGAGTGGTGTCATCATCTCCTGCAGAGCAACTTCTTCCATCCCTGGGTCACCTGTCCTAGGGCAGCTTGCATCTCCTCTTTCCCCCGGGTTTTGCCGGGGCCTGGATAGGCTGGGCGGGGCCCCTCTGGCCAGCTCCTCAATGCGACCGTTAAGACTGCTGATGCTGGGGCTGCGGAGGAGCGGGGACGGCCACAGGGGGGCGCCCTCGGCGACGAGCAGTCTGAGGCTGTGCCTGCGGTGTCCGGGTGGAGGCTGCAGCTGGACCCCATGGCAAGATGTGACGGATGGCCTCAGTCTGCTTCTAGGCGGCGGAGAACTGTTGGGCAAACGTCTCCATCGCGTCGCCGAAGAGGCCGCTCTGTGACACGGGAGCATTCAAGAATTTAATCTTGTCTGCATCACGCATGTCAGCAAGACACAGCCACAGATGGCGCTGTTGGACCACTATAGTGAACATCGCTAGACCCAGGGCACGCGCCATAACCTTCGTCGCACGCAGTGCGAGGTCCGTCGCGGCACGAAGCTCTGAGAGAACTTCTGAGTCATGGCCACCCTCGTGCAGAGCCTACAGTGCCTTGGCCTGATGGACCTGCAACAACGCCATAGCATGTACAGAGGATGCAGCGTCTCCACAAGCCTTATAAGCATCATCAGCCAGGGCTGACGAGTGCCAACAGACCCGGGAGGGGAGCGCCGGGTTACCCTCCCAGGAAGTAGAAGTCTGCGGACACAGTTGCATCGCAACAGACCTCTCAACCTGGGGGACCCCCGTGTACCCCTTAGCTGTGCCTCCATCAAGGGTGGTGAAGGAGGATGAGCCGCTCGATCGCTTCCTGGAAGTGAAAGGTGCCTTCCACGACTGAGTCAACTCGTCATGCTCATCCGGGAAGAATGGCGTGGGTCCCTGTGCCCCAGCATGAGCCACATACAAGTACCAATCATCCAACCTTGAAGGTTCAGGATGTTGTGGAGGGTTCCACTCAATCCCGACCCCCTTGGTGGCCCGGGCAAGCATAACAACTAGTTCTGGATCAGTATCCTGAATGGTTGAGCGCCCATCAGACGCCGCTCCAGACACGGATGCCTCATCTCCAAAACCGTATTCTCCTCCCGATGCATTGACTGACATCTGGTCGTCAGGGCGAGCCCCAAAGGTAACATCCGGCACCGTTTCCAGTTGACTGAACTGCCCCAATGGGAGCTCCAACAGAGTCGGAGCGGGGGTGACAGGGGGCGCTCCCCGTGGAGAGTTCCGTACTGTCACTGTCAGCCTTGCCCTCTCACTCCCGGAAGCGGAAGCTCCGCGGACACTGCCAGCGCGAGCCCCGGATCGCGGAAGAGGAATAGGGACTTCCCTGGCCATGTAGTTGAGCCTTGTCAGCAACTCCGAGATAGTCATCTTCCCACAAGAGGAACATGAGCTATCCACGAACGCCGATCTAGCATGCTCAATGCCCAGGCAGTGTTTGTGACTGTCTACTGGCGCCAGGTAACGGCCACATCCAACAACGCACGGATGGTAGGACATCCTCGAAAGGACTTCTTGAAAAAGACGTACCATCCGTAAGTACTCTTTTAGCTTTGCTCTTTTTGTGAAAGGGTGAAGCATGCAGGGAAGATAGCCGCTCGGTAAACAAATCGCATTAAATATCTCACTGTTCTAAAACTTTTGAACTTTATATAACTTTTCACTATATTATAGTGAACCACACATTAGCATGGATCTGCTGTACTAGTCATTTAGCTTCGCCATGGTATTTGTTATTATACAAATTGTAATCAATCCGAATGACTATACGCAATGCATGCATACAGAGACATAATCCCTGTGACACCCAGACAGACAAAACATACCCTCCCACCTAGTACAGACCCTCCCTCATCCGAAAAGATACAGGAAATAGTGGTCATCAGGTTGTAAGAATCAAAATTTACACGTAGTTTAGAAAACTAGTCTCGTCTGAATAGGGCTTAAGACATACAACAGTAAATAAGACACACATAGAGCTCTTACTGAACAGTGAAGCTGCGACTGTCTCCACCACACATGATTTTATTGTTCCTGGTCCTGATTCCATTGGATGGACTGCATATGTGTTTCACAGCATTCTCATGCAAAAGTTTTCCTAAAGCATTTTCCGATGCAGCAGTTAACTGAAGGGGAACTCAAACATTTTCATTACAATTTACCCAGATTAAACGATCTGATCTGCTTCATTTCATAGCATTGTACCCATGTCAGTCACTCATTAATATTTGTACATTTTTCATGCTTCCATTTTATTTTCTGCATTATTATTAAAAACCAAAACATACTTCAATGAAATAGAACTGAGATGAACTTCACCTGAACTTTGAAAGAGTACTGTAACATCTGAGCAATGTAATTTTCCTCAAGGCAACTCAATCCGTGCAGAATAAGTCGACAGATGAGTTGAAGAGAAGGAAACATCTGAATGACGTGACGCAAACAGGTCTCGTCCCTTTAGTGTTTACTAATGTGCCCTTCAACCTCTTCAATCTCATTTGAGTGACAGTATGTGAATTCAGCACAAACACACAGAGACCCTGTGGCCATTTCATTTGCAGTTAAAAGCCATCACAGAAGGTATGAATGGATCACGAGTTGAGGTTGGACGCCACAGGAAGTCAAGCTCTCTGCTGATTTCTTCATTAACATGAAGTGTGTTGATTATGAGCCTCATCAGCTCTTTCTAAACTTCACAGGTGTCAGTGTGACTTGCAGCCTGAGGACACAGAAACACACTTTAATCTGTCACTATCACACAAACTCAAACACAAAACACACACACACACATCTACAAATGCAGTCAGCTTTCACATCTTGGTACTTGAGAACAGAGGTGCATTGTGTTTACTTAATTTCATGGTTAGGTCAATGTGTATGCAATTAAAGATAGAAATCAACTAGACCATTCAACATCAACAGTATGGTACAAAGAATAGAAAAAAACAAAACAGCAACTGCACATAGTTATTAACAGTAACTGTTAATAACTAATAATAATAACAAGTTATTCTTAACAATTCAATAACATGACAATAAAACAAATAAATATGAAACCACATTATACAACAGTTTTTGTTTATTTAATTATGTATTTATATAAATTATCTGTTAATTGATTAGCTGTGATTGTAGAAGGTAAACTAAAACTAAAAGCAGTTACCTGTTACCAACTGTGAATCTATTACCATAAAAAAAAATAGAAAAATAAAAAAAATAATCCTTTACATCCTCAGTGGCTCTGATGTTGGGAGCCAACGAACACTGCATCCAAAAACTACTGTACAAAACATCTGCTTTGCTTACAAGATGGTCAGTCCTTCTTAATACTGAAATTGATCCTTCCTTGTTTCCTCTCTCTTCTGTCATCCAGCCGGTAACATGGAAAGTAAGTCATCCCATCTTAAAGGGAATCTCAATTTTCTAATTGCAAAATGAGGAGGCAGGGAACGAGGAGTGAGGAAGCTTCTTGAAGAGTCATGAGCAAGGATTCATTCACACAGCAGACAGAATACAACTGGCTGGAAGCAGAAATATTGTAATATGAGACAGTTAGAGCACTTGGGCAGGGCTTAATCAGTGTAACATCATACTGCTCAGAAAATCAAATGGCTTGATAATTGAGATTAATGAATACATTTTATATACACTGGGTACGGAAAGTATTCAGACCCCCTTAAATTTTTCACTCTTTATTATATTGCAGCTGTTTGCTATTATAATTTAAGTTATTTTTTTCCCCAATAATTTACACACCCCATGTTAACAGAAAACACAGAATTGTTGACTTTTTTGTTGAAAAACTGAAATATCACATGATCCTAAGTATTCAGACCCTTTGCTCAGTGTTTAGTAGAAGCACCCTATTGGTCTAAAACAGAGTATTTTTGGGAAACATGCAACAAGTTTTTCACACCTGGATTTGGGGATCCTCTGCCATTCCTCCTTGCACATCCTCTCCAGTTTTGTCAGGTTGGATGGTACATTTTGGTGGGCTGCCATTTTTAGGTCTATTCCAGAGATTCTCAATTGGGTTTAAGCCAGGGCTCTGGCTGGACCATTCAAGAACAGTCACTGAGTTGTTGTGAAGCCACTCCTTAGTTATTTTAGCTGTGTACCTTGTTGGAAGGTAAACCTTCGGCCCAGTCTGAGGTCCTGAGCACTCTGGAGAAGGTTTTCGCCTAGGATATCCTCGTACTTGGCTGCATTCATCTTTTCCTTGATTGCAACCAGTCTTCCTGTCCCTACAGCTGAAAAAGTGTCACAGAAAAGGGTTTAAATACTTAGAACCATGTGATATTTTGGTTTTTTTTTTTTAATAAATCTGCAAAAATGTCAACAATGTTGTGCTTTTCTGTCAATATGGGTGCTCTGTGTACATTAATAAAGGGGGGAAAATTACCTAAATAATTATAGCAACTGGCTGCAATAATACGAAGAGTGAAACATTTAAAGGGGTCTGAATACTTTCTGTACCCACTGTATATATAAATTTTTTTAGTAGGCTGTAGGGTGGTTGTTTCCATACACATTTGTGTTCTAAGGCACATTTATATGTAAAGAAAAAAGAGAAAAAAAGAGTAAACCCAGAGAACAAAGATGTAAATATAAGATGTGATTTGTGTGATTTTTTTGTGTGATTTTTTTTTCTCTATACTGTTTATATCTCAGAGTTATGACGATTATGTATTTGTTTTGACAAATTGCAATAGCAGGTGAAAAATAGTGAAATTAAAATTCATTATTTTCTCTTATTTTATTTATTTATTATTTTTCAATTTAAAAATGAGACAAAAAATGCAGAAAAAAATAAACACACGAAATATATAAAAGTATCGAGAAAGCAGGCTTTTACTGTAAAATCATAGACTTTGACAAATGTTTGCAGATTTGCAGCTTTTATCTAGTCTTGATGTGCCCTAGTGAGCAGCCTTATAGCTTTCCCGTGTCCCTAACTGGCTTTACTCGATCCGGTCTTAAAATAAGGAGGACAGGTATTTCTTCAATCAGCCGAATATGCGTGACAAGCACTGTATGATTGGTACAATCTGTTTCTCATAGCAGTTGCCATCTCATTGTTCCAGAGAGTCAGATGGTTACATAAGCACATTAATATAAGATCTAGATGCCCACTGTTTCTCAGTACGCTGTTATTTTTTCCTTCTCGTAATTGGCTCCTGTCAAAGTGTCAGACCAAGCTCATTGTAGACAATAGGACAGAACAAGTTTGGCCCTTATTAACCGAGTCCTGCCGAGCAGGCCGAGAGATTAGTCAACAGGAGGAGTCGTCTGTTCTCTGAGTGTCTCTTGTTATTTCTCAATAAGCAAAACAGAAATATGACTAATGAGCTGAATTTGAGCACAACAGACTGATGCGATGGGGAGCGAAGACACAGCAGGGTTGGTGTATGGACACACCTCAGAAACAAAGAACAGAAACAGAGATTTTATTTCCATTGTTATACAGTACCTGATGTACGTAGCCCTTGTGAAAAAGAAGTGGGCCTACACTTTAGCATAATTTTGAAAAGAATAATTGGAGAAATTATACACTTAAGTGTAAACCGAATGTAATATTTTCAGACATCTAATTGCAAGTTATTTGCAATTGAATGGAAATGTATTGCAGTCTAAAGTTATATTAAATGCAATTAGCTGGACTTTAGTTTTTTCATTTGTATTTCATTTTAGTTTATTTAATAATAATTAATAATAATTATATAACATATAATTATATGATACCTTAAAAAAAAGTACATGTTAAAAGTGTTCATTCAGAAAAAATAAAAATAAAAAATAAAAACTTTGATCCTACATACAGTTTTAGGATTAAATCTACAGATAATTTTATAAATGAGGCCCCAGGTCTTTATTGCCCCTTTTCTGGAGCCTTGCAAACATTTCCTCATGTACTACTACTGTATGAAGTTGAACTTTCATTTCTGGGCAACCCATTCGTTTAATGAAATAGAAATGCCAGTGAAAACTGGAGAGTGTCCAGGAGGGCAGGTGGGCTGCTGCGCTCTATAGGATGTTATTGGATCAAGCTGTTATGCATTAAGTGGCAAAAATGCAGATAGTGTCCAACATGTCTGTTGCCTTAAAGCAAAATAAATGAGACCGTTGTAGTTAATGTGTGATTCATGTTTTTCAACACCGCATCCCATCAGATAATTTTTTCCCCCTCTAGTCAGGTCTCCTGTAGGCTCTCCTGGACAGATGGCTTGTAAAGAAAACAGCATGCCACCCCGTAATCATATGTGCAATAAATGCTGCTGGTTAAGACCCTGTGGATTGACTACAGATGGCACTTCAGTTTCAAAACCTCCAATCTAATGAATGAGTGCAAAACTATCAATAATTTTACCTCTCAGTCTCCTGGAAGTGCAAATGCACTTGTGTGGTGTTTTCTGTGTAAACTGTGCACAACTACAGTGCATATTGAGCGAATGAGGCTCAATGATAACATAAGTGATGGTCAACAGCATGCTTTGCCCTTTGTATCCAGTCCTGGGCAGTGGAAGCCGGCATCTGTTGTTTTGGAATGGTTCACTGTTGCACAGAATTTGGAAACCAGATCTGATATTACCGGCATAATGCATTAGTGACTGTGGATAAAGATAATTGAGCTCCAGTCACTGAAGCACTGATATATCTGCTAGACAACACTATAATTATAATACAGCTAGGTCTAAATCGGGAGGATATATTGTAATATCACCAACTTGCTCTATTGTGAAGCAATAGGGTATTATAAAGATAGCAGTGCGATGCTCTGTAAAGATGCTTTAAACAATGCACTGTGTATTATGGGAAACACCATACAAATACAGAATGCACAGTCATTTTATTTGTAATTGAATTTTAGTAGTTGTAGTTGTGCAGTATATATTTTCTGTCAAAATGTAAGAATGATATCAAGTAAGCAACATAAATTGTCAAAGTTCTCCACAAATCATGAATTATCAATACAAAAACAACCATCTTATTTTAATCTTTATAAAAATGGTAATTATTTTTTAATAAGGGTTTAAAAACAGCTATTGATGATGCTGACCACACATGATAAAGTAGACAACAGCACTTAAAGGTAATTGATCTGACAACCTGAGGATGAAAAAAGTCAATAATATATCACGGTGATAAACTTGATAGGGCCTTGTAAACAAGTATTTTAAAACATGAAGCCAGCGTAGAGATGCAAATACTGCAGTAATGTGTGTTGACTCAGTAGCAGGGAACATGTAGTGATACAATAAGTAAAGATTTGCTGAAGCATTTTTGTGTGTGTTGTTTTCTTTCTTTGACAGATTTCAAAAGTGTTCTTTTCTGTTTTTTTTCTTTATTTTCTCCCAGGTTGCCACTGGTTACCGCTAGTTATAATGTATGTGCTAAAGCTTCAACATTGTATCTCCCAACAAGGTTTATAATACCTGGAGAGAATAAATCCATTAGCCTTCCCGCTCCAATTCACCTGCTCCTGAAAGGAATCAGATAAGGAAAACATCCATTCCACAAATTAAGTTCTGCCAGTGATGTCATCTCCTAAACATATAAAATATGTGTCATTATATGTTGCCGTATTATTTATGTTTTTCTTTATGTATGTATGTATATACATACTGAGCCTGAGAATAAACATGCAATATTGTTCGCTGGTGTGGACGCAAATATAGTTGTCGTTATCGTTATCTTAATAGTTATTGTGCTTGGTGTGAACAGGCCTTTAGGGTCCTGTGCTATGATTTCTAAAAGCTGGTTACAAGGATATACATGGGATATAGTGCAGTTTAGAGTGCACCAACTATGTATACACACTTTGTAGAGCATGGGTCAAGGATTCAGAAGAAAAGGAAATAAGTGCAAAATAATAAGGATCCAGTTTAGACCCTAAAATATAACAAACAATCACTGACTATAGTCAGATAATTTTATATCAAAAATTCCCTGTGAAGTGTGCATTATTTTGGATAGAGGGGATTTTTATTGCATCAGAGACCATTGATTTATGTAGCTTGTAGTTTAAAGGTTACTGATGTATATTTGTGAAAACCTGCTCCAGCAGATTATCCGGTAACACTTTATAAAAACAACACGCTATGAATCAAGCATTAAATAGCCAGTTCATCCTTTAAAAATCATTGTTCCAACATTAAAGTCATTAGTAAGCAGTTTATAAATACATCTATAAATGCCTTGTTCTTGATTTATAAGCATACCTATTACAAAGGAGATTTAAAGGCTCAATTATTTTCTCAATAGAAAAAAAATCACAACACAGAGGGATACAGAACTATTCATTTTAAGATGCAAAAAATATGAAACTGTAACACATCATGAAAACATATTTATGTGTCCATCTGTGTTGTTTTTGTTTAACTTTTCTGTTAGGAAGATAAATGAGTCTTTATCTCTCCTCTGTAAATGCTTTACAAGGTATAAATAGTCATCATTTCAGCTTACAAAAACAGATGGCTGGCAATTACTAAATGCTTTATAACTACCTGACTAATTATTAATTTTAGCAGGAACATGTGTTAATGCAGCATTTATTAACACACTGAGCAACTATAAGCATGTGTCTAAATAGTAAGATTTAATAATATACATAAAAAAAAGATTAATCATTTATGTAGACATTCTAAATGATCTTAAACACTGACAATTCCAAAATAACTGGTTTGTAAATAACATAATCATTTTGAAATGATTATTTGATCTTTAATACATTATAAAATACAATTTATAGATGTCATTGTAAACTCCTTACTAATGCATTATAATGTTGGAACAATGATTTATAAAGGATGAATTGAATATTTACTAATGCTTAACTAATGATTCATAGCATGTAGTTATTATAAAATGTTACCAATTATCCTTGTATGTTAGGTGTGATAATGATCATTGGTAAAAAAAAAATAAAAAATCTTCATGAAAATTCATGAGTTCGCTCAAGCTAAGCTAAACCTGGAGACTAGTGTTGAGTCCACCTTGTTTAATCTGAGTCGAGTCCTAGGTTTTGAGAGTGGATGATGGTTTTTAATTTTTTTTTTGTTTGTTTCTTTGTTTTTCCTGTCATGTTACACTTTTATGCCTATATGCTGGAATAGTTAAGTCAGAGTTCACCCAAGTCAGTTTGGATCCATGTTCACATTACAGATCAGAACTGATTTAAACGAACTGTTTCAAAATCACTGCAAAATGATTCTAATATAAAATATTTTCTGACCTTAGATGCATTTAAACCTGTTGTAGGGTGTCATGAGCTTCACTGGAGTTCCCTTCTGAGGCCTCCAGAGGGCACTCCAGCCCGGTCTATGTTCATTGTTGGTTTGTCTTTCCATTCTCTGTTAAGTACTCTTTTTGTGAACATTTGTCTCCTTGCAGCTTCTTTGTTGTCATGGTTGCACATTAGTTCCTCCTCCCCTTTTGTGTGTTGGAAAGAATACTTTTTTTGTAAGCCTCCCTGTCTTCCGTGTATTTCTCTGTGTTCCTTGTGTCTTCCCATTGGATTTACTGTTATCGACCTTGCCTGCCCCGGACTCACACGTTTGCCTTGCCCCTTGGATTACGTTTGCCAATCGCCTGACCTCTGCTACGCTTTTGGATGATTCTGATGTCTTTGCCTTTGATTTTCCTGTTCGCCGTGTATTGACCCTACTTGTTAACACCTTGCCTGTATAATAAATAGTCTGCTTGTGTATTCACTTGTCCTCGTCTCCTCTGAATCGTGACATAGGGGACTCTAACACACTATTAAGATACTTTAAAATTCCATATGAGCTGCTCTTTAACGGTTTAATTCTAGGAGAGTTGGAAAATTGGCCTATTTTCAAAAATAGTGTTCCAATTAAATTCATTAAAGAAGAATTTTAATGAATGTGTTTGGAAATTCAGTATTTTTTTGTGTATGCTTAGAAGAGTGTTATTCCCTAAGAATAGTTGATGAATCTGGCCTCAGCTCTCTCCAGCGAGGAGAAAACTAAACTCAATATCACACATGCAACACCTTCCACCCTGAAGATACACACCGTCTGTTCTGAATCAAACAGCTGCGGAGCCAAACCAGAACAACACTCTGGAATACACTACGAAATTCACACATGTTCAGGTGCTAACAACTGAAATCTCTTTAACCCTGATACAACCCTTTAGTAATCACTCATGGGGTGCCATGAGGCTGAATATTGTTTGATTATTTTATTTTTTTATTTTTTTGGTACCAAGGTCAAGTCTGCGTGTTTGCTGTCTAAACACAACAAACGTTCCTGCACTCTCTGCTGTGATCTTTGGTTGATCAGGAGTTTTGTGTACTGTGTAGAAATCTACAGGTGTCCTGTATTGGCTCAGTCACATGTCTTTTTTGCTGAAGAAAGCTGTGTACGTTCTGCTGCTCGTTTGTTATGTTTATCCATCACAACTGTCCTGCTGTTTATGCTGTGAGAAATAACTGATTGGCAACATTTTGGTACTGATCTGATGGTTTTCAGCGGAGGTTGTTGTGTCACATTAATAAAAAGAAAGGGTTTGCGGGCATAACAGTAGGCTACAGATGCCACTAGTTTGGCCTGTGCAGTAGCTCCTCCCACTGATTTGTTTAGGGATGATGTTTCGTGTGGTCTATGAAAGACAGACTGCTTTGAATTGAGCTCTAGCCTCTTCTCTGCACTACTTGTTACTCCAAACTACACTTGAAGTCGTGGCTGTGAGAGACCGTGTGGCTTCTCAGCATGTAGACCCAGATGGGGTAGACCGCCCAGTGTCCCATTTCTCAATGAGATTTAATTGGCCTGAATCTAATTATAGCACATTTGAGATGGAGACACTGCCATTGCTGTTGGCACTACAACACTGAGTTGCTTTGCTCATGTCATTTTTATTTCTCGCTGACTTATCTTTCTTCTGAACACTGAATGAGTACCTTTCGACATATAAAGGAACAAAGATAATGGGACTTTATTATTTCTGTATTGTTTTTGCAAAGGGATGTAACACTAAACAACGGTGCATTGTTTGTGCACTGTCAATCAAAAGTTGTTTTATTGTTTTTTAAGATTTTCATTGTCCTTAAACAAGCCTCTTCTCATCACCAAGGCTGTATTTATTTGATCCAAAGTACAGCAAAAAACAGTCCAATTTAAAATATCTGTTTTCTGTTATACTGTCTGTAATTTAAAAGTTAAATTATTTCTGTGGTTTCACAGCTTAGTTTTTGCACCATCACTGCAGTCACATGTTCCTTCAAAAGTAATTCTAAAATTCTAAATTGCTGCTCAAAAAGCAGAGGACTTACTTTAGATGCACATCAGGAAGGAGGACCATTTGAATGAGTGCTTCCTATGTGGCCACCCTCCAACTCAAGTGAGCCTCCCATTTCTTCCCAATATCCACGTCAAGATTTAGAAGACTTGGAAAATTCCATTCTCCTCATGCATCCACAGATTCTAGCACAATAATTATGCCAATATTGAGGGGATGCATCAGCATATAAGAGAGGATGGCCCCTGTTGAAGAGACGCTAGCCTGCTGTAGTCATGGCCCAAAAAATCAGCACCCTTGGTAAATATGATCAAAGAAGACTTCACTATTTCTATTCACTATTAATTATTTTGATAATTTGTTTAAACAAATTGCAACAATCTAACCTTTTATTGAGTAATAATAATTTAAAATAGATACATTTCGTTATGAAATATAACGAAATGTATCTATTTTAAATTATTAATTATAATTATTGAACATATTATTATTTATAATATTATTAATATTAAATTTATTATTATCATTATTATATATTAGTGGTGGGCCGTTATGGATGTTAACGTGCTGCGTTAACGCGAGACTCTTATGGTGCGATAAAAAAAAAATATCGCCGTTAATCTATTCGCAAAGTTGGGTTGGGAGCTGGATCACGCGCTCTGCGTGCATTGCTATTGTCATTCGGATTGATTACAATTAGTATTATCACAAATACCATTGTGAAAAGCGGTGGGAGAAAAAAAATCTATGCATGCTATTCTCTCTTTAACGATTCTAAATAATTCATAATCAATTTTTTCCCCCGCATATGGCACATGTGCACGCTTGAGACGCACCGGGTTTCATTGCACAGAATTTGCCCTAAGACACATGCACGTTGCTTTACTGTGTGTGTTTCCATCTGTCGCGTTTTACTTTAGATATGTTTTTTAATACCGTTTGGAATGCATTGTTATGAGATGCACAAACCTGCGTGCTGACAGACGGACACTTTTTCGTTTGTCCTGAAGCTGCTGTGCACTTGCATTTTCAAATGCTTTTATACGAAACTGATGTGCACACCGTCAGTTATGTTTTCAGAGCAGAGCAAAAC
>JAUMHG010000038.1:20206225-20224465 GCA_032359395.1 Enteromius anoplus
TTTATTTTATTTTTATTTTTTTTCTGCTAGAATTCACCTGCACAAATGGAGGTAAATTTCATCCTTTTTTAAGTTTTTGAAATGTTCTCCTGCTTGTCCCACTCTTAAAGTTCCACCCTAATAGGCTATAATATAGTCAATGTTTGTCCGATCACAAATAAATAAATAAATAACAAATCTGACATGGTGATAACTGTTATGTTCATCTGTAGAACGTAAGAGCTAAATGTAGATCACTACACTAAAAAAATACAGCTAAATTAGCTCAAAATGTTCCACCCTGTTAGATTCCGCCCTGTTAGGTTTTTGTAGACTGTGAAATGTGAAACCAATAGGGTGGAAATTCTAACAGAATGCAGAGCTGGGCCAGTATGTGTTCCATATATTTAAACGTGCCACTGTTTTGGTAGAATGCTAAAATCAGAAAAACAACATGTGATGTTTTGAAGACAAATGTTACCGGAAACCAGGAATGACCCAACTTATACATTTTGACATGTACATCACATAACCAGTCCCATGTATGGAAAACTTGCTCTTTAGCGCAACCGGTACAACATTGCACTTGTGAACTGAACTGTATTTCTGAACTGTTAAACAACAACTAACATGCTGACATATAGACAGATTCTCCTTCATGTCTTATATAAATTTGAAGGTGCTTTTTACATCACTTACTGGATAAATAAAACTGAATTTTGTTATTTATTTATTTTTTTTTGCCGCTGAACACAAAAGAAAATAATCTGAGGAATGTTGGTAACAAAACAGTTGCATGTACCAGTATTTATTTTTAGTACTATGGACATGGCTTGCATGCTTACGGACATTCTTCAAAATGTTTTTTGTTGTTGTTTATTTATTTATTTATTTTTTTTAGTTTTGTAACGGTTTGTGGTGAGTAAATCATGACAAAATTGTAATTTTTAAGTGAACTATCCCTTTTATATAATTTTGCAGAAATGTCACCACAGTCATGTTTCTCTGTAGTCTATTTTAAAAAATGTTCACGTATTTTATTTATACACTTTATGTATTTTTGAATGCGGAATGATGATATATTAAACACTAATGATTATAAAGACTAATGATTTGATTAAATTTAAGCTCTTGTGAATGCTGGCTGTTACAGGAATGCAGTATGTGTACTGTGTACGAATATAAATGAACAGCGATTTAATTTGCATTTATTTGCATAATGTTTTCCAAATTTCATTTCAAAGCATTTTTTAGAAGATACATGTTTCTACTTTACAATTAAGAATGATCTGTTATCAGAGGTGACAATGTCGAAGTAATGTCCATATGGCATGAACATTGAACATGTTTAAAGCACTGAATACATGTTGTGATCATAATGATTACAATATAAGTAAAATTTGCCTTTTTTGTTGTTTGCTGATTGAAAATTGGCATTATCTGAAGTCCTTGTATGCTTTCTTCTCGGGTTTTTGTCATGTGACATGAGATGTTGGATCCAATCCTGAGGTAGAATAAGAAAAGCAAATGGAGACTAATTAGCATAGCTGCTGTTCAAGCAAAGGTATTAATGTGCATTTAATCAGATGTAAGTGTAGTACAAGGTTATGACATGCATTATGTGAATAGCCTACAGAGATGTGTCTTTAATCAAGATTTAAACTGGGAGAGTGTGTTTGAGCATATATCAGCAAGGTTATTCCAGAGTGATAATCCTGGCAAAAAATACCACACTTTTAGGTTTATGATGCAACAGGCAATAACAAAACTCTAATCATTATCTAAGGCAGCATGAAAATTATAAAAATATGCAAATTAAGTATCAATTAAACACCTAATAATTTTAATTATTATTTACAAATGACACTAAATGTGGTGCACAGTTTGCAAGTCCTCCTCTGGCGACCCCGAGCTTCAGAGCAGACCAGTGAGTCGCGAGAGATCAGGATGTCGCTGATTAATGCCAGGTCAGTGTCAAATAAGATGGTTATCATCAATGACTATTTTAAGTCACATACACTAGACTTTTTCTTTTTATCATGGAAACTTGGCTTACCCCAGGGGACTTGAGCCGGTTTACTGAACTGGTACTGTATCTGATTTCAAATTTTTTAATTCTCCTTGCTCTGGAGGTCAAGGTGGCGGTCTTGTCTTTATTTTTAAACAGAACTACTGCAGTCGAATGTTAACGACTGATGTCTATTCCAGCTTTGAACTTCAGTTATTTATTTTTGGAACTGGATAATCCAATGGCGATCTCAGACAGACCAACCTGTGTCTGTACTGTGTGCTGCCTGATCACGTACGAGCCAACTGTCCCACTCGACCTCTCCGCCAATCCACTAACCGAGTGAGCGACAGTAATTCTTTAACCCTGCCAGTTAAACTATCTACCAAGGACTCAAATGTTACAACCACTGCCTTCATTGATTCAGGGGCAGAAGGTAACTTTATCAATAAGAAATTTGCTAAACACTGTGGTTTTGTGCTTCTTCCATGTGGCCCCCGGGTGGCGTTGTCAGCCCTAGATGGAAGACCCCTCGGCTCTGGCCACGTAACTACCATCATCGAGGATATCAAGCTGCACCAGGAAGTGATCCGCCTCTTCACCATCGACTCACCTAATCACCCGATAATTCTCAGGCTACCGTGGCTGGAGCAACACAACCCAACAATTTCATGGAGAGAGAGAGAAATTACCCACTGGTCACCGTACTGCCACACTCACTGCCTCCAAGAAGTACAAGCAACCCCACGCACCATCACACCTGAACAGAAGATCCCCACCAAAGATTCAGAGAATGAGCACTTACCTTCACAATACCTGGATCTCCAAGAGGCCTTCAGAAAAAGGAAAAGGCAACCACCTTACCTCCACATCGACCCACTGACTGTGCCATCGAGCTTCTCCCTGGAGCAGTGCCACCTAAAGTTAGAATCTTTCCCCTGTCACAACCTGAGACCGAATGCATGGAGAAATATATCCAGGAGGAGCTCACCAAGGGATTAATTCGGCCCTCCACATCACCAGCCTCCGCTGGGTTCTTTTTTTGTAAAGAAAAAGGATGGCAGCCTCCGGCCCTGCATCGATTACCATGGTTTGAATGAGGTAACAGTAAAGTATTGCTACCCATTACCCCTAGTGCCAGCCACCCTTGAACAGCTCCGAAAGGCCCGCTACTTCACCAAGCTTGACTTAAGGAGCGCCTTTAACCTCATTCGAATCAGGGCAGGTGATGAATGGAAGACTGCCTTCTCCACTACCACTGGGTACTATGAGTACCGGGTGATGCCCTTCGGGATGGCCAATAGTCCCTCTATCTTCCAGGCCCTGGTGAACGACATCTTCCGTGACATGCTGAACCGTCAAGTACTGGTATACATCGACTACATTCTGACATACTCGGAGGACTTCACCTCTCATGTGCAACATGTTCGCATGGTACTGAAAAGGCTCATCCAGCACCAACTTTACGCCAAGCTACAGAAGTGCGAATTCCATCAAACCCGTATCACTTACCTGGGATACATCATCAGTGCCGAGGGGGTCACTATGGATGAGCAGAAGGTCAATCCAGTCCTCAACTTGCCCAAGCCCTCAACCATAAAAGATTTACAGAGATTATTGGGCTTTGCAAACTTTTACCGACGCTTCATCAGAGGGTTTAGTCAGATAGCGGGTCCTCTCACCACCATGACCCGAAAAGGCCCCAACACTCTCCGTTGGTCCCCTGCCAGTGACCAAGCTTTTCAAGCAATTTAAAGAAAGATTTACCACGGCCCCTATTCTACGCCATTCCGACCCAGAACAAGAGTTCATTGTGGAAGTGGATGCTTCCAACTCAGGAATTGGAGCAGTGCTCTCCCAACGCTATTGCGATCCCCCCAAGATGTTCCCTTGCGCTTACAGTTCTCGCAAACTCACCTCAGCTGAGCAGAACTATAACGTAGGGTATAAGGAACTTCTTGCCATGAAGTGTGCCCTAGAGGAATGGAGACATTGGCTTGAGGGATCAAAACTCCCCTTCTTAGGACTTACCGACCATCGTAACCTTGAATATATCCAAACAGCCAAACATTTAAATTCCCGACAAGCAAGGTGGGCCCACCTAACTGTCCACCGGGAAAATAATACATACCAGAGATAATACGTTCCAGAGCTATGCAGATTGTTCACGAGAACCCCAGTTCAGGCCACCCAGGAATCCAGGCAACCATTGAACTTGTCAGCAACCGATTCTGGTGGCCATCCTTGGTCACGGACGTCACCCGATTCGTCCAGAGATGCATCACCTGTAACATAACAAAAACATCCCATCAAAAGCCGGTCTGCTTCACCCTCTAGAAACACCTCAACAGCCATGGTCTCACATCGCTATGGACTTCGTCACTGACCGTCCACCCTCCAACAATTACACCACCATACTTATTGTAGTAGACCGATTCTCCAAGGCATGTCGTCTCATCCCACTCACTAAGCTACCCACTGCATGGGAGACTGCAGAAATCATACTGGACCAAGTCTTCAGATTCTACGGACTCCCCGACGACATTGTCACAGACCGTGGTCCACAATTCACCTCCCACCTCTGGTCAGCCCTCTGTAAGCCATTAAACATCAATGTCAGTCTCACGTCAGGTTATAACCCCGAATCAAATGGACAAGCAGAACGGCTAAATCAAGAACTCACCAGATTCCTCCGCTCCTACTGCTACCAGGATCAACGAGACTGGAGTCGTTATCTCCTCTGGGCCTAGTACGCACAAAACTCCTTCCGTAAACCCTCCACAGGAATGACACAATTTCAGTGCGTACTCGGATTCTAACCACCCCTATTCCCTTGGTCAGGAGAGCCCATGAAACCTACCTTCACTCAACCACTGGCTACAACAGAGCAAGGAGACATGGAACCAGGCACATGTACACCTCAGACGGGCAGTACGACGGTATACAGACCAGGCCGATCGCCACCGCCGTCCTAGTCCAAAGTACGAACCCAGGCAATGGGCATGGCTCTCCACCCGAAATCTGCGGCTACGACAACCCTGCAAGAAACTCACTCAAAGTACGTGGGTCCATTCGAAATATTAAGACAAATAACTCCAGTATCTTACCATTTGAACTTACCTGATCAGTACCGAATCTCATCCACTTTCCATGTGTCTCTGTTCAAGCCCACCGGAAGGAGAGAGGGACCAGGACGCTGTGGTAATTCCGACCTCTGTGGCTTTCTCCGACCGTCATTAGCGGGAACCTTCCCCTGAGTATTAGTTTCCCTCCAGAGCCATTTTACCGCAATACTTCGTCACTTCCGCAACAGGTGTGAGCGGTTATCTGGACTATTTAAGCCAGCACTTCAGTGAAGCAAGTCGTGAAGTTTTGCTCTGCCTTGCCACCAATCCTAAGTGTCATTTCTTGTATTCTGGACTGCTTATTGTTATTGACCTTGTTTGATTACAGACACTGAACTCTTGCTTGTGACCCCGACCCTCTGCCTGGATATTGACTATGATACTAGCCTGTGACCCTGATCTTCTGCCTGGGTACTCACCATTGTCTTTGGTTCTCCATGTTGTTCCTGTTATACAATATTTGATCCTTGCTTGTTTGACTTACCTGTAAATAAAGCTGCAAATGGATCCGATGATGTCTGACTCTGAGTCCTTAGCATCACAAGAAGAAGTTTATTCCAGAAAGCAAGTGGTGTATCATAGCCGTCTCCCGAGGCTTAAACTCAAAGTACAATTTGTGTGACCAGATCTTTATACCTGAAGCTGTCAGGGCCTCCTACTGGAGGCCTCATAGTAGGCATTGTTTCATTGTATGGACAACAGTTGGCATTGTTTCATTGTATGGACATTTAGCATTGTATGGACATTTGAATACTGAGGTGCAGCTACAATGTAACACATCAGATGTTAATTCAGTCTAGGCAATAAACATAATCTTTCAGCACCTTGGTCAACAGTGGTTGTTTTTAATGATGCTATATAAATAAAATTGAGTTGAGTTGAGTTAAAATCTAGAAGCAACACAGTCTCACTCCAACTCGTCACATGTTGACGCTTGGTCAAGACCCTTTTGCGTTGCTTTTTGACGATCAAGTTACCACTTTTTAGTCACTTTTCGACATGAAGGGTTCTCAGTTGTTTAAAATAGGAAACTCTTAGCGTCAATATACCGACACTGTCTTTTTTAATTTTATCATCATAATTACAATGTAACAACCCCATTTGTTTGGTTTGTTCTCCCCATGTGCTTCCCTGCGACCCAGTTTTCAGTTGATTGTCTATTTAGTTTAGGTGGGTCTCTCTCGTTTGAGTTGATTGTCTCCCTTACATAAGCCTACCCTGTGAATCTGTCTGTTTTCGTCATTGTTAATGTAACGTGTGTTATCTGCTCGTGCATATTCCACTTTATGTGAATTAAATATGTGGTATTATAAAGAAGACTCATTTACCGAAACTGTTTGTGGAAAATGACACCTGAGGATATTCTGGAGCGGCTGCTGTTGGGATTGCCTGAATTGCCCACGCCGCGGGAGTGCGGCCAGCAACAGCTTCACCGGGCTCCCTCGTCTCTCCGGCTCCGCATTGGTCAGTTGTCGACCATCCTCCACCTCTGGACTCCACTCCTCCGGCTGTGCCTCGTCCTGCCAGCTCCGTCAGGCTCCTCCTTTCCTCCGGCTCCACCTTCATCTTCAGTCGCTCCAGCTCCGCAGCGCTCCTCCAGGTCCCCGCTCGGCTTTGTTTGCCTGAGCCTGCAGCTCCGCATCGGCCCTCCGGATCTGCGGCTTCACCCCGGCTTGTTGGCTGCATGACTCCATCCTGGGCTCCCTCTCCTCCTGCGGCATCTCCGTCGGTCAGCTCATTGGGGCCGTCAGCTCTGCTTCCGCCATGGCTCCTCCCTCCGTTGACTCCGCTCTGGGACTGTTGCTTCGCTGGCTGCCGCATCATTATCTGCCTCCTCGCTCTCCGGATTCCGCAATGGCTCCGTCCTCCATCCACTCCACCCTGGACTTTCATATTTTGTCTATTTTTGTTGTCCTCTCTTTCTTTTTGCTCCCTCCGTCACTCCACGCCCACCTCCAGAGCCCCCGCCCTCCGTCCGCTGTTGTTTCTGTACGGCGCTAGTCGCGTCTATTCCGGAGGGGGCGAACTGTAACATCCCCATTTGTTTATGTTCCGTGTTTTGGTCTGTTCTCCCCATGCGATTGTCTATTCAGTTCAGGTGTGTCTCCCTCGTTTTAGTTGATTGTCTCCCTTACATAAGCCTACCCTGTGTATCTGTCTGTGTTCATCATTGTTAATGTAACGTGTGTTATCTGCTCGTGCATATTACAATTTATGTGAATTAAATATGTTTTCTAATAAAGAAGACTCCTTCCGGTACTCTTCCCATGGATTCCCGTTACATAAAATATATATTGGGTAAAAACAATGGCATTATTGCATATATGTAGGGGTGTATATAGATGTAGAAGGCAAATACAACCACCATCATAATTTACTTAAAAGGCATTAACTTTCCAAGTCTTTTGAGGCAAAACAATTGATTTGTGAGAGGAATAGACGTGGCCGCTGTCTCCGTCTTCCATATACTTACTGTGCGCTTCTGCGGTCTATGCACAATTTCAAAAAAATGCTGTTGTGAAATACTAATTGGCTCTTGTGTATCTCTTGACCGACTGCATCATTCTACGGGATGGGAGTATGTTTTCTGAATGAGATGATAGCAAAAAGTGACTAAAAGGGGTAACCTCCCAGTTGGCCTCATAATCTTAATAAAATCTCCTGCAGGCCCAACTGGCGTCAACCCCACATTTGAATCTTAATCAGACAGGTTCAGGGGCATAGTATTTTAATCTATCATCAATTTTCACAACCACCTTTGATGAAGAGTCATGTTTTTGTTATTCAGAAACTTATTTTTCTTAGCTGATAAAGTAATAGAGTATTCAGTTACAATATTAATAATAATAGTAATGTATTGTTTTTTGGTCCCACTTTATATTAAGTGTCCCTAGTACCTGTGTACTTCCATAGTAACTAGATGTGTATGTAGTATGTAACACAGTGTAAGTACACATCGGTACATAATATCTACAGCTGTAATATTTCTGTAACTCCACACTCACAACCCTCAGAATGGTATGTGTAAGTACAAATGTTTAACAGGACATTAAAAACACTTTTTGGTAATGAAAGAACAAATGTGTAACAGGACCAACAGCACTTTTTGGCAAATAAAGTGTTACACTTTATATTAAATAGACAATTGCTATGGATTTGTATGTAATTACTCTGATGTTATTTATATTAAGTGGGCAGTTCCTGTGGAGTTACTATGTATATACACTGGTATTAAAGAGGTGCACCAACTCCACCCACTTTACATATACCTAAACCTACCCAATTACACCACCCAGTTACTCTTATACATAATGCTGTTACAAAATGTAGCTATGTAATTCCTGTTACATGACCACTTAGTGAAGTGAAAAAGGTGTTGTTACCAATGTCCTGTTACACATTTGTACTTACACACACAATTCTGAGGGTTGTTATATATGTGTAGTTACAAAAATATTACAGCTGTAGATACTATGTAGCAATGTGTACTTACACTGTGGTTACATACTACATACACATAGTTACTATGTAAGTACACAGGTATTAGGGACACTTACAGTAATATAAAGTGGGACCGTTTATTTTTTCTCTCCAAAATGAACAACGATTATTAATGATAACATTGCTACAGTTCTTCTGGTTTTAGGGTGCTTTCACACCTACCTCATTTAGTTCGGTTGAATCGCACTAAAGTTCGTTTTCCTACTTGGTGCGGTTCGTTTGGGCAGGTGTGAATGTAACAATCGCACCCGAGTGCGCACCTAAAGCGGACCAAAAAAGCAGACCGAGACCTCCTTGAAGAGGAGTGCATTGTGGGATGAGGAGACATATTTGTTGACAGTTACTGCTTTAGAAACATAGCCCCATGGCAGCTCGCGGACAAACTTGGAGTTGTGAGGAGGTGCGGAGCCTCATTGAAATTTGGTCTGATGATCATATTTTCGAAAACTTTCGAAAACTCACAAGAACACCGCAATATTTTCATTATTTAGCATTTAGTATTTACCTCCTAAAGTGACTTGCGATGCACCCTCGCTTTTTCCAGGGCATTAAAACATTGTTTTTAATCCGCATCCGCGCTTCTTTCTCGAAATGTGTAGTTTGTCTAAAGTGATGTATACAAACTATATAGTATACAATGACCAGCGATACAATCAGCGAGCGCAGTCGTCCCTCCATACTAAATAGCGGCATGTTGTCTACCGGCTTGTTGTCTCCTCCCATTGGAATTTTCCCGCATGTTAACTCTGACCAATTAAAAAGCAGTTTACGAAATACGTTTAATGGCACATCTGGCCACAAGTGATGTAGATGTTGTCACATGACTGCATTTTGGTTCGTTTCAACTGGTTCGGACCAGAGCAATCAGTGTGGTGTGAAAAGGACCCAAAAAGGCAGAAAAAAGCTACAATGTATCATTTGTTGCCCTTGTTCCGGACCAAAAGAACCGAACCACAGATGTGAAAGCACCCTTAGTCTGTCACAGTTTATTCAGTTACTTTATGTCATTTCAGACAGACTGGAAGGTGATCAGATCAGATCTCTCTGTATGTATGTATGTATATACAATACATAATATATACAACGATCATATTGTGAATTGTTTTTTACAAACCACTTTAATAAGCTGGAAACATTTTTGATTGTTATCATTGTTAAAAAAATGTGTTTTTTCATTGGGGAAAAAGGCTGGAAGCTGTTTTACCCCACAGTGTAACACTGTGTATTATATATAAAAAAACAGACAAAAATACATTTTATTAAAAAAAATAAGTAGATCGAAATTTATAATATACATTGTAATTTTACAGAAAATTTCAGTTTCAAATAAATATAGTTATTTTTAAATTTTAACTTAATCGAAGAGTCCTGCAAAGATCAGATCATTCTAGAATTAGTGCCAAAGTTGTCAGTTTCTCTTAAACATGCTGTAACCTTCATTTGTTATTTTCTTAAGCATGGTGGTGTTTAAAATGCTCTCATCAGGCGAGTGTGGTATTTGAAGCATCCCCCTGTGCCGTCGTGATGTCTGTTGAATGCCCATCTGTTGGCCTCCAGTGCAGCGTCAGCAGAGCTGCCGTCCCGATGAGATGCTCCGGCTGATGGGGGGGTCTCACACATGTACACACACATAGACACGCTGACGGAGCAGCTCCAGCAACAGATGCAATATAACCTAATACTGTGTTTACGTGAGCCACACTAATATTCATGATAAATGTTTGTAATAATTAAGATTTAAATATATTACATTTTTATTTCTGTGAGCATGTAAGTATTTTTTTCCCAAATTACTTTTCTATCTATCTATCTATCTATCTATCTTACATTCTAGTAGATGAGCTAGTCCAGTGAAATCCAATGAAAATCCGTGCGTGAACTTTTCCTCCTGACTCACTTTCAGGAGCAGGTCTTTAACCCCTTAACTGTCACCGTTCCGAATACGGGACACCTACATTTTTTTTTAATATATGTCCTGAATTACATCTTTTTAAGCTTGTATAGTACTTTTTCATGTGTTTTCCCGAAAATGGGGGTGACAGTTAAGGGGTTAATAAGTAGATCTCAGCAGCCCTGCAGTGCCAATTGAGTGTGAAATGAATTCACTTAGACTTGCAAAAGCTTTTGGGTTTTGTAAATGTGGCAACAGTCCAACTGCTTACTCTAAAGTAAAAAGAAATAAATAAGTACATTAGGTTCAGAGTCAATCTCTCACTCAAATTGATTCAAAACCCTCCTTCCATGTTTAGTAAGGCAAAAGCTAGCTAATGCAATTCTAAAATCTGAACCCTAAGGATCAACCCTCACAAAATGCACCGCCCTCAAGCAAATGAAGCACCTTATAGAATATCCCAGTGTCTTATATTTGCTAAATGTTCGATAGAACTGCTGCTGCTGCTGACCTTGTGCTTTATTACTAACCAAACTCTTTGGGAAGAAGCCACAACTCATGTTTTATCTTTATGTCCACTGAAAGGAATAATGAGGCAAGATATTCCTTATGAAAAGAAGTACACTTGAGCACACTTTTGTGGAAATGGTCCATTTACTACTTCTTCTATCTCAACAATGTATGTGAGACTAAACTGAATTTAATGTTATCTGTATCATGGTTGGGTTAGGGTTTCTGGACTTTCAATTTGTTACCTTGTTCCCCTTCAGTCGAGTCACTTTGACATTACATAAGGGAACTCACATGAGAGACCAATCACCTCTGAGCCTTATTAAAAAGGCAAATGAAAATTGGCATGCACTGATTGCATCCAGCTGCAGCTCCTCACTGCATGTGTATAAATGAGCAGCTGATACGGGGCATATTAAGACTTTGGAGCTTCACCTTCGATTCCCTAGGAGACAAGCAAAACAAAAGAGTTCCTGTGGAGTTCATGCTCTCTCCTGAAAGCAACAGTCAGCAGATCCTGTGGGCTGGCTGTTTTTCTAAAAACAGCTTAGCCTTTGCAACCAGCGAGCAAAGACTGCTACTGAGTGCACAGTTGTGCCACGAGGTCCTTCCTGGGCAAACCAGATCAAAAAAGAGCAATTTCTCTCGACCGTCAGAAGACATTCTGCCGGTATCATGCTGGCTGGGGCAGTGTTCGTGCATGAATCATGTGTTCATTGCAAATGCATGACCATGGCAACAGTGAGGTCCCGCCTCTTGTTTGTGAGATGGCTCCCCTTGCCATTTTCCTGCTGCAGATCATTGAGCCATAAAAGTTTTTCCAACTGCCCCTCTGCGGTCACTGCCCTGTCTGAGCCAGACGCCGAACTGTCAGCTATGCTCCTTTGAGCCGCCAAGGGGATCGGATTGGATGTGTCCATGGTGCCCCCGTCTGATCCTTCGAGGCTGGATGATTGGTTTCTGGGGTCAGGGACCTTGGCACCCCCGCGCTTCCCCCGGTGCCTTTCTTCCGAGAGGTGCACGAAAAGCTGATCAGGTTGTGGCGGGCCCCCCTACCCTTGCCAACCTGGATTCAATTCAACAATTGCTAGTCTTCCCCGAGTCCAGTGTTCTGTCCATGCGATAAACCGAGAAGAAATTGGCCGGCTGGAAGGACGAGATCCGGTACTGATCCAGCCATGTCTCGTGAACCCTTGCTCTCGAGGTCATCAAGCTTGTTATCCAACGACTGGACATTGGTGAGCAAGACACTTGGTTAGGGAGCACGGTATGTGCTTGCCCTCAGACTGTTTCCATCAAGGACTCTGGTTCGTGTCGCATCCTTTGTTCCTCCTTAGGATCTCGCTCGGCCAAGATGGATCCAGGTTCAAAAACGGCAAAAGGTGAATGCATTGTGCTCTACTAGAAATAAGACTGTCCCTATCCCAATGTAGGGATGCCCATCTAACAAAAAGAAGCCAGTGCTTGGGTATCATTATAGAACAATTAGAACATGGCAACCCGAAATGGCGGCCACATATGTTCTAAGAGTGCTAGGACATAAGACCAAGGACAGTTTCTCCTGCAGAAACTCCAGCACTGAAAAAAATTGGCAGTGGACTGGGTCTACATGTTTTGCCATACACCAACTTTGAAAACCATTCCATTTGAGGGCATAAATTCTTTTAGTAGAGGGAGCCCTAGCACTTAGAATAGTCCCTCCTGACCGGAATCACCCATTGTGAGCTGTCGAGGAGAGATATCAGATCCGAGAACCACACTGTGGTCGCTCAACAGGGCGCTATCAGTAAGAGGCGAAACCCCTGTTGACGGACCTTTGCAAGTACTCCTGGGAGCAGAGCTATCGGAGGAAATGCATAAAGATGCAGTCTGGGCCTCATGTGGGCCATAGCGTCCAGACCCAGGGGAGCTGGAAGGGTTCAGAGAATAGTAAAGGGAACATTGTGCTGTTACATGCAAGGCAAAGAGGTCCACCTCTGCTACATAAAATCAGGTGCATGCAATCAATTAATATCACCCGACAGAGGTTATATAAGCCAAAAGTTTGGTGTGTTTGACACACATGCTTCAACAACTGGCCGAACAAGAAGTGTTCTCATTAGCGTTTTCATGCAGCATTGAGTGAAGCTTTTGAAAGGGAACGCGATTTATTGACACTCCCATCTCCCAGGTCGGCCTATTCGAGGGCTGGGCTCAGCAGTCCTCGGCAGTTCACAAGCAGACCAATGCATGGGGGCAGCCAAGGACTGCACAGCGGTCCCCCAGACTGAGAACACTTTCGCGGTGCATGCCCGCAGAGCGCCGCCACTTGGCTGGATCAGCCATGTTTGCCCTCCAAAGTGTGTGGTCTACGCTCCAAAGCATGGTCTACGCTCCCATCGCATGTCACAACTCGCCCGCCATCTGCTCCTGTGGAGTGAGAAGCGGCTGAAATCGCTGCATGCTGTTCACATTCCAGGGGACATCAACTGTGCAGCCAATCAGTTTTCACGGCAGCCCACCCACCCTGGAGAATAGCGACTCCACCCCAAGGTAGATCTCTTTGCCTCTCCAGAGTCCTTCCACTGCCGACTCTGTTACTCCCTCACAGAGGCATTCCTTGGCAGGGATGCACTGGCACTGGCCTCCGGGGCTCCTTGTGCAGACCCCGTGCAAGATCAGGAAGGACAAGGAGCAGATCCTGCTGGTAGGGCCGTATTGGCCCTCCGGGACCTGCTTTGCCGATCTCATGCTCCTTTCAAAGCCTGCGGCAAGCACCATTCGAGCCGCATCAGTCATCAGTCAAGCTTTAACACCTGTCACTTAAGATAAAGCTCCTGATCGTGCAGGCCTCCATCAAGAGGGTAGGGGACCTACAGGCCTTCTCTGTCAATGAAGCGTGCCTGGAATTCTTGGCAGCTACAAAGTCTGTCCCAGGAGGAATCAGACCCGGCTTAGAGTTGCTAAAAAAAAATATGTGAACCACACACGGAGATCTGTATCCAAACAGAGGTTGATCATTGGGTTGTAGATGCAATCTCCTTGGCATGTCAAGCCAGAGAGAGCAGTGCCACTTGGGTGTTAGGGCCAGTCCACACGGAGTGTTGCTTCATCATATGCTTTGGCTCATGGTGCCTCTCTAGCAGATATCAGTAGAGCTGCAGTCTGGGCGACACCCAATACCTTTGCAAGGTTCTTTAATCTCAGCGTTGAGCCTGTGTCCTGCCGTGTCTTAAGTTAGACATCAGGTGAGTTGGAGGCCAGCTTGTGTCGGCTTGCTGCGCCACTACCACGGGATCCGTGCGCTATTCCTCAGATTGTTCCCTCCAGCCTACCTGAGTCCTGCTGCCCCGCAAGCAGGACTAGATACAGAGTAGCTCCTGGCTGCGCTCCCACTGGGTTCCTTCGCCCAGTAGGTTGTGGCTAGAAATCTCAATATTCCACAGTCAGCCGGAAGACCGTGCTCCCTTCATGTATCCATAACCCGTCGATATATTGAATCACTCATCAACGAATATCCTGTGTAAAACAGTCAGTCTGTCAGTCAGTTCATGCCACCCACAGCCGTTCACTGACTGACAGACTGCTGTTCTTTGTGCACATTACACTAGAGTTTTCTCAAACTGGCAAGCTCTGATTTCTACCAGTCTGACAGGAAACATGTTTACAAGTTACTAAGTGATAATAAACACTTCTGAGCAATAATTACTTGCTAGCCGAATTGAAGCGTCGTTGTCGCTTGCTTGGAGCTCAGATCAAACTCAGCCAGAGAGTGCCTCACACGGCTTATCTGGCCGTGGGCAAATGGCTTGCAGCTGGGCGTGATGAGCCGCTGACGAGTCTGGCTGGTGTTCGCTCGTTGGTAACCAGGGCAACCCTGATTGGTAATCGGGACGCTCGTCACAATATATATATATATATATGTATGCATAGGAACTGTATACAGTATATGTATGTATTTATTCAGTATTTTGTTTTTGCAACAAGAGTATCATGAAAGTATCCTCTATTTGAGATTTCATCCTCTATACAATCTCTTCCTGCCAAAGTGTTTTAGCAGGATAAGCTGCAATGAGAATTGTAACTTTATACTGAATTTATTTTATTATTGTCACGTTCTCGTGTAGCTTCAGGAAGGATACGACAGAACAGGCAGATTCTTTATGTAATTTTAATAAAGATAACTCGCAGGATACAGGAATGCGACACGAAAACAAAGCAACGTTAATAATCCAACAAAGACAAGACAAACTGAACGGGCTTTTAAACAGGATGACATTAGGGAGAAATCAGGACAGGTGAGGATCACAGGTGGAACAGGTAATTAATTAACTAAACAAGAACAGGAACAAGACCAAATAAGGAAAAACAGGAACAGTGCAAACGAAACCAAAACTGAACAACGACAGAAAGCAAATGAGAAACATAATGTGACAATTATTATATATTTTTTAATTATTATTATAGGAGCCCTGTCTGGTTACTTCTGCTTAATTGAGTATTTTTTAGAGTTTGAGCCTTAAATATCGATTTGTTTGTCTGGAGTTTTCACATTTTCAAGAATAAAGGAGTGTTAGAGAATTTCATGACATTGCAAAAGATTGCAATTGGCCTTTTAATTAGACAGACTTCATGAAAAGCCTTTAATCACTGATAGAGTATTTTATATATGTTTTCTTCCCTCTCAGACTTGTTGGTAATGAAAATGGTCTGATATCAAAAGAGAGTTTGACCCTGAGACATATGAACACTATGCACTTGAGCATTAAACCCAGGGTTGCTTATAGTGGCTATCATTCTACTTTGGCCACTTTCACAGACTTGTGTTCATTAAAGTTAATCAAATGCAGTTTGAACTGTTATGGTGCTGAATAATAATGTAGATTAACTCATAATGATAAAGGTAGTGCATTTCAAATCTTAAAAGTATTATACATATACTGCAGATAATGAAATTGTCATGAAGCGGACTCAACACAGGAGGCAAGCAAAAATAAAGTAATTTCTTACTGGCAGCAGAGGAGTAACAGAGATGGTGATGGTGAGTAGGATATCTGTAGATTGTTTAGCACACAGGAATTAAATGGTACTGTCAATAACTTTGTCTTTGCAGAATTGATGATTCATTGGAGACGCACACAGATGCGTCCATTTACACAGAACATACATTAAACGGGAAACCGCAACCACACACCACAGCTTGAGACACTGGAGACACAGAGAGTAGATCCAAGGAGCCTGGGGAGGAGACAGAGAGGGAGTAGAACACAAGGGGAATCACAGGGTAAGTGTAACGATCAGGCTGGATGTGCCATCTCAGTTCTTTGAATGGAACTCCAGCTCTCCACGAACTCTGTGTTTTGTGTCTGTTTTAATTTCTGGACTCATTTCAGTTAACTCATGTCTCCGCCCCCTTGTCTGTTGCCATAGTTGTTGTTGACATGTATGCCGCGAGAGGGGCAAGCCACCGAGACACGAGCAGCTGGAGCTGCCTGGACTCTGCCCCATCCCAGAACCCCATTCCCTCCTGCACTTCCTAACCCTCACCGAACTCAAGCAGCACGACAAGGACACCAGTTTCCCTTTTATTTTGGACACTTTATTTCCCCCTTTCACTTATTTTGTGTATTTATTTAATAAAAAGCCTCTCCAAGGCATGACTTCACCCCCACTGTGTCTGTTGTTGGCTCCATCTGTGACAGTCAGTACTCACGTAAGTAGTATAAAAGGAGATAGCTTGCCATGGTAAAGTCCACTTGATGGGGCGAGCTCGGACGCTGAATGCTGTGTGGTTATATACTGTGTGCTATGGGAGTGGTGATTGCCATCAGGTGGTGGTGACAGGTGCGAGAGGGTGTAGCCTGGCATGTCTGTGACAGAAATGATGCTTTTGTGACTGACTCTATTTAGAAAAGGCAATATGTCAAATTAATCATTTCAAATGAAAGGATCCTGTAACATTATATTTTTAGGTTACACCTATTATTTATTACACCATATTATATATTAGCCATTTATTAGTGCTAGTTGAGCATATATTTCTGCCTTTTTCCACATAATTCCTTATTCTACAACCAATACTTTAACTTAACAACTACCTTACTAAATGTTAAAAAGTGTAATAGTGTTATAAAGTGTAACCAAAAATTTATTTTAAAATGTTTCAGATTATTGTTTTATTAAGTGTTTGTCATGCTTAAAAAGTATGCTTATTCTGATACTTAAAGCGCATATAAAGTGTTTGTAAAGGACAAGTTTTAAACAGGCTTCCTTAATTTACTAAAGGTTTGCAATTAAAAGAACTTTCAACTTTGGTACTTGGTAATTAAATAATTGAATCTGAATCTGAATTAAATGCTTGAATCACTCACAAATCAGGCAACCAACTCAACCTCATTTACATACGCAATTGTGCTGCAGATAATACTTTGGTTAAACCTCTTTACATCTCTGACCACTTCTTTTTTACATGTAACCTACATCTCACTTCCAGTACACCTCCAACACCTCTACCTGTTACTTTCAGGCATTACCTACGCTTCCTCTCATCCTCCCATCTTTCCTCCCATCATTTATCTCTGGACACTAATGCAGCTACCGACACCCTCCTGCCTAGACGATTTATGTCCTCTCTCGTCCAGGCCTGCACGAGCCACCCCTCCTAACCCCTGGCTGTCCGTTGATCTTCGGGAACGGTCCAAACTCAGAGCAGCAGAGAGAAAATGGTGTGAGTCTAATGATCATCTGACTTGAGGATATATAAGTCTTTGCTTTCATCCTTCTCTGCCCAAGTTTATACAGCCAACTCAACATTCTTCCACACCAAAATCAACAATGCTCCAGACATGCTCAAAACATTCAACCCGTTCCTCTGCCCACCACCACCACCCCCCACCACTTCCATAACTGCCGATGATTTCGCTACCTTCTTTTCCGACAAAACTGCAACTATCAGCAGCCAGTTCTCTGCTCCACACATACAGGAACTAATATAGACAACATCCACAGCTAACACCTTACTCTTCTCCTTCTGTCCTCTCTCTAAAGCAGAAGTATCCAAACTTCTCCACTCCAGCCATCCTACAACATGTCCTCTAGATCCGATCCCCTCTCACCTTCTGCAAGCAATCTCTCCCACACTCCTTCCAGCACTTACACACATCATTAACTCATCTCTCCTCACAGGCACTTTCCCCACTGCATTCAAGCAGGCTCGGGTAACCCCACTGCTCAAAAAACCTACATTA
>JAUMHG010000038.1:20224565-20242324 GCA_032359395.1 Enteromius anoplus
CCATTTCAGGTGACTACCTCTTGAAGCTCATCGAGAGAATGCCAAGAGTGTGCAAAGCAGCAATCAGAGCAAAGGGTAGCTATTTTTGAAGAAACTAAAATATAAAAGATGTTTTCAGTTATTTCACCTATTTTTGTTAAGTACATAACTCCACATGTGTTCATTCATAGTTTTGATGCCTTCAGCGAGAATCCAAAGAATACAAATGTAAATAGTCATGAAAATAAAGAATTGAATGAAAGGTTTGTCCAAACCTTTGGCCTGTACTGTATATGTGTGTGTGTGATTACGAGTTTTTAAAAAGTCTATTAATAAGTATCTGAAAAAGATCTACTCTATCAACAATACATTAAATTACATTAAATAAAGACAAAATCAACAATAAATAAATAAATAAAACAAGCTAATAAAACAGTTACTAAACATGGTCCAATGCCATGTCTCAAGTCAAGTGAATGAGTCATCTTATAACAGGCATCCAATACTGACTTCCGGAAAAGGGGAATAACCAATGACATTTAAGATTACAACTAAAACAGCAAGCCCTGCCCCACGACTGATAAAAATAAAATTGTTCACGCCAGCAAATGAGAGAATGATAGAGCGCACGAGTGCTTGAATTAAGCGCAAATGGCACATCATGCGCGCGGGAGGGTTCGAAATGAGCTCGCGGTCCCTGTTTCTTTGCATGTAGACAGGGGCGGATCCAAAAAATTATTCATGGGGTGGCAAGGGAGTGGCATTAAAATTATGAGGGGTGGCAAACATGGTTTTTGTAGAATCAAGGAACGCAATTCTTATTCGGTGTATACACTTGAGTGCACATTTTTAAATTGTCCTAATTAAATGAAATGTGTGATTGACTTGAACCTGACATCTGGATCGGAAAGTCAGATAAATTAAATGAGATGGTACTTTATATTTAACTTCTCTTTATTGAGTTCTATGCAAACCTGTAGCGAGTTTAAGTCTATGCCAAGTTTAATTTACAAAGCACAACAAACAATGCAGACTGCATATGGATATAAAGTCTCAGTGAATCAAGCATCCTTAAGTCAAAAACACATAATAAATATACAGAAACCACATTTAAATCACCAAAAAAAATATCTTCAAAATGAATAAAGTAAATCACAGTATTTAGTGCAACAAGAGCAATAAAATGACCTTTTACGGTATTCAAATATCTTGGATAAGACATAAAAACAAATTCAATAATTTTAGTGCAAGTTAAGCAACAAAGTAGTCCAAGTATCTCTTCTTACTGGAATTAGTTCACCTGTTATGAGTCTTTGGGTCTGTCTCCCTCTCTCTCCTTCACTCCGTCGTATGCGCACATTATAAGATGCAAGATGTAGACATTAATGTCTCGTGTGCACGCCCTTGCTGGCTTGGTGTACATTCCGGGATATTTTGTACAATTCGCGGGCATCAGGGAGCCTCTATTAAAATACGGGACACCAGTGCTGGGATGGCAAATAGGGTGGCAAGGCTTTTGATCTGCCCCTGCGTGTAGATCTGTTTTCCTCTAGCAGAAATGATTTACCGCACGCGCCAGCATCGCTCGCTTAATAATGGCATATATTTGCCACTATAATAGACAATGTACTGTTGTCCAGTTTTGGTGAACCTGCATTACTCACTGTACAGACCTGGTTCTACAAGGGTGCTAAGGACATTTTCTGTGGTCAGCCAATCACATTTCTTATTTTTGCTTCCATAGCATTTATTATGCTGTTTAAAATTTACAGAACTGAAAGTGCTGTAATATTTCCCTTGGTGTGTTAAATTAAATTATCATATCTCCAGCTGAGAAATGTCTCTAATAAAGAGACTTTATCAAATATTCCTGGCATATTGGAAATATCTAACCGTGCTGGTGTATTCAATTTAATGTAACAAAGCCATTAGGATCAGTGGTCCTTACAATCTACTTAGGATTTCTAAAAAGCTTAAATGCATTGAAAATGTCAAGATTTTTTTTTTTTTTTTTACAGAATTCTATATTTTTTATTTCTTTTTTGATAGATAAAGTGATAAAAACAAATGTCTAAAAATTTTTACTTCTTACATGTCAACTACACAACATGTGGCTAAGTATGGTATGGTCTCGTACTTGGAATGTGTGCTCTGCATTTAACCCATCCTAGTGCACACACACAGCAGTGAGTTGGGAACTAACACGCACACACAGTGAACACACTGTGCCAATGCTATGGCACCCCATAATGTATGTAGTACCTAGCGGACCTAGCGGTATCCACTTGTTTTCTGAAACTGTATTTTACATAATTTACATACCTGCAACTTTTCAGAAAATGTTCGTAGTTTACAACCGAGTCCCCCAAAGCACCATTGTCACGTAAATGAACTGCTAAAATGTATGAAAATGTCTGTTTTTAAGTAGTGACATATAAACAAATGTTCCATTAGATTATAATGTCTGATTGCTTGTATGTGAAGCCTTAGTGTTATTTGCTCATTGGGTCTAAATTGGCCTACATGTATACTGATGTCAGTTGAGCTGTTCTAGACAGATAATCATTGACTTACATGCTCACAGCGCAAGTACACCTCATTCATGCCCTCTGGCCCGGGTATCAGCAACCTGATACAAAACTTCTGTCCAGCGACACTCACATCAGGGGACACCTCGCAACCTGCGATGATGAAAAAGCGGTTGTGCACCTGTGTGATGTGTATATACACATTTTAAAATCCATGAGTGTGTGATCACCTTTAAGGTTCATTTGTTGAATTGGTTCTTTAGAACTCTCCTCTTTACTCTTATAGTAGGAGATTGTCGTGTCCTTAAATGTAAACCAGTATTGTTTATATCCTTTCAGTGTAAGCCTCTTCGGTCTGAAAAAAAAGGTGAAACCACAACCATATTATTTGTAAAAGTCAGGTTTACAGTGGTGGCCAAAATTATAAGAACACTAGTATTTTCACCAGATAAAAATGGTATTAAGTCAGTTATTACTGTAGTGTGTAATTAATTGTAGTCAATAATTGCCATTAATAATCCAGTGAAATTTTTGTTTTCATAACAGTCATTACTCCACACAGAGATCTGATCTCATTATCATCCATTCTGTCTAGAATGACATGAAAAAAAGAAAAAAGGAAAAAAAAACCTGAACAAACTGGATGGAATAAATCCAGAAAAAGTGGCAATGTCTCTAAGATGTTTCATGAAACCTACCTGCAAAGCTGCAGTACTATACAGTACAGCACAGTACTAAATTTGGTAACACTTTCTATGAAGCCTCTATTTGTAATACATTATAAGGGTATTCTTAAGGCATTATAATGACTGCATAATGCATTATAAAAAAACGTTTAATATGTTATAACATATCATGAATAATCACAAAAACAATTAAAATCCACTATAATGTTTACATATTTGTGATTATAACTTAAAAGTATGACACAGTGAACACCATATTAAATCTGCTTCATTTATAAATTTATTTGACATTGTTTATTTAAGATCTACACAGTACCTTACAACATCTTGTGAGTGGTTAGGTGCTGATTGTTATTTGAGTGTTTCCTGTGAGGCTAATATTGAGGCTTATGTTAGCTGGCTAATGCTTTCAACTGAAAAAAATGACATGTAGTTGCAGAGTTACTTATCAACAGAATAAAAGCAAATGTGTCATATTACACATTCATCTGATCTGATATCTGATCTTATGGCTGTTTGAAAAAAAAATTATATTGTTATTATTATTAATAATGTCTGATTATTAATAAGTGGTATTTGTCAGCTTTAAGTAAGGTAAAATGGCAAGACATGAGAGACTTAGAATGCATTATATCCATGCATTATATATATATTTTACTTTATAATCCATTCTAATCATGTTCATTGTGTGTTATAAATGATCATACTCTTTAAAGCTATAACTACAAATATGTAAATATTATAACACATTACAACTGCTCTTACTGTATGAATAGGCCTATTCATGACATGATACAACATATGATAAAGTTATTTTAATAATATGAAAATTGAGGTATTTATGTGGCAGGCGAGCTGGGATTTGTGTCTTACCTGAATATTTTCAAGTAGTCATGTAGTTCTGGTGCCGTCATTGTTTCCTGTGTAGAAACTTGAGATGTTAGATATACAAACCGCTCATAGTTTGTCAAAACTGTGATTTTGGGCTGTTTTGAAACACCTACAGTAGTATATGAAGCTCTGTAATGCTACTGTATCATATTTGATATACAAAATGATGACGCTTATAAAAAATCAAGGTGCAGTTTTTGTTGTTACACAATATATTTTATTTATTTATTTATTAAATGGAAAAATAAGTTGAAAGTTATGTTTCAAGATGAACACATACTAGACTGAAGCATGCATTATTTTTAAATCATAATAAAATGTATAAAATATGATACTTCAGGGTTTAAAGGAACTTTTGTTTGTACATCTCTCAATTAATACATCAATTTATTGTATTAAATATCTTGCATAATTAAATATCATCCTAGTTCAGACGTTGTGATGTGATGTGAAGGTTGGGGGTATAATGGAGATACTTTTAATTTAAGTCCTCCTTTTTCTTCTTCTTTTTTTTTAAAGCGAAAGGACGAAAGCCTGTTATAAACATTAGTCTTGAATTTAATTCACCCCAATAATATTTGCACATTTTCACTTCCACTGCTTCATGGAGTAAGGGTTATTATGAAATGAATATTAGCCACAATAGATGGGTAAACTTTGCAATAAATAATTCACATTTTACAGGATTAAAAAACATCTGAGCGCAAAAACCTGCTTCTTTTCATTTCATAATTTACTGATTATTGTTAGCTATTTTTAATTTACCACTTGCGCACCTCCCGTGACATATTCTCAAGCGTTAGATAGACAAGGTGAGAGGTAATTCATGGTGCCCCTCCTGGGTAGTCTGATTTAATAGTATCATGTCTAATTACTCTGATACTGACATTCTGACTCTAAAAGATTAAATGATAAAAATGCCAGTAATGTGTCATTGACAACTGAATATCATAACAATTTTGTGACTGGCTGTTAGTAGTGTGGGGCCAGTGAGGGCCAAGCTTCTGATAGGGTACCCCGTGGAGCCGGGCCTGTTATAGACACAGGTAAGATATCTCCTGCCTAGTCAGTGATGGAGTATCATTTTTTGTCATTCTGACTAAGGAAGAGATTGCTGATGGTCTGGATTCTCAGGTCGACCAAGCTCTTGGCCGAGTTTGCTGAATCTAGATCAAGCGGAATTTAGGGATCCCAGCTGCTGCCACTGTTTGTCCTTCCTACAAGCCTTGGATCAACAGCTATTTATTGTTTTGAGGCTGATGATCAGTTCTGCTCAGTTATGATTTAATATGAAGTGGTGTTCTTTCTCTAGCCACAGACATACATCATGGTAAGGTCCAAAGAGGTATGTGTGATCTATCTTCTCAATGCATGATTGTGACTGGAAAGCTGCTTTAACAGTCTCACTCAAAACTGTTTTGAATAAAGAATAAAAGAAACACTTTTCTTTGCGTACAAAAAGGATTCTTGTTGCTTTATAAAATACAGTTTGAACCACTAATGGTAGATGTACTATTCTGACAAAGTCTTTTAATTCTTTTCTGGACCTTGACAGTATTTATTATTTGGCAGTCAATGGGACAGTCAAAAGCCTCCCACTTCTCATCCAAAATATCTTAAATTGTGTCCTGAAGATGAACAAAGCTTTTATGCTTGGAATGACATAGGGTTAAGTGATAAATGACAAACTTTTAATTTTGAGGTGGAGTAACCCTTTAAGAAGCAACAAACTCTGACCTTTTGCTTCCAAAGAGCTGAGGTTTGAGCAATAAATTCACTTAATAGGTCAAAAACTGCACTTTTAGATTTGTTTGACACTAGATAGTGTGATTCATGTGCAATTGGAATTTCCTATTTCCCACTAATGAAGTCGTGATTATGAGCATATTTAAGTGCTTTGTTGTCGGAAAGAATTAAATGTAGCATTATTTCGGGAAAATTTAATGTAAATATTTACGATGCTAGACAGTCAGCTTGATGATGAGAGAGAAAGGGTACTTTTTTATTAAGATTAATATTAATTGACCCTGCAGTGATATAAGGGCTTTAACTACAGTATGCTATTTGCCTGGCCTGTGCAAAGACTGACTACAATTCCTGAGCTTTGCTAACATGGCTCTGCAAATAGGTTGTGGAGAGCTATAGAACTATATAGAACTATCAGGTTGTCTAGTTGTCACAATAGGAACCTCATTTACAATGCTGCACAGAAACTATTTTAAATTTGATCCTCTCATCTCGAATATGTGTACATGTGATTCATAGAATGAGCATACAAACAGAAAATGTACATACGGCTCTCGATCAGACTAACGTGTGCGTGCAACTGAATGGTTTCAGCTCTCTGTCTGTAAACGACTCCTACTTAATCTCATTAACATAAAATATCACTAAACATCATAATTTTGAACAGCTTACATTTAAAAAAACTTCCAATATTCTGAAAATAAAAAGTTAGTATGTCAGTACGTCAAACACAGTTTTTATATATATCTGAGCACTGGTGTGGTTTTAGGCATATGCAAATTCTAACATCAAATCTGTGCATATGTATGCTTAATAAGTGATTCCCATTGTGTTTTATGGACTGGAAGCCAACCCTACTCACGTAGGTTTTTTTTCCTGCAGACTTTAGTTGCTATCATGCTCCAAGATTTACATGTTTTTTGTCCTAAACCTTGATTAGCTGTTTCAGATGTCTTTGATTAGGTTTGGAGCTAAATTCAGGAGAAGCAGGGTTCCCAGTGTGACTACTTTCCCAAAGTAGTATGACAACATGCCTTGCTATTGTGTAAATTTGTGTAACATGAAATGTGTTATAGACTTGTATTTTCTGTGCAATAAAAGAGGAAATGTTCAAAATCTTTCTTATAATATAGACTTTTCAAGATGTAGGGTACCAAAACATGCATTATAGACTGCTATAGGAGAGAAAACCAACTGAGCTACAAAGAAGTAAACAAATTATTCAGTAATTGATATCTATTTAAATATTAAAATAAAGATTTAATTTTAGCTGGTCTGTAAAACAAGCCAGTAGAAAATGTAGAGGTGTACACTGGAGTCCAGCAAAAGCAAGGCATATCATAATAGTTAGTTTGATGTAGACTTGTCCTGCTGTTTTGATCATGTGAATATGTACAGTAAATGCTGTGTATGTCATGAAACTGACCAGCATGTCATCTGCACTGCTCTCTCCTTCCATTTTCACCTCCAGACACTGTAAAGCCGAATCCAGATCCTCCATAGCTGGACAAGATGCCACAAACTGCTCCGTCAGAGATACTTTCCCAATGTGGTACTTATGCAATCACACACACAGACACACACAGATCATAAAAACTAAAAACACACTTTTTACTACAGCTTCAATTGTATTCCCCATGTTAGAATCTCAGTGATCATAATGACAGATGATTTTTCATTTGTATGGTAAAAAATATGTGTTTTATATCACCTATACCTGTAAGGCAGCGAAGACCATCATCTCCTCCTCAGTGCATTCAATTTCTTCCAGCAGAATGGCCCACCTTGACTGTTCATACAACTGTGTCAGGCGCACCACATCAGCCTGGCAGATTTTTTTCAAAATTTCAGAATTTCATGGTGGGAAAATAGGGAAGGACACAATCTAATGATAATTCAACATTTAAATAAAATAAATATCAAATTTAAATTAAAAAAAAAACATACAAGTAAATACATAAATATACAAGGTACCAAAAAGATGCTGTATCTACCTGTGGTATGATGTCATGAAAAGTATAATATTTGAAACGCAGTAAGAGTTTATCATTTTCTTTAACTCCCTGTTGTAAAAGAGAACGGGACGAATCCAACCACCTAAACAGAGATTTCATAACATATTACCATCTCAACATATTCTCAAATATTTTTTCATTAAACTCACAATGCACTGTATTTGGGACATGGAGTACAAAACAATGCAGCTTTTTAACATGAGGGTGCAACAAGAAAATGAGTAAAAATGACAAGAATGCCATTTTATAGTCTATACAAAACAGTACTTTTTTCATAAACAGTATGCAATATTTAATTGAATTACGTCATCCTTAAAAAATGGATGTTGCCTAGTGCATTACCCTACCTGCTGTTAATATGTGCTTTCTCCATTATGTTAGTTGTCCGATACAGCTTAGCAATGGTCTCTGGTGCTGGAGCAGGCTGACTGACCGCTAGCATTTTGTACACAGCTTCAGTTTCGGGTGTTTCAGCATAGAAAGCAGGCATGCCGTTGGCAAGCTTTGAGATTGTGCCTGCAATTGCACAAATTAACATCAGAGCAGCTTTACATAACCTTTTAATTGTGTGTGTGTGTATGTAAATATATAAATAAGTATTAGTGTGCAAACATACTTTGAATTGGGTCTTATGTTTATGCACATTGGTTTGGAATTTGTATTTTCTTTATTACTCACTTGATGGAAGTGGTGCACATGTGATGTCATACACTTCTTCCCCTGCTTCTTTATCTTTCTTTTTCTTCTTCTCTTCTACTGGCCATAGAAGGGATAGTTCCTCTGGTCGGCGAATGTCTATGGAAGAGAAAACAAAAGCAGTTATGTGAAATATTCAATATGTGGTGTGGAAAACTTATAGAGCTTTTATTTTTGCAGACACTGAACTTAATGGTGAACTTAATTTTCTGTATAGGTGATATGAAAGTTAAAAGCTAGAAGAGCTATAGATGATTTGAATTCATCACTCACTCAAGAGTTTGCATATGCCCATGACGGTGCGGAAAGTAGGGCTGGAGAAGCAGGCTCTCATTCGGAGGACGACACCGCTGGGCATTAACAACCGCAGGGGCTTGTGCTGGGGTGTGAGGCAGAGTCGGGCATCCGCATGAATTCCACATTTATCTAATGTCCAGGATGGTTTCAGTAACCACTGCTGCTTCTGTTCCCACCACAGAGCATGATCCGACCAATCCTTTTTTATTTCTGAAGAGCAGAAAAAAATTCAATCTCTTACATTGTTCCAGTCCAGTATGGTTTTATATCTTCAATTAAACACAAATACAAATGTTTTGAAGGATGACTTAAAAAATTAGAGAATTGCATTTAGTAATGTCAAATGTTGCACCATATGTGATTTGTTTAAATATGTTCAAAATTATTAGGGTGAATGGCACCGGGAAGAAAAAAAAAAAAAAAAAATATATATATATATATAATTTGCACATTCTCATGTTGTTCCAAACGCTATGACTATCTTTCTTCAAATATGTTGAAGAATATTCATGTCAACCAGGTCCAAATAACATTAAAGAATCTCTTTGGTTTGTTGATTGATTGATTGATTGATTGATTAGTATTCCACAGAAGACAATAATGTACACAGGTTTGGAAAACATGATGGGTAAGTATGATGAATGCTTTAATAATGGCACATTTAATTTGTATTTCAATAGTCCACTTTTGACATTCTACTTGCAGTAAGTCAGCTGGCTGCCATTAAAGTATTAGTAGGCTTAATAACTTCTAACACGTTACTTTAATGAGTCCACAATATATGAAATGACTGACTATCAGACTTTGCAGATAAATGTCAGTTTATACTACTCTAACTCTAAACCTACTTCAACAGACTAGTTAGTAGACATGTAGTTGCAAATTAATGAGAATTAGTTGACGTAGTTGATATGGAAGATAAAAAGTTACGTATAGCTAGTACGATGTCTAAAGTGGACTATCCTTTTAATTTTTTTTAACAACATTACACTCTAGAATCAGAAATAGTAAAAGTCTGAATTAAACAGGAAAAGTAAGCATGTATACAAATAATAAAACTAACAGATGTGTAGAAAAAAAAAAAAAAAGATCTGAGAACTGCTTTGGAAGACCTGAGAAATCGACAATCTTCATGCCCTTAAAGTCATTGCAAAAACTCTTGAGTGTCATTTAAAATCACAAACATCAGACATCAACTCACGTGACTTTTCCACAACTTTGAGGATGACTCCACCTATATGTAGGTCTGAGGTGACGCTGATTTTAAGAGGTGGGGCCTCCGGTCCCAGTTCCTCTACAGAGATGGACAGGTCCCACACTGCCATTCTAGACTGAATACAGATGCCATGAGATGTCATAGTTCCACAATCTCAACAATTTCCCTTTTTTACAGTTTTGCATTTGATCTGTTTAACCTCCTGCTTTCTAAATAGCTCTAATCAGCACATTTAGATATGTGGTGGACAAATAACAAGGAAAATACATGACTTATATAAAGAGTAATATAAATCATTTTTACCAATTACTGTATTTTCTAAACCACATATAACACTGATCAGCTGAATGCTTCCACAATATCAGCTATTTCCCTATTTTATAGTTTTGCATTTAATCTGCTTTAACTAGCTTTAATCAGCACAATTTCAGATGGGTGGCTGACAAATACAAAGACAAAACACATTACATAACTTATTACTAATTACTTTCTAAATCCCATATCAGCCTTGACCAGTTGAAAAATGGCATGGGCATGAAACTTAAAATACTAAACTTTAAATTACAGAAAAAAAGAGTAACCCCTTGCTTAACTTTTTTAAAGGGAAATGTAATTAAATTACAGTACTGTACTGTGTGTATATACACACAGAGAGAGAAAGAGAGAGAGAGAGAGAGAGAGAGAGAGAATTTAATTTAAATCCAACTTAAATTTGTCCTTGTATAAAACTTTGCACAAGGCCTTTTTCAAACTTTTTAACACTTTTGTACTGTAAAATTAGCTTGATTTATTTATTCTTTGAGTAAAAATTACAAGTGCATTATGTTAAATAAAATATTTTTCATTATATAAAATTACATAATAAACAAAAACATAAATATATAAATGTAATGTAATCAGCATCCTAAGCTTTCACATAGGGCATGTTTTTAAGCTTTTTTTATTTATTTAATCCTTATTGTTACTATATCCTGTTTAGTAATGTAGTTGTTGAGTTTAATTATTGGGTAGCATTAGGGATGTAGAATATGGCCACGCCGGCAGAGTATGTGCCTTATAAGTACTAATAAACAGCTAACATGCTAGTGATATGCATGCTAATGAGCTACTAGTTAATAGTGAGAATTGGACCCTTCACTTAAGTGGTACCAAACAAATCTAACCTTTGTTAATTCACAAGAAGAAGGGTGCACCAGGAATATTTGACACTTCGATTAAAATAATCAGTCAATTAATAAATAAACTTAAGAAATCACACAAAAAAGGCTGTCTCTATGGTACGCTATCTAGGCCTGAAGGGCCATGCGTGTGCACCTTTTCTTCTAAGCCCTACAGCTGCCGTCAGACAAAACATTGCACTTTTCTTTCTGTTGTTTCTTTTTTATATTTTTCTGGTTCTTACCTTGTATGGTTGTGGTTCCAAAACTGTTAAGCGATGTACAGACTACGCCCTTGGTCTATAGCACTTTCTATCTGCCTCTCTCAAGAACTTGTGAGACTTGTGCTGTTACTTCCTCCCTCTTTTTTCTGTCTTTCTCTGCTGAGGTTTCACCCCGTCTATGTGAGTGAATGTCTCTTCTCTTTTTCAGATTGATTTCTTAAGGGTTCAGCTACCCATAAATAGGTTTCTCTTCCTCTTCCTGTGACAGAGATGCACTATTAAAATGAAACAAAGACATAAACCCTACATTGTTTGTTTGTTTCTTTATGCATGCATGCATGCATTTATTTATTTTAATAAAAGACATTTAAAAGACTTCTGCTTCCACAATACTTTTTAAGAAATTTGATTGCTGCACTTATACATCAAGTATTATACAGGCAACTATGTATATAGTGCTCCCTGCTGGATAGATTTTGCAGAGCTGAGTTTATTTCTTTATTTTTAAGGCAATCAAATCAATTACTATTGTTGTTATCAGTTTAGGAGGGAAAAAAACGTTAAAGCTACAATATGTAGCTAACTGTTGGGCCTCCAGCAGCTTAAAAAAAAAAGTACATATTCATGAGTCTTGTAAAAAAATATGGTTTTTCTTTAGTTCTGCAGATAAAGATGGATGTGTTTTGAGGCAGCAGTGTACAGATATAAGAGCGAATGGACAAATATTTAAGGTCATTTGCACACCCGTTGATTGCCATAAATTCATAATCCATTAATTTTTTTGTTAGATGATACAGTTTGAAAGAGTGAATGTTTTCCCATTTGTCATTAATAATTTTGTTATTATCAAAATATTTTTTAAACTGCTATTTAAAATACACTAATGAAAAAAAAGAAAGAAAGAAAAAAAAAGATTATACAATTTTTTTAAGCCATGAGGTTGAAATGAATTTATTTTAGCTACTTAAAATAAATAAATAAATAAATAAAAATAAATTCACCTAAATTAATTTTATAGTGAACTGAACTATGCCTTTAAGTAAACCATAACCAATAATATATTGTTTCTATTTCTGGTTCAAGTCGGCATGGCTGGTAAACTAAGATGGTACCCACTCCACTACAAAAATATTGGCAATACTTTCATAGATTAACATGTAAGTGGATGATCAAGTGTTTACTACAGGTTAACAACAAAACAATCCTTGACTTTAATTCCCAACCTTTAATTCACCTATTCCCAATGTTAAAACTACTTTAAATGAACACTTATACTTGGGTTGACCAAAAGCAGGTGGACCAACAAGATACATTTTAGATGCTATATTATGGTGTTTTCATGTGTTATATATAATTATATGTTTTTTCTGCAGGTAAAGATGAATGTGTTTTGAGGCAGCAGTGTACAGATATAGGAGTGGATGGACAACTATTTAAGGTGATTAGTACACCCGTTGATTGCCAGGGGTTTGCCATAAATTCATAATCAATTTTTGCTACAGGTTAACAACAAAACAATCCTTGATTTTCATCACTGTACTATTCCCAACGTTATAACTATTTTAAATGAACACTTCCACTTGGGTTGACGGTAATCAGTTTATATTCTACATATTTAAAGGTTGTTCCAAACCTTTAGCTTTTTTCGTCTTCAGAACACAATTTAAGAGATTTTGGATGAAAACCCAGAGGCTTGTGACTGTCCCATTGATTGTGAGAGAATGAACAGAGCATATCTGTTTATTGCTGCAGACACAGAAGAGCGTACACATCCGATACTTTCCAAAAATGGTGCTATGGTGGCACAGACACAGAGGACTAAATGTTGTATTAAGTTACTTTTATTTTCTTTGCGTAAAAAAAGTATTCTTGTTGCTTCATAAAATTCAGACTGAACCACTGATGGCAGATTCTGATTATGTCTTTCATGCTTTTCTGAAACTTAAAATAAAGTCTTCGCCGCCAAGCCCAGTTTTAATCCAAAATATCTTAAAAATTGTGTCAAAAGAAATGAAGTTTTACGTATTATAACAGAAACTAAGTGATAGACAATTTTCATTTTTGGGTGGAGTAACCCTTTAATGCAATTACATCAGTAGTAATGTGAAATCACATAATGTGTATACTATATATGAATAGTAGACTGTAGAACAGTTTCTCTTCTTATTCAGTAGATTTACACTGAAATTGATGGTCACGCTAAACCCATAGCATTGTGGGACAGAGTATTCCAAACATTGTGTTGGGGTTAAATACTGCTCATTGTATTGTTTCACAGGTCATTCTAGCATTTCTCGTTCAAATATTCAGCAAGACTCAATTACAAAAATACTATTAAATAGTAGTATAGAAATAGTAAGCAATATTGTAACGTACCGTTCCAAATATAATAAATGCATGTCGAGTTACACAAATTTCACACTGCTTCATGGATCCAGAACTTTATTAAACTGATTTTGCATTTCAATGTGGTGAAGCTGAAATCACAGTCAGTTAATCGATCGCAAACTATGAACTGAAGCCAGGTGGGAGGCCCTCTGAACTACAAAGCTCTCCCCCATGAATAGAAGTGCATAATATAGTACAATAATAGCGATGCAGTCACATTCAGAGACAGATTTCTAACAGGCCTACTACGTGAAAATTAACCACTGATGGCAAGCTGATGTCACAACACTTCCCTCCCCCTCTCCTCCAAACATGGAAGAAACAAACCCCACCCCCACATACAAAAACCGTAAGAGAACAGATTCAGAACTGATCTGCATTTAATCTGCCAAATACTGAGCAGTAAAAGAAAAAGAAAAAGAAAAATAATAAAGACATAAAACTGCATTTAATTTGAAGGTTCAAACTCCGCTCCTTAATACATTAATGACAACTTATAATAGCGAAAATAGTGCTGAGGCAATACCAATTGGCCAAATTTTTAATCCAATTTAAGGCTTCCAAAAAATATTAAAAAAAAAAAAAATTTAAAAAAAAAACATTAATGGGGTGAGTGAGAGGAGAAAGGTTAAGGTGCCAGTTAAATTTGGTGAATAATTTGTTTGGAATCCCGCCATCCTTTGTAGTCTTTGTGTTGCTGTTCTGTAGATGAATAATGTCCTGGGGTTTTCGTCTGGTTCCTTTGATCACCGTATTGCTATTAGCCCAACATCTATCAGTTTTTGAATTTTCTGAGCGATGACAGGGTTCTTTAGATGACTAGATGGACAGACGAAAAAATAAATAAATAAAGTGAGACACTGGAAAAATTCTATAAATAATTTAACCATTAAGTTTTTTTTATATTTATATTCATTAAATTACACACACACACACACACACACACAAACCACCTAAGAAATTAAAAGCTCAAAACACTTTGCAATAACGAAAATTTGAAGATAGAAATACACTTTTCTTTAAGTGTGCTAGATAAATGGAAACATTCAGTGCACTAAGGGAAGCCAGATTGTGAACCACTGCAAAATACTGAATAATATTTAAATGGGTTTCTTACTCGCTGAGAGCCTGTGGGTCTTTCTGCATCTGCTCTAGGATCATGCGCATGGCAGGATCACTCATGATCTGCTGCACCTCTGGGTCAGCCATGGCCCTCCGTTTTACATCCTCTGGGCTGTCATTACGCATTGCTTGGCTCACCATACAGCGCTGCAGACCCTCTGTGGCCTCCTGTAGTTACAGAGGAATAGATAAATATAAAATGTTAATATGTCAGGCCATCACCACCAGCAGAATTCTCCTCAAACTATGATGACGAAATAATGGAGCAGGTTATGTATACCTTTGAGTTGGAGTCAAGCTCGAGAGCTTTCTGGTACACATCCATTGCTTTGGAGAAGTCCTTCATAGCTTCCAGCGCAGCTCCCTTGCGTGTGTAACCCTTAACTAAAAGTGAGTGAATCGTGTAAGGTGTTTGAAAAAAATAAAAAGAATAATAATAATACTACTACAAATAATATATATTTTTTTTTGTATAGCACTTACTGAAGTTTGGGTCCAGTTTGATGCATTCCTCACAGTCCTGATAAACAGACCAGAAGGTGGTTGTTAACATTGACAGAACAGGATGGGTAAACTAGTTAACCAACTAGTCGATTAGTGACCTCAACGTAGACACATTTTTTTCCGTTAATGTGCTATTACTGGTTAAAGGAATAGTTCACCCAAAAATGAAAATTCTGTCAAGTAATCAGCCTCAAGTAGTTCCAAACCTTTATGAATTTCTTTGTTCTGCAGAACACAAAGGAACAAAAGTTTGTACCAGGCTGTTTGACTTCCATTTTATTTCTTTTCCTACTAAGGAAGTCAATGGTGACCCAAAACAGCCTGGTTACAAACTTTCTTCAAACAATCTTCTTTTGTGATCTGGCCCACTACAAGCGCTTTAAACAATCTCCATGTTTTTATGCATGATTGTACCTTGAGGGCCAGCTGAAACTCCAGTAGTTTGGTGTAACAGGCAGCTCTGTTGCTGAAGAGTTTTACATCGTAAGGGTTTCTCTTGATGGCCTCTGAGTAATGTTTCATGGCCAAAGGATAGTCACCTACATATCGCATGGAAACAGAACAATTTAAAATACAATTTAAAAACAACTATTATTAAATCAGAACATTACAGCAGTGTTGATTTCATATACACACCCTTCTGGAAGGCATCATTGCCCTGGTTTTTTTCTTCCAGTGCCAAATCTGGATTGATGTAGGCCTGCTTCTCCTGTTCCTTTAAAATCTTTTCTGCCTGTAAAGAGCAGGAACGAATGGCTACCCATCACACTACGTTTTTTTATTTTTTATTTTTTTTTATTGTATAATGGGACAGTAATTGTCTAAATTAAATTTCTTTAAAAGCTAAATAACCTTAATTCATCACTTTCATTTTCAGGTGAAATAGGACCAGGACACAACAGTCTAACAGAAAAAGAGATATACTAGGGGATACTGGTGTGAATATTTCACCAAAAATTTTAGTGACCTGCTGGCATTTCTTGAGGACTTCAGGTGTGCGATGTTCTGTCAGACTCTTATTAAAAAACTGGACTGCTTCTTTGTACTTGTCCTGCTTAAAATAGGAGTTACCAATTCTGGCATATGCCCTGCAACCAAACAGAGAAATAAATCAGTACAGAAGTAGCATAAACATTTTAACACTCACTTTTCAGTGTTTTTCTAGTACAGAAAACTTACTTGGCAATCTGTCTGTAATCCTCCCGGTTCTCTCTGCCCACATCAATTGCTTTCTCACAAAGCTCTCTGCACTTATCAAACTCCCCCTTCTCAAAATGCACGGCTGAGAGAGAGAAAGCAGATAAATCTAATTAGAAGCATTCACTTGTAGTAGTTGTGGGTTTGTTATAATAGTTATGGTTGTTTTATCTGGCATAACACTTAAATTAACACTCCTCACCAAACCTTTTATCGTCGCACTTCAACAAAAGCAGAGTGGAGAAAGAAATAACAAAAAATAAATAAATAAAAAATAAAATTCACAGCAAAATTTGATCTGGCAATCATATTGTTCTTATGAAGATGACATGATTACTTGGAGCTGTTTACAGAGCTGCTGCTTAAACGGTTAGTTCATCCCAAAAATGAAAATTCTGTCATTAATTACTCACCCTCATGTTGTTTCAAACCCACAAGACCTTCTTTCATTTTTGGAACACAAATTAAGATATTTTCGGTTTTGCAACACTACGAGGATACTTTTTTTGCGCGAAGAAAACAAAAATACAATAGCGAAAGAAGTTATTAATTCAAGAAGTATTAGAGTAAATTATGTTATTTTTGTTTTCTCTGCGCAGAGTATTCTCGGAAATGTATTCTCGTAGCGATGCAAAACCAAAGTTGATCCGCTGATGTCACTGTTTTACAGATGTTTTTACTACGTTTCTGGAGCTGGATCATTTCAGTTGTGTTGCTGTCTATGGAGGGTCAGATAGCACTCTGATTTCATCAAACTTCTGTTCTGAAGATGTACAAAGACCTTACATGTTTGGAACAACATGAGGGATAGTAATTAATGACAGAATTTTCATTTTGTGGTGAATTAACATTGTGCCTCACAGCTTTTCCATGTGCAGGGATGCAAACAGAGGTATGGTCAAAAAGGAGTGAGATTATCGAAGCCTGTGCCCCGCAGCAAATATCCTATAATTGCTTTGCCACCAACCTCTGCCATACAGGGCTCACCCTATACACACACACAGTTCTTTATATGAAAATACACAGTCCCAGTTCGTTGGAAATTCTTAAATGTAAAGAACACTGAGACAACGCTGGAAAATTTAACATACATTTATTCTAAAATAGAACTTA
>JAUMHG010000038.1:20299753-20311343 GCA_032359395.1 Enteromius anoplus
TTTGCCATCTCGAAGCGAGATTCCTATTCGTCGGTCACCGACGTGACTCGGAGTGACCGACTGAAAGGGAACTGCTTTTTATAGCCTGAATAGGACTTCAGAATTGAGGCAATAACATTATAATTTTGAGAATCCTCATTTTGAAACAGTTTGTGCACACCCTGGTTAATTTAACGTCCAGATCTGTGTGTTTACTTTATCTTTAGTTTACTTTATTTATGCATTGGCATAATTTTCCACATTTTTAGTGGACATAAGTTTACAGCAATTCACCAGTACTGAACCAAAAAAGCTTTATGAAAGCTTTATGATTTAAAATATTAAAATGCATTTTATTGTATGCAAGTAATTAGTCTTTGATTTTACCATGTCCTCCTGCATCATTGTGACCTAGCAACAAGGGGTAAACAGCTGCCCTTTGATGCACATATACCACAGTTTCGAATATATCTATATCTATATCTATATCTATATATATATATAATAAACAGCATGAACACCACCCAAGACAGGCAACTGAGCAGGAAGCAATCAAACCTGGGCCAAGCAATTAAACCAATTTTAGGTATAATTTTAAAGTAGCTACTGGCATAGAGGTTTTTTGTTGAAAGCAAAAAGGTTGCCATCCACATTGCTAAAAATGGACTATATGCTAAGGGACACCTTTAGCATCTGTGTAGTGATGTTCAAAACTCAAGCAGCAGTATTTGACGCCTTGGGAGTGAGAATGGGTTGTATGTGAGGTAAAAAGTATTGTTGTTGATTTACAGAATGAGTTTGCAGGTTGAGCTCCTGTCTCAGGGGTGACAACAGAAGGAGTGTGTGTGTGTGTGTATACGAGTAATAGTGGAGCATGTGCGTGTGCAAAGAGACATCTGCGTTAATGAGGTGCAGGTGGAACAACTGCTGGTCAGAGTCGGCAGGAGATACGAAATTTGCAGATGGTTTCAATAAAACAGACAACAGCAACAGCAAAACTGCAACAGAAAATGCTTTTAATGTATGTTTCTGTATTTTTGAAGCCCTAAAGAACATCATCATCACACACACGCACGCGCACACACACACACAGACTCTGTAATCCTTCTTTGCACATGCTGCAAATTCAAATGAAAACAATGGCGACAGATCAAAGAGGTTTCTCAAGATGGGACGGAAAAGTGAAAACAGCAAATGAATGCTTGAACACTTCAACTGCAAGCTGTGACTGAACAGAATCTATGAGAGGAACTTAAAGGCAAGGCCCCGTTTACATTCGTAGAAATCTTCCATCCTCATTTGTGAGAGGTGTGTGAATCTGAATTATAGTAATCAAGAGAAATAAAATAATTTTTGGGATGCAATGAATATTTTCTTCAAGTATCTTCAAATTATACCTGAGATGAATGCAAATAGTTCACCCAAATACAAGTAACAGTTAAATTCAATTAAATTACTAATGGCATAATGGCATCTGGGTTCATTCATTTCATGTTTAAGTACTATTCCTTTATACTTGAATGAGTGCAAGCATGAATTTGATTGGATTTGATAACTATTTAAATTTTGCCCTGTTCCTCACACAAAGCTATTGAATGCTTTTTGAAGATTTAGAATATAGTCTTCTGAGTCGTGCAGACTACTTTTATTGTGCTTTTAAGATGTCTTTTAGTTCTTTTCAGAGCTTGACAGTCCCTGGTGACTATAAGTTTTCATTTTATCAGCATTCTGCAGCAACTATTTTGCCACATTTATGTGTTCCAAGTAAGAAATTAAGTTCATTTCTTGTCAATTTAAAGTTGGATTAGAAATGACAGGAGAGTGAGAAAAAGTTGACAGTTTTACTTGTTGAGTGAAGTAATTGATGCACAAAACATACCAACAATCAATAAATCAACCAATAAATAAAAAATACAAAAATGGAGCTATGTTCTTAAAGCAGTTGTAAATTGGGCAATTAGTAGTCTGGCCTGATTCATGTACCCTTCAACTTTTCCTTAATAGTGGCCTAAAAATAAAAGGCTGAAATTCTCACAGATCAATTTAAAAGGATAGACGAAAATGAAAATTGTGCCAATATTTACTCACACTTTAGTTGTTCCAAACCTTTATGAAGTTCTTTCTTCTGATGAACACAAAATAAAGTTTTTTCAGTGGTCTCTGGTCCCCAATGAAAGTTTTTTTTTTTTTTTTCATGGAAATCAATGGAGGCCAACAACTGTTTTGTTACTCATATTTTTCAAAATATGTTCTTTTGTATTCAATCATAAAAAAAATATATATATATATATATATATATATAAATATATAATAGGTTTGGAACAACTTGAGGGTGAGTAAATGACAGAATTTCCATGGTTGGTGAGCTATGCCTTAAAAAAGGCTAATTAAATGCAAAATTTTGTTTTTGATTTACAAAAATGACATACTGTGAGACTGAACTACTGTAATACGAGTGTGTATGGAAATGCCATGAAGTCTTGATTAATTTCCATCTCTGAAACAAAAGTTTGGAGTAGTTCTTTGCGTAGAAAAAAATTGCGTAAGACAAAGTTCCAACACAACAGCAGACAGCAAGAAGATGACAAAACATTTCATGCAGAGTTCAACACCACAGGCTTCATTTCCATTAGGCCTCTGCTTCAATATCAATCCATGTTTTATGTGTATAATCACTCACTCTTTCTCAGATTAGAACATTCTGTTTCTCTCTCGATTCACCTTTTTTCCCCTGTTTTTTACACTTACACTACAATGCCAAATAGTACATAAAATACAAGGCAGTGTAAGCTGTCTTTAATTCTCCACAAGTCCTCAAATACATAAATACAGCACAGCAGAGCAGAACAGAAATGTCATGGAGACTACAAGGGGAGTCTTTTGTATTGATGACAATAACTTTTCTTTCTGACTACCTGTGAAAATTCTCTGATATATTCTTAATTAGCATTATGTTCAGCTGTTGGTTTAAATTAATAGGTTGAAAACATTGACAAAATGCTGTTTTTCTACACAAGGGACAAAAGTGACTTTTTTTTCTTTTTTCAAATCACAAATCTATCCACCTTACAAAATTATACAACATTCTGATGCACTCTATCTTCCACAGTGATGGTCCACAGTGTTATGGTTCAAATTCCTGGTTTCCCCTGTAACACCTTCTCTCTTCTCCCTAAAGGGGGTCGCACACCGGACGAGAAGCGCCGCGTCTAGGACAGCTCGAAGTATCGCACACCAGACGTGCACATTCTATACGCGCGAGTTCATGGCCAGTTGAAATCAGATTGCTGATTTTTTGTTTTCGTCTCCTTCGTAGCGGCCATTCAGATTCCCACGGTGTCATATACAGAGACAAACGTGAGCACGAGCGCGCAGCGCGAGTTTGACGGGCTGCTGAGGAAGGGTGAAGGGGTTTGCACACGGGACGAGTTTAAGTTTATTATAGCCTACTTTTAATTCTATATGTGTACATTTTATTCAAGCTGTAAACTAATGTAAGTTGTACAGTATTTGCAGCAGTGGTATGTTGGTATAATTAACAACAATTTGAAACAAATATGATGTTGTTTAATATATAAACAATGCAGGCGGCGCCCTGTGGCGCAGCAATAATTTAAACAGCGTCCTGAGTCGTAACCGGGCGCCGCGGACAGACACCGAATTGCGCCGCCGGTGTACATACACCCATAGAAAACAATGTGTTCGAATTTTAAAGACATGGCGCGACGCGGCGCTTCTCTGCGCTTCTCGTCCGGTGTGCGACCCCCTTAAGAATCTTAGCAGTACAAACGCTGTGAGGCTGTATTTTTATCTACAGTGAAATCTGGAGGTTTAAATAAGTGATTCATAGAATGTAACATTGTGCTAAAAATGTGGCAAAACCATAAGCCACCTTAACAGAACATTGTTTCTCTGTGCATTATAGGGGACAATCCATCGAAAAACAAGCAATTCTTTTTTTTTTTTATTTTGCTTTTGTAGGAAATTTAAAAAAAGAAAAATTGAGAAAAGTATAACTATTAGCAGGGCTTTTTGAGTTAAAAAATACAGTCAAACAAATGGGGGTCGGGGGTCAAACAACTGGGTAACAGAGATATGACAATGTCCAATATCTTACTTACATTGTTTGTATCTATCAGCACACCAGGGTTCAGTTGCAATTTAAAAAAATCAAAAATTCCTTAAGACACATGAAGCCATTTCATTCATCCTCTCAACTTTACACCAGTCTGAAACTAGAACAGTCATCATAACACGTGTTAGACGTTATCGTAGTAGCATCAGGCAGCATTCAAGTGTATAAGAATTCAAATGGATTGAGTTTTTTGAGGCATTTCAAACCTTGCTGTAGTTTTTTAGTGCCATGTCTCTGCTTGGTCCAGACATTCTATTTTAATTAGCAATAGTAGTCATGTTCTGCAGCTTGTTCTCCAAAAAACAACTGTGCATGTGAGCCCATGCATTTTCCAAAAGGATCACTTAAAACAACATTTCCAGTTTCCTCTAAGCAAAGAGGTTGCATCGTTGATGCAGGATTCCTGTCAATCCTAGTTCAAATCCTTAATTTAGGGAGATTCATCCCATAGAAGATAAATATTAAAATGTAGAGCAGGTTGGTTATTTCCGATGAGAAGACTTCCTCTCTCCCATATATGAACTGAGTTCTGTAACAGTCTGTGAGCTGAATGCGGTGTGGGCTGCCCTTGAATCCACCTCAGTGCACCAGCCAGAGATAAAACAGCAATGTCAGGGACACTGATCATTACACCGGGAGGTGAAAATAGCATTTGGTATCACCACCTGAAATGGCATCATCCCCTCCTGGCACCACATTTATAATGCTTCCTTTAAGCATCTGGGCCAATTAAAAGTTTTATATTGTCATGAACAGCAGGCTACATTGTAATGGAGACCAGAAGGCACAAAGGGATTCTGCAGAGCTCATGTTGATTAAAAACAGTGTATCTATGCAGTACATGACTCCTAATTATGGTTGCTAAATCAAAGCTATCATGTGTAGGAGTAATCTATATCTGGAATGCCTCCTTCTCTATAGCCACGGTTGGTACCATAGCCAGAATTGGTCATGTTTTGGGAAGGCTTGTATAGACCTGTGCCATTCGAGGGGAAGATGGTATGTATAATGTAATCCTCTCTCACTGGTTTCGGTTGAAGGGGCTGCCTTGTTGCCATTGGTGTCATCTGAAATCCTGGTCCTCTGATCTCTAAGATGGTATTGTCTTTCTTTGTGCCTGACTCAATGTAGTCATCATAGTGTTTGCTCTTGCGCGAGCTACTATGGTTGTAATGGTCTCGTGATGTGAAATGCCCTGCACGGTGCCCATACCAGCAGAAAATGGCAATGATAAGAGCGAGGGAAACTATTGCCGTAGCACCTCCAATAATTCCTGCAAGAGGAAGAGAAGTCAGCTGATCAGAGCTCTCATCTCTATTATTATCATCAAGGTGGCCAGGATCAGACGTTTCCGTTCTGGCACAAACTGGAACCTCATTTGATTCTGTGTCCCCCCCAGGCAAACTACTCCTGCTTCCACTGTTAGATACTAGAGGCACCATGCAGATAATGTAGCTGGAAGCAGGCTGCAGGGAAGTGAGAAGATACTCCCGCCGGTCACCTCTGACCAAGGTTTCTGTGATGGACCCCATCACTGAGCTGGTTCCTAGGCGAAGCCAGCTTAATCGAAAGGAAGAAGATGTTTGTGCTACGCTCCAAGTAACACGGATGCTGTCATGGGATAGGGGTTTCACGTTCAGAGCCAGGTTCTTGCCAACACCGCTGCTGCTTAATGTGTAGTCCAGTCCTGTTTCTGGGAGACCGAGGCCTGGTCGCTTGGACCTGAGTGTAAACAGGGACCCTTGAGGGGGAGAAATAGTGGTAGAAATGACTCCCGCTCCTCCTCCACTCACTCTGTTACCACCAACTGCAACCCCTGTACTCACTCCACCACCACCAGCAGCAGCCAACTCACATTCATCCATCTGATTTGTGAGGTCTCTAAGCGCCATGTCTCGGATTCGTTCTGGTGTCTGGCAAATAAAGCCTCTGACTGTAATTGTATTCCCCTTTGCTTCTAGCCAGTCATGTAGCCAGCGCAAGTTGCATCCACAGTGCCATGGGTTTCCTCGCACAAGCAGCTGTCCCAGGCTCTCCAAATCCCTGAACAATCCTCTGGGTAGGGTAGTCAGATTGTTTCCAGAGAGGTCTAGGCGCTGCAGTCTGCGCATTCCATCTAGCGAGCCCCGAGGCATGTGTATAAGGTTATTGTCCTGAAGGGAGAGTCTCTGCAGGTGGGCACTGGGCAAGTTAAGAGGAGGCGTTTGAAGTGAGTTACGGACCAGGGAGAGTTCTGTTAAGTTTGACAAGCGTGAGAAGGTATCATCAGCTATGCGTTGATTAGCTAAAAGATTACCATCTAAGACCAGGCGACGTAAAGAGGACAAACCTCTGAAGGCATGAGTGGGAATAGTAGAAATTCGGTTGTCATCTAAACGGAGCTCTTCAAGTGAGGCAGGAAGACCAGATGGGATGCTAGAAAGGTGGTTTCTGGAAAGGAAGAGGAGACGTAATCGAGGGTTGTCTGCAAAGGCCTGGTCCTCAATACTCACTGTGGAAACAGAGTTGTCGTCCAGATGCAACTTTTCAAGAAGTGGAAGTCTAGCAAGTGCAGTCCTTGGCAACACTCTAATATTGTTGTCCTGGAGGTGAAGCTCTCTTAATGAAGGTGGCAAATGCATGGGAAAGTCATCAAGCTCATTATCATAGAGATATATAACACGCACAGTCATGTGATGTTCCAAGGACCTAGGAAGCCCTGCATTGTCAATGTGATTGTTCTGAAGATAAAGTACAGTTGCAGATGGTGGTAGAGGTGGGATTGCGCTCAATCCACGGTCATTGCAGTAAATAAAGTCCTCATCACAGCGACACACAGATGGGCACACTATGTCACCTTCGCCATCCAGGCCCTGTGATGAAGCTGCAGTCATCTCCAACAGTTCAGCCAATAATGTGAGACACAGGAGCAGGAAGAAGAGCAAGTCTCGAAGCTCTCCTATACCTTCCGGAGCCATCATGCAACCAGCAAGCTCTCCTATCGTCCACTTGCCTTTTATAGCACTCTTTACAGAAGATGATTCAAATGTCCATTTAGACTTGGGGCATGTATTCTTTCACCCTGGAAACAGACAAGAGAGAAAGAAACACACATTAGTAAACAAATACCCTGGACAGATTTTTTTATGTTCCAGTAAAAGTCAATGAAATGGGAACATAATATTCATGTTAATTAAATCAACGCTAATTGCTTAATCATGCTAACATTTAAATCATTTTGCATAGTTGTATTTTAACTGAAGTTTAAACCAATGGCCTCAATTACTGCAAATAAATGTATATTGCAATCAGAGCCATATTTTACATAATATTTAAGCACTATGCATGTTAGAACACACACATTTTTTTTGCAATTTTAAAAACTAATTTTGTTTAAACAATATAAACATATAACAATATAAACAAAGAGTTCAATGGTTGTACACAAACATAATTGTTTATTTAATTTTTTTCTCATTTCATGTGAATTAATTCAACCATCTACTCTGATAATGAAAAAAAAAAAGAAAATGAAATGAACTAAAATGAAAATCAGTAAAGTAAAGGTCTAGCTTTTGTCTGATTCTTTCCAAATACAGTATATTGCATACCTAAATTTCCCAATGGTTAATAATTAACAGCGCAACTTATTACATGCTGGTGGCCATTTTTGTTGGTCTCTGTATGATTGATTTTTCATGTCTAAGGTTAGTAATGGCCCTGAAGAACATGCATTAAATTTAATCTTCCTTTCCAAACAAACTGATGTGGAGTTATGACAGGTTTTTAGTTGTAGTGCCCCCCCATAGGCAGATTTGGACGCAACTTGGCATGTATCCCCGAAATTTCCTTTTGTCTAGGTTTGAACATTGTGTAGATACAGGTCAATTAGTCAAAATGAGCAACACCAGAGCATTTCATTGGTGTAAATCTTCATAGTGCTTCGATAAATCTAAATTCTTTTGATAGCTCTTTGTCATGAGGGTCTAGAGGAGCACAGGATTCATTAATCTTATGACCAAGGTGGAGAGTTTTAGGAAGAAAAATAATAATTGACAAAAGAGTACAAAAACAGTAGGGTGATTGTGTGTTGTGATGTTGTGTTTTAAATTACTTAAAACACATAGTCAAATGAGACTGTTGACCAAAATTGCATATTTAGGTCACTTCATACAATACAGAGATGAAGGATTGAGAGAGGGGAAGAGACACAGCTTTGCGTTGAGTTGGAGGGATTAGTAAACAATCTGGATTTAGCAGGTGTTTTCGCTTACAAGGTTCACACTCTTTTACATTCAGCCTCACCTGGCAGCAGACATAATATTAACATGTATTTTCTAGAGCAGGGTTGTCAACCTGTGGGCTTTGGTTGAGGAATATTATTTTTAAACATTACTGTTAAAATGTGATATCGAATACCTTAACAAAATTGCAACCAGCCAGCAAGAATTGCACATGTTGAGTAAAAATCTAATTTTAAAAACAATTTATTATATATTCTCCTTAAATATGATAGACATTTATTAAAAATTATGACTTTAATCAAGAAATTACTTTAGATGATAATCTGAGCCCCTTGTGAGGTTTGTTACAACCATTTTTTCCAGTCTTACAAGTGCAACCCAGAATTTATTATTATTATTATTATAGTTTAAACATGCATGTGGTGACATTTATGCAAAACTTAAATTTGCAGTGAGTCACTATAAAAATGTGTTCAATATTCTCAGGAACAGATAAACATGAATCTGGCATTGTTGGTTGCTGTACTAGATGCAGCAGAAATTAAATGCTTAGTGAGTGATGCTAAAGTATTTAAAAATAACACACCACCTACTCAAAAGTATATTCTAAACCTAAACAAAAGTTTTAAGAAAAGCAAACAAGTTCTCTGCATGTACCAGGTGTGCTCCTGCAACACATTCTCACTCCAACTCGTCACACTTTGACGCTTGGTCAAGACCTAGAAACATGGCTAAACAACAGTATACCAGATATCATTTTTTTAGCTGGACACCACACTTTCCGGGCAGACAGAACGGTGGATGAATCCTGTAAGACCAGAGGCAGATGATTGTGTATTTATGTTAACAATGCGTGGTGCACGAACTCTGTTATCGTCGACAGTCACTGCTCAGCTAACCTGGAGTTTCTCATGGTTATTTTGAATTACATAGACGATTGGCTGATTCTGGCTCAGTCTCAGGAGCTAGCGCTTCGAAATCGGGATGTCGTCCGAGCTCATCTCAAATCTCTAGGGTTGAGACTCAAGGCCAAGAAAAGCGTTCTCTCTCCTGCTCCGAGGATTTTGTATTTGGGGGTTGTCTGGGATTCAATCGAAATGCAGGCACAGTTGTCTCTTGCACGTCTCGAGTCCATTCTAAATACCCTGAGGAAGATCAAGCCAGGCCAGAAAGTGACTGTTTGTTACTTTCAGAGAATCTTAGGCCTCATGGCAGCTGCATCCACAGTGATAACCTTGGGTCTTCTGCACATGAGGCCATTTCAGTTGTGGCTGAGAGCCAGGGGGTTTCATCCAAGGGTCAATCCCCAAAGGCAAATAAGGGTTACGTGACTGGGGCTTCGTAACCTTTCTATGTGATCCAGAAGATGGCGGCGCGGCAGTAGCTTGCAGCGGCCGCTCTGGAACCAAAATGGTGCTACTTTGTTTACTTCGTGTTGTAGCGCATTTATTTTTTTTCAGTATATGGACATCGGCGCAAAGGGTGTCCGTATTTACCACCACCAAGAACTTTTACAACTCAATAACCTGGTACAATCCATTCAAGATAAGCTGCGTGAGAAGATACATGACCTCGGCCTGCTTATGGAACCAAGCCTTCAGTCCTCGGTGTCGCCTGATGCCGGTTGCCGGAGGAGAGGATATCGCAAGCGGTGCGCGAGGAAGCGGAAACGCGGCAAGCGAGCGGGAGTCTGTGCTAGACTAAAAACAAACCCTAGCCGGCCGGCTCTTCCGTCCGTCATCTCATCAAACGTCTGCTCACTGGAAAATAAACTGGACTACATCCGACTTCAACAGACTACACAGCGTGAGTTTAGGGACTGCTGTGTCTTTGTTTTCACAGAGACATGGTTTAGCGGCAGAGTTCCAGATGCCGCCATTCAACTGGACGGGCTAGCCTCGTTTCGCGCCAACAGAAATGAAGCTCTGGGAAGTAAGACTCACACTTTACATCAACAAGGAATGGTGTCAGAACTCTGTGCTAGTTTCTAACTTTTACTCATCGTTGCTGGAGATTGTGACTGTTAGATGCAGACCCTTTTATTTACCACGGGAATTTACCACTGTTTTCATTATTGAAGTATACATTCCACCTAGTGCCAATGCTAAAGAGGCGCTCTGTGAACTGTATGCAAAGATCAGCAACCTGCAAAACACACACCCCAATGGACTGTTTATTGTCGCTGGAGATTTCAACCATGCAATTAGTATGTAGACTTTGCAACGAGAGGGGAAAACACGCTGGATCTTGTTTACACAAACATCCCCAGCGCGTATCGAGCGGAGCCCCGCCCCCACCTCGGCTACTCAGACCACATCTCTGTTATGCTAATTCCAACATACAGACCACTCGTCAGGCGTTTAAAACCGGTTCTGAAGCAGGTGAAAACCTGGCCAGCAGGAGCCATCTCTGCACTTCAGGACAGTTTTGAGAGCACTACCCACCATAAACCGTGGATTACTGTGGAGGTGCTTTCTCTTCTGAGGACCCGTGACTTGGCTTTCAAAGCGGGGGACAAGCTGGCCCTAAGAACAGCAAGAGCCAAACTGTCTCGGGCCATCAGAGAGACAAAGCGCACACATGCCCAGAAAACCCACAACCACTCCAAGGACAGTGGTGATACAATACAAGCCATCACCAATTACAGGAAATCATCACTGCCTGTGACAGTGACGGCTCCCTTCCAGATGCGCTGAACAGCTTCTACGCACGGTTCGACAAGCAGAACGAAGTGACGGTGAGGAAGACCACCCCTCCTACGAATGACCAGGTGCTGTGCCTCACAACGGCTGATGTGAGGAAAACTCTACGTAGAGTTAACCCACGTAAAGCTGATGGACCAGACAACATCTCAGGCAGAGTGCTCAGTGAATGTGCAGAACAGCTGGCAGATGTTCTCATTGACATCTTCATAATCACTCTGAGCAGCCCCTTCGTTCCTACATGCTTCAAGTCTACCACCATCATCCCCGTGCCAAATAAGTCTTCTGTGTCCTGTCTCAATGACTACCGCCCCATTGCACTCACACCCGTGCTTCGAGCGGCTCGTCATGAGACACATCAAGACCCTGCTGCCCCCCTCACTGGACCCACTGCAGTTTGCGTATCGTTCGGACCGTTCGGCGGACGACGCTATCTCCACCACACTCCACCTGTCACTTACACACCTCAACAAGAAAGTCAAGTCAAGTCACTTTTATTTATATAGCGCTTTTAACAATACAGATTGTAGCAAAGCACTGAACATTATCAA
>JAUMHG010000038.1:20330466-20343509 GCA_032359395.1 Enteromius anoplus
CCCCCGAGACCACACCTGCTACCCTCTTGGGACCTAGCCGTCGCTCTCGCTGGCCTACGGCTAGCTCCCTTCGAGCCCCTTCTGCCGGCTTGCGGGCCGCTTCCACGGACTTCTCAGTTTCCCTTAAATGTGCGTATTCTGAGTCCTCCCTGCCCCGCAGTCTGTCTAGAGCGGAGTAGCTCCGGCTTTGCTTCCTCTGGGTTTCCTTCCCCCAGAGGTGTGGCTATATTCACCTCCACAGCACAAAGTTAGCTGCTTAGTGTAGTACTTTGTGCGCTCCACCCTCAGCCGCTTGCTTTCAGCACCACTGAAAGCAACTCTGCGCCCCTCACACGGGCCGTGGAGAGACTGGGAAGGTTACGTGCAGATTCTCTGTTAACAAACTGGAAATGTAAAAAACTCTCGCCAGTTGGCAGGGGATCTCCACGTAACGCGGCCTCAGATATATATAAAAAGACTTTTCAATAAATAAAAATAAGTAGGCAACTGTGTACATATACCCCCAGTTTCACAGACAAGGCTTAAGCTAGTCCCAGACTAAACTGCATGTTTGAGCTGTCTCAGATGAAAATATCTTGCTCAGACATATCTTAAAACATGTCAGTGTCATTGTTCTGTGTTAAGATACACACCTGTAATATTTTCTTATAAGGCACTTTTGTAAAAGTTGCTTGAGTATCTTAATTTAACTTAATCTTAATTTTCGCGGTTTTAAAAAGCGTTCACGTATTCTACAGTTGCGGCGCACGCAGGCATTATTCCTCCGTTTCCCCTTCATGCGAGCTTCTGTTCTTAAGCTCCTTACATTTTGTTGCTTCCACTTGTAGACTCTTGGGTCTTCTCTCCCACAGATTCTCTCTCTCACTTCTGTCTCACCTCAGTTGTGGTATTGAAGGTGGAGAGAGTGCAGGATATTCACTAACTCCACCCACAATCCCTGCCGGACCTGGGACTCGAACCCACAACCTTTGGGTTACAGGTCCGACTCTCTATCCATTTCAAGGAAATTGTATTTTATGATACATAATCCATGCAATGAGCTTGTATTGTATAATTTTTAGCACAGTTTCAAATAATACATTATCTGAAGGCTGGATTATGAACTGAGCCAAAAGATGCCTGCAAAAGAAAACTGACACGGACCACCTGGGCCACCAGTGTTTGCAACACATGCTGACCACTACTCTGACACCTAACTACACTGCACTATTCCCCAAAAAATATATAATTAATGAGTTTGATTGAGCTGTTGTGGATGAATGACTCAATAAAGCAAAACAACAACACTGATCAAGAAATTCAGAGTTTTAGTCTATGTTAAGGATAATGGTTAGAGATACACTTAACTGCTGGTATGCAGAGATATTGACATGCAGAGCTATACAGCATATGTGTATAATACAGATCATTAGTTCATGAAAGTAGTCATGTTTCACATGTCTTTATCCAAAGCACGTATTTTTACAGGAACAGTAACCCTTGTTATAAGGCACAATTAGCTTATGGCTGAATCCTTTAATGATTTCATTATGAATACTGTATTTTATATGGGTTATATATTAAGAAAACTTTAAATTCAAATGGAGACATTTGAATTAATGTACAGCTTTTTGAGGTTGCTCATATCTCTTCTTGAATTTAAAGGAGACACATGCGAGAATGTTTTTTGAGGAGTATTTTCTCTGGAGAGAAATGTGAGAAGCAGGAGACTTAACTAAAATCTCCATTTAATTACGTGTGAATGCAATGTCCCATAATGCCACAAGAGAGAATCTGAGAATGTCAGTGAAGTGATGTAACTGACACTGTAGGTCACATGACAATGACAACATGATTGATGTAGCACATTGGGATTTTATATATAAAATCCATTTTAACACATTTTAAAGTGAGTGGACCTTGGTTTCTATTTAAAAATAAATGAATAAATAAATAATAATAATAATCTTTACATTAATAGGAATTCAAATACAGATGCTAAAATGGTATTATCTAGCTACTAAAAGTAGCCTAATGATATTGTTATCTATAAACTATACGTAAAACCCATCTTTTTATTTATGTCATGAGCTTCACTGGAGTTGCCCTCGGAAGCCTCCAGAGGACATTCCAGCCTGGACTATGTTCATTGCTTGTCGGTCTCTCTGTTCAGGACTTTTATTATGAAGTGTATCCCACTGTTTCCATGCCAACCCTGTAAAGTCTCCACCCTGCTTGTGTGTTTCAATGTCTACAGATTAGTTCATCCCCCTTGTTAACTTGTTATGTATTGTATTTAATGGCTGTTTGGTCCTTATCTTGTGGTGTTTTCCCCCCTTTGTAAGCCGTGTTCTCCGTGTTTCTTTGTTCTCCGTAGTTCCTGTTCTCGACCCTGCCTGCCCCGAACCTCTGCTAATGCCTCGACCCTTGGATACTGTTTGGCAATCACACGACCCCTGCTTTGCATTCAGGATTATTCTATTGTCTATGCCACTCATGTTCCCTTTTGCTATTGATCGACCCTGCTTGCCTGTACATTGTGTAGTTTAATAAAGTGCTGCATATGGATCTCCCTCTCCTAGTCTTCCCTCCGATTCATGACAATTTAAGTATTAGGGTTTCATGTCATCAAATATTTTTATTACTACAAAAAAAAAAAAACAATCTTGTGTCTCATTTGATCTGAGTTGGCCAGTGCCACCTTGGCCTTTATATAGCCTTTCAACTGTACTACACACATTCATATTATATAGAACACGCTTTATTAGCAGCCACAATGTAATTACTAATTCTATCAGAGAGCATTCAATTTCAAAAATAGCCTACATGTTGAACTACTTATCTACTTCCTTTACTTCTAACAAAAAGGGACTGACTTAATCTACACAACATGCTTTTTTCCATCCCTCTTTTCATCCTTTACTGCTGTCTTTTGCTCTTTGCAAAAGTCAGCGTATGATTCATCATTCTAAGGTGCGGTTCCCAGAGGCAAGAGTTTTTTTTTTTTTTCTACACATGGACATCTCTATTCACAGCTTTTATCTTAAACAGAGCAGAAATGAAATTCCAGGGGATGCCCATTAATAAATAATGAGGGCACTGTTTAAAACAGACCGCAACAGAGGTTGTTTAACTTCAGCCCGCATGTATATTTTAGATGAATAAGAGTTCAAACAAATGGCCTTGTTAGTGCCTTTTTCCTTCAATATATGTGCATGCTTTAGATGTTAGGGTTAAAATAAACATGCATTCAAATCTCCAGTTTCTGTAGATGGCCTCCGTGTCTTTGTGACTTTTAATACCACATCTTTGCTATTCATTATGCTTTTGATTTGTTTTTCCTTTAGCGCTGTGATTTCCTCGCCTTTTCTGTCTTTATTTTCTTATGATATTAGAATATTGTGAATAATGCAGAAAACACAGATGTAATGCCCTTTTATGAGGGCTAGTGACTGCAGAAAAGAAACATCACAAATGAGATCTTACACATCTCAGTTGTGCCTTCTATAGACATTAGAGAGTTTAAATAAAGCTCCAACAGAGATTAAAGCAAATAAAACAGGCATTTCAACATATGTTGGTTTCAGAATAGATTACTGTTTATCAATGTCTATTCTTTGAGAAAAAGCTAATACCTGTATAAAACAAAACTAAGAACTTGAAAGGTCAACCTCTAAGCAAAAATAATTTTCTTTTCATTGTTTTTTAAGATGGGCAAAATGAGCTTTACTGAAAGTATCTTTTGTTAAAAGCTTGTTTACTGAATAAAGGGATCCTTTAATATGTGCTATTTTTAAAATGTTCCCGCTTTGGTTGGACATATGGAAACTACTGCTTAAAATCAGTTACTATGAAGCAAGGCGTTTCTCAACCAGCAAGATTCATGTCTACATTGCAGATTTTTTTGGCTTGAAACATATTGTTTATTTAGGGACTGTGCACTAAAATCACAAATTTGAAATTATTTCTTATTACAACAGCACAAACAGAAAACAATATTACAATTCACAATAACAACCACAATAGGCCCTTTGCGAAGCTCAACCCTGTTGCCCATAAATACATTTAATAAATACAAATTTACAGTAAGTTACTGGCATCCAGCTTCATAATTACAGCAATTTTTCTTACAGCTTACAAAAACAAATGGTCTGTTTTGTTCTTTAAATATCACGATGACAAGATTTAAAACTCCAGAGACTGAACCGGAATTAAAGCAAGCACCTTCTACTGAAAAGTCAAAAGCTTTAATTAAAACCAATTTCGAGTGAAATGTTCCTGGCATGTCTTAGTCATTCTTGTTTACTTACAATTACCATAAGATGGAAATGAATGCTTCCTGTATCCTTTCTGGGAAACATTTCAACTACCAAAGCGATTCAGCAACAACATTAGTATTTTATGTCAAATTTTATATTGTTACTGCTGTAACTTCCGTCAGTGTTTTGATGGCTAAGGCAACTATGAAGGTAAAGAACTGCCAGCTTTAATGTGAATGTATTTACCTCATGCTGTGTTCCATTATAGAAGACCAAAGGCAATTAGACATTTGGCTGCTGACTGTTTCTTGGCCAGGTGTGTCATTGCATCATTAGCTTCTGCACAAAACGCTTTTGAGCTGATTTTATGCAGTTGCATTTGCAGTCTGTTGTTGTTGTCTCCCAACTGTAGATTTGGGGGTGAGCCTTTCACGAGGATGTCGGCTTTCAATTTGTCCGTTTGTCTGGTTGAGTCAGTAAGGTGTGTATTTATTCAGCAGGAGAACAGCATTTGTATTCAATTCATCCTTCTTTGTAAGATGGCAGTGTGTTTAAATCCAGGCTGAACAATCTCAATCCCCTCGCCACATCTCCCTCCCTCTCTCACCCCCGTCATCTCTCTCTCTCCTTTTCCGAACGTGGCCTGCATGAGAAGCGAGGCAGACGATTGAGACGCAATTTCTCTGTGCCGCTTTCATGCCCTTCTGTTTCATCATGACACTATTTTCACCATTCTTTTCAAATTTCGGCTTCTTTTTTCCACTGACGCTTGCATTTGAACCGCAACATTCTATCACCTTCCTTTCCGTTCATCTTCATTTCGCTCTTTTTTCATTTGTCAGTTCTTGCAAACCACAAACCCGACTTCCTCTAACTCTTTAATCCCAACTCATTCCTTTAGCTGACACAATTCTATAATAGTCTTTAAGTATGAATGCAAAATAAATAAATAAATAAAAACATGCAGTGATAATCTGCTTTATGACTGCTGATGTCTAATACCATCAATGACCTCTGCCACATCCCTCGGTCTGATTCTGATAGACTGAATAGCTGGAACGGTTGGATGCCAAATGTAAGGATTAAGGATGTAACGCTTCATTTGTTTTCTTGATAAGTCATTTTGAAATACTGATGAAACTGCATTGATCTTAAAATATGTTTTACAAGAGGTTACATGTCCGTAACACATTAGTTTGTGATTTAAATGTAATATAATAATTTAATAACGCAATTAAAATGCTAAATTAATCTTGACCTTTTGACACATACTGTATGAGCATGTCTGACTTTGGAACTGTACTGTCTTTTAAGGTTTTTGTATTAGTTAGCTCAGTCTCAGCTGCTGTGCAGATGCAAAACCCATTGCAATCTAGTCACCTTGCATTGGACAACCGTGATTCAGTGCAAACTAAAAAAAGGTTGAAGGTTGAGGTTAACAAGGAATAATTCAAAAATTTCTTTTTCATAGCAGCAGCACTTAATAAACCAAAGTACTAAATACCAAATATACACTGTTAAAAATATAATAGCCTATACTATTTCTACTTTTATCCTTGTACTCTGCAGTGGCGTGCTAGTGAGAGAGAAAAAAATACTTTAAATAAAAGAATTAATCATTTTGGTCCATATATTCTTACAATAAAATGTTATTTTATTCTTTATACTTCAGAATTTCATGTTAAATTTATGTAAAAAATATTTACTGTATAGTTATTAGGCAATTACACCATTTTTTTTGTAATGCAAAATGGATATTTTATTAAATTGTATTATATTTTTGTCCCCAACCTTTTATTAAATTGTTTGCAAAATTAATATATCTATTACAGAGGACACATCATAGCTGTTGAGCAGGATTTTCATTTTAGAAATGTGTGTTAAATTGAGAGGCAGTCCAGCTCTACTATTTGTTATCAGTCACAGAAAGTGACAGTGGAAATGTTCTCTCCCACAACAGGCAACTCAAAGACATGCCCTCTAATCTGTTATCAATTCCGTGACTTGCTATCTGTTTTAGCAAAATCAAAATACAGTGCAAAATAATGTGTCTAAATCATGATAAATAACGTGCAGTGGTCATTTATTAAATTAAAAAGTGATTTTTTTTTTCTTTTTGTTTATCACTCGTGTCTTCTGTTATCTTGTATGATGATTTTGTAATCATTGATATGTTTACACATTGAATCTGTATCTTATAACAACTTTAAACTTAAATCAGCCCATAACTGTATATTAATAATAAATGTCTTATTTGTGGTATCTTTTTCTGAGAAGTAACTCCAGATGGTGTTTCTCTGTCTGTTATCAATCTTTCTGCTCTACCGTTTGAATGAAAATCTGTTAATTTTTTACAGTCATGTTCATGCTGCTAAGTAATAATAGTGAATATTTGTAGTAGTTGTATTAGTTACATAATTAAAATTACTTTATTTTGATAGTTTAGACATTATACTAACTGTAAGTAACTTTTGCAGCTGCAATCCATAACTAATGAATACTGAAACAGTCTATTAATAATCTAATGACTAGTAGATATATTGCTGTACATAATATTAATATTGCAAGTTTCAGTATTCTGTGAAATAGAACCTACGGACATAAAGACATGAAGCAGTCGCTCCAAACAAGGCAATGCACTGTATTGTACATTTAAATCCATTATAATGCAATATAACGGAATTTGCCCATAATTATAGCCTTTAGGAAGTGTTAATCGAAAAAATATGTATAAATGAATAAAAATAAAATAAAATTGATGATAGTGGTAGTCAATACAAAATGTAATCCCAGGTAAAGGCTTTTATAGACTTACATTTAAGCAGTTCTTACAGTATGTTATGCCTACTTTTACAGCATGTTTTTGGTGGATGATTTGTCAACTAACATATGAGTTTGCATCACAAAATCAGCTTTTTTTTTTTTTTCATTACAGCAATAAACTTGAGTCATGATGAAAGACCTCAAAGACTTGCAAAAGCCTACATGACAAAACTATCGGATTTGTATTTACCTGTTCATAAAACCTTTTTAGCACCACTTAATTTGAACCTGAAGTTGTTGCAAAAAATGCAAGAAGTATCATTTTGCAGAAATGTCTCCGTAGGAATGGATATTCGTACATATTTTAAGTGGTGGCTTATTATTTATTTATTAATTATTCATTCAAATTATTAATTCAATATTAATTCGAATGACCTCACTCATAAAAATTCATATGATTTTTGCTGTGCTTTTTGCTATGATGACCTACACCTAATCCCACTCCTATACACCTGGAGTTCAGACAAATCTTACAAAATCATACTCGTGAAGTCATACAAATTGTACAAATTAACCACCTCTTAAAATGCATCATGAGACTGGGTTAGTTTCTTCCAATAAGCCTCAACAGAAAATACCACTAGACCAACGTCTCATACTTAATACTCATGTTCTTGCAATCTTCATTGCATATAATGTAATTCATCAATACATTTCATATTAAATTTATCCATCAAGCCATGTCCTATGCAGAGTCACAGGAAAGCTGGAGCTTATTCAATCATCTCAGGCATAGAATATATCTTCTGTCTGTTCTGCTCATCTTGATTTCATGGGAGAATTTTCTTGGAGAACACATGCAATGGTGCCTTACAGCTTGCCTACAATACCTGAACATGCTGTCAAGGTAGGCAGCTCACTAGGTTTTACAATTAATTTTATTTAGACATGCTAATTTGTCAATAACTGCTTATATAATATAGAAAAGGATCCCAACCAATGGACAATTCTGGTGGCACCAAGTAATCGGAAAAACAGGAAAACAAAGACTAACGTACCATTTAAAGTTTGACTTGGACATCATGTCTGTCAATAGCGCGATCAGGGTAAGCTAGCCAAAGAGAGTGGGATAGAAGGAGATAACACAGAGAGAGCTCTTACTTCTGACACCAAAGCCGAGAAGGTGCTGTTTCAGCTCTGAGGGAGATCTGGCGGTGAAAGCTAATGGACTCCACATTGACTCACTGGATCTCTTTCCTGCTGTTTGACTGTTGATTGCAAGGCTGTGATTATGCTTCTTCTCATTGGGTTGGTGTTTGAGAATCAGAGAGGTGCAACTCTGTGCATCCTGAGTGGTTTTATTCCAGAGGACTGACAGCACATGCAGAATGTTCAGGAAAGATGGGATTCATTGGGAAGCCCCATCAATAAAAAGATGTGTCAGGAAGTGCTTGAAACATTTTAATAAACAATTAATTTTTTGTCAGTAATATTGCCCTCAGAACGCTCCTTGAGAATTCCAACTAACCACTTCGGCTGCAAGCCAGCATTTCAAAACCTCTTCCACTGCCTGCAAGCTTGCAAAATATCTGACTTCTCTTCCTCACTCAGAATGAAAAGCCACAAAACGTAGTTATTCATAATTATGTGCCATTGTTCACTGTCATTGTTCAGGTCTGGCTTTAAGAAAGAAGCGTCCTCAGATGTCCCCGCTAATTGAAGTGGAGTCCCTTCTGTTCTGCCGGACCAGTCAGGAAATATGCTCATTCATCATTTTTTGTTTATTCCAAGGGAGGTTGTTCTGTAGATAAAGCAAAAGGAAATATTCAATAATCAGATACAAGCTGGCGTTACTAAGAGTTTTCAGTAATGGCAGCTTCAAAGATACATCAAACTGACAGTACCGACCTGCTGATGTTTTCTATGAAAGGAAATGGGTGAGCAGTTAAAGCATCTTGAAAAAGTAGCGAATGGATCTGAAAAAACGTCTCGGGTTACTTGACTGTAACTCTGTTCCCTGAAGGCGGGAACGAGATGCTGCGTGAAACGTTAATGAAAACGCTCTTTGTTCACCGGTTGTTGAAGCATGTGTGTCAAACACGCCAAAGTCTGGCTTATATAACCTCGGCCAGGTGACGTCATTTGATTATGTGCACCTGCAGGTTATAAATAGGCATGAACCGGATACATCCTCAGGTAAATTTTATCTGAAAGGATGTCCAGTCATGCCTACAGTGCGGCATTGGAAAGCAGCATCTTGTTCCAGCTTTTTCTGGGTTACAGTCAAGTAACCCAAGACATTCTCTCCCAAAAACTACACTTAATGCTGCGTGAAACGCTAATGGAAACGAGAATACCAACGCCGGCGCACTGAAAGTGTCTGGACCCCCAGGGTTCAATCATCAAAGAGGTCTAGACCTGACTCTGGGATGCTGACTCAAGGACCCATGAGCCCAGAGTAGCATGGACATCAAGACTATAAAATCTGGCAAATGTGTGCGGAGAGGACCAATCTGCCGCATCACACATTTGCTGTAAGGGGACACCTTTTGCCAAAGCCATTGACGATGCCCTAGTTGAATGGGCCCTAACCCCTAGAGGTGAAGTCTAACCACGCGCCTCGTAGGCTAGGGCAATAGCATCCCTCACCCAATGTGAAATTGTTTTCCTAGTGGCAGCCGCCCCCTGTTGCGGCCCCCATAGCATATGACAAGCTGCTCCGACTTATGCCACTGGCTAGTGCGGTGGACGTAAATCTGCAGAGCACGTATTGGACACAGTAAGGGAAGTCTTTCAAGCTCCGGAGCAGTAAATGGCAGAGGACAGAAAGCTTCGAACTTGGCAGTAGCTTCCATCCTGCCAGTTTTTCTGAAAGGGGCACAAGTTTTGACACTTTGGCTAAATTGGGGGATGTTAGATGTTCGGCGGCCTGAAATGCGGTAGGAGGCGACCGAACACTTCATGACAACCTCATGATGCTAGGCACACAAGCCCCAGGACAGCGGGGAAGGAACCTCATGAACGCCTCCTCATAGCATTTTGCCTCCCAAAACGGTATTAACGGAGTTGCCAAATAGGCCGGAAGGCGAAATGGGGGCACAAATATGGATTACTCCATGAACGTGTAAGCTCCTCATGGAGGTCACCAAAGAAGGGGAGAGACCGCCGTTGAGGCCCCTTTCCCCCCGGCCACCCGACAGAAACCTGTCGTCAAGTTTCAAACGCTTGGGGTTCTCCTGCAGCCAGTTAAGGTGTAAACGTTCGACCGCTCTAGTAGCCACCTAGAGCATGGCTCGTGGTCTCTCTTTAAAAAAGCACTAAGCACGACAGATCGCAGTGCTCGCATTCTCCCTCGAGTCCGAGGATAGAGTGTTCCTCCCCTAAACACTCAAAGCAAAAAGTGTGGCGATCATCATCTGCGAGAAGTCTCTAGCATGGAGGCAAGCATTTCCTCTCTGACAAAGCCATAGTGAGTTATTTTCCTTGCTTTCACTTTCTGCTTATTTCTCTTTTTATTTTTTATTTCATCACACAGACTTGCACACACGCACACAATGCGGTCCTTGAAGACAAAAAGACCTGAGGATGTATCCGGTTCATGACTATTTTTAACCTGCAGGTGCACATGGTCAAATGACGTCACCTGGCCGAGGTTATATAACCCAAAATTTTGGTCAACCGATCGAACAAAGAGCGTTCTCATTAGCGTTTCACGCAGCTTTGAGTGTAGCTTTTGAAAGGGAACCAGAGTAGTAAAACCCACAGTCTTCCATACCTTAAATGTATTTAATTCAGCAGTATTCATCATTAACCAGATAATGGTGCAATGTGCACTACTGAAAGCTAGAGGCTGAAATAGGTACTGCAGTACAAATGTAAACTATTGAAGAGAGTCATTTCTTCAGCTCCCTCCTCCTCAAGACTTGAAGCCAGGCGGGTTGCCAGATTTGAGGAAACACAACAGGAATGAGCAAGGCGATGAGCCTTACACTGTAAGCTGATGAGTTGATTTATCCAAATTTTAATATCCTGGTGTTCAAAGAGCTTTTTAGTTAAATGCCGAGGCTTTTTAGGTCAGGTAAAATCTGTGATCTCTGACCCAATTCATTTGCTGGCTTCCATGGCTGCATTTTGCTGTGTTTTTTTCGGCCAACTGGCAACCCAGGGTGTCTAAATACTGTTAGGTAAACTGGCAGTGGGTGAAATCACACAGACCAAAGCAAAGTAGTAGAGTAGTAGTAGAGCACCTAGACAGAGTTTTAAGGAATCTTAGGCATAGTGTGACATATGTGAAAATTATTTCAAAGTAAATCCTACATATTTTTTCTCTCCAGTTTATGTTGGCACTAGACAGTAAGGCAGCTCCTTAGGTGTTGGATCAGAGCTACTGTGTAGTGTATCTGTGTGTGTTTGTGTTGCAGGCTGATATACCATAAATACTAAATGTAGAGTGTGAATGAAAATTAAATTACTGCCTGTTTTAGAACTATATGTGTTCACTAGTTTCAGCTTCATACACCCCCAAACAGAAATAAAAAGGGGAATAAAAATAGAAATACCAGTGACTGCAATACAGAAAGAAATGTTTAATTAAACAGCACACAGTACTGAATATTATTTGGATACCAGTCTTAATACATTTTTAAAGTCTTAAATTTTGCAGTGTAAAGAAAGATTGCTAGTGGATGTGTCACAGGTCCTTTTAGCGTCAGACGAACTCAAAGTCAGTCAGTTAATCTTAATACTGACAGTCGCTCTCAATAAAGTTCAAAATCTGCCAATAAAACGTTTCCATTCAGCCTGATACCAGAATGCTGAATGGCTATAAAAATGCTAAATTTAATCTAAAAAAATTGAATCCTCTGACCTCTTTGTAAAATTCAAAAGGATAAGAAAAGGCTTTTCAAACCATACAAATGCACAAATACCAATATCCAGAGTGTTTCAGTCTTTCAAAATGGTTCAAACAACCCAAGGGACATTTTTATTGGTCTGAGGTTGCTTATTCATAGCTCAGAATACTTAATGGAGTTCTCCGACATCTACCTAATTAAATCATTCATATACATTTGTTTTTCTTTTGTTGTTGTTGTTTTTATAAATACACTGAACAAAATTACAAATGTAACATTTTTGTTTTTACCCCATTTTCATAACCCCATAATCCCATTTTTATGTACACAAAATGCCTATTTCTCTTAAATATTGTTCACAAATCTGTCTAAATCTGTGTTAATGGGCACTTCTCCTTTGCAGAGATAATCCATCCACCTTAAAGGTGAACTGGACACCGGCCCACCCGGACTGAGATTGGATAGCCCTGGGTTTATTCATAAAGAATGCTTTCGTTTTTTGGTGTTTTGGATAATCAGAGCAATTAGTGCATTTTATTTATTTTTTTTCTCAGAAGATTTAAGCAAAACACATTTAGCGAATGCAAATACATTTAATCTCACTACAATCTAGAAGAAACAATTAAGATAATAATCATCTTATTCTTTCATCATCTCACTATTTATTATTATTATTATTAGGAAAGTGCAACTTTCAAAACAGTGTTGGTGCTAATACAGATCACTGCCTGCCATCTCAAGACTTTTACAAGGAAGAAAATTAACCATCTTAGGTTGAATTTCACATCTGGAAACTACTTATTTGAAAAAAAATTAGGCCTATTTTAAAGTCAATAACACTGTGATGTTACTGTCATAACGGTTAAACAAATTTTCCACCAGAAGTCTTGTTATGATTTTCTGCTGTTTGAGTTTGTTTGCAATCCTTATTATTCTTACTGATTATTCTCATTAGATTGTATTACTGTAGTACAGTAATAAAAAATGCATATAGTCTGGACGATATTTTAAATTAAAATTAGCATATTGAAACCAGTACAGGAAATGACTCTCATGATTTATCTATTTCTTTAATATTGTCACAATGTGCGCGCTGTGAGCTCGCGCTCTCACTTCCTCGCGAGCAAGGCACGGGCACGGCAGGCAGGACACGGAGACGAGAAATAACTAAACTGGGTTTTTAATAAAA
>JAUMHG010000038.1:20365785-20396053 GCA_032359395.1 Enteromius anoplus
CAAGGAGAGCCCGAAGGGAAGGACACGATACTGATACGCCTGACCTTCAAACGCGAACCTCAGGAATGGCCTGTGCCGCGGAAGGATTGAGACATGGAAGCTTGCGTCCTTCAGGTCGATTGCTGCAAACTGAGCAAGAGGCACCATCGGGACCACCGGGGTGCCAGTGGTGGGGCAGCGAGGGGGGACGCAGGGGTCCCGTTTGAGAGTCTCTGTGCCGGTTCGGAGGGAGGCCTGCATGTGTATGTCGTACATGTGTGTGCAAGTTACCTGCGTCCCGGCAGTAGCTGGGCTGGAAGTCCGTGTGCTCCCTGCACTCTGGCTGCTGTCTGAAATGAGAGGAGAGGGAGTGTGTAAAAAAAGCTCTTTCACAGGCCTGTCCACAGCACCTCGTCCCCTCAGGGGACCCAGGCAGGAAGAAATTTGCTCTTTTGTCGAGGTTTTGGGTAATAGCGGCTGTCTGCAAACAGACGAGAAGATCTTCATCTGACCCTCCTCCGGAGAAGGGAGTGGTGTGTCCATCTCCTGAAGAGCCACTTCTTCCATCCCTGGGTCGCCTGTCCTAGGGCGCCTCTCCACCTAGGGGACCCCCGTGTACCCCTTAGCTGCGGCTCCATCAAGGGTGGTGAAGGAGGGCGAGCCACTTGATCGCTTCCTGGCAGTGAAAGGTGCCTTCCCCGACTGAGTCAACTCGTCATGCACATCCGGGAAGAAAGGCACCGGAGTGGGTCCCTGCGTGCCCGCACGAGCCACACCCAAGTACCAATCATCAAGCCTGGAGGGCCAAGGACATTGTGGAGGGTTACACTCAATCCCGACCTCCCTGGTGGCCCGGGAAAGCATAGCAATCAGTTCCGGATCAGTATCCGGTACAGTTGAGCGCCCATCGGTCGCCGCTCCGGACGCGGATGCCACATCTCCAGAACCGTACTCTCCTCCCGATGCAGTAACCGACATCTGATCGTCAGGGGGAGCCCCAGAGATAACATCCGGCATCATTTCCGGTTGACCGAACTGTCCCAATGGGAACTCCGGCAGTGTCAGAGCGTGTGTGACAGAGGGCGTGTGGTCAAGTCTGGTCCGCAACTCCAAGATAGTCATCTTCCCACAAAAGGGACATGAACTATCCACGAACGCCGCTCTAGCATGCTGAATGCCCAGGCATGTTAGGCAGTGCTTTTGACTATCCACTGGCGTCAGGTAACGGCCACATCCAACATCGGTAGGACATCCTCGAAAGGAGCGTCTTGAAAAAGACGTACCAAACCGTAAGTACTCTTTTAGCTTTGCTCTTTTGTGATAGGCTGAAGCAAACAGGGAAGATGGCCGCTCGGTAAACAAATGCAGATGCAAAATGTCTACCGCCACTCGACTGGAACCACCGTCGCTGCAACACTGTAACATCAGCCTTTCTTCCGTTGATCGCAGAGTGGAATGGCTTACATTCACGTTTGCATGAACTGCTCAGCTCTGAAGCGGAAAGCTAATGAGCGCTAGATCTGCTGACCTACTTATACTCGCAAGGCGATTGGGTTCAGCTGATCCTAATCAGCGTATGCTAATGAAAATCATTGCTGTGTTTGAATACACGCAGTTTGTTTGGCATCTTGAAGCGAGATTCCTATTCGTCGGTCACCGACGTGACATCATAGTGACCGACTGAAAGGGAACAATAGTGTTTTAGAGATACTGAAATTGTTCTGACCATGCTCACCAATTTTCTTTAAGAATGCTTTTCCATTTTTAGTACAATCATTGTAAACTTTACTCCATATTGGTGTTCATTCGCTGCCACTTGACACAAAAATTTGACAATATAAACTCCACACATTCTACATAATACATTTGACATATTACCACTTATATCTGCATATGCAATCCTATACACTTATACACACTTACAGCATGATCAATACTCCAGATGCATATGTGAAACCCAGCAGCCTAATGGCATGACAGACTTAATCAGTGGAGCAAGTTAAAGTGTGTGTATGTTTGCACCAAGAACGCTTATAACACTTTTCATTCTGTGAATGCTACTTAAAACGTGTAGACACTCTCAGACTGACAGCTTCTGCTAGTGTAGAGTTCTCGCTTCTCTCCCCAATGAATGTGTGTGTGTGCGTGTGTGTCTGAGTGTGTTGGGTAATGACAGATCTAGAGGAGCAGACCTAATCAAGCCTTGCTTCACTTTGCAGCGCGCCACTTGACGAGTAGAAGCGAATGGTAGCCTACAGTAGTTGCTATGTGCAACTCGCTGCAGATTGCCAGACAGAGGCGGCTAGCGTTAGCCCAACGCTCAGACTCACAGCGTGAATATTAAATGACTGCAGGTGCGCTTGCTTTTGGAGTGGAGGAGAAGCTGAGCTTAATAAAAAAACCGATTAATTTAAAAGAGGTGCTTGCTAGGCAGCAGTAATGTTACTATTTTTCATATTTAAGGTTAGGGATCAAACCCTTTTGCTGTAAGTATTACATTTTGGTGTGTAACTAGCCCTGCTTTCTATGTATTATAATCACATGATTTGTAGAGGAGACGTGTAGTATTATTTTTCACATTAATAATTAAATTAACATAAAAGTGTGGGCAAGACACAGATTAGAACATCTGAAATGTGCTTTTCTAGTAATCAAACACTCTAAATACACCCTAGCAATGTATTCCCTATTCAACTGCTCTGGATACGCTGACATGTCCGCCATCTTGAAGCAGTCAACTTGATATCATTAGTTATAATAATCAATGAATATTCAAATATATACAAACGCACAGTATAACTTTCTGTTGTTGATGCAGATGGCTTCCATATATGGCGCCTATAAAAACAGTTGCATCTATGGGTAAGTAGGTAGCAGTGGCGGCTACTGGTCTGTCAAATAGGGGAAGCTCATTCTTACAGTAAAATATTAATATTAATATTAAACTCTGTAAAAGTGAAACAAGGAATATGGTGTATAATTGTCTGAAATGTATGATGAAAATCAAGCAATTTCGCCAAGCAAATATAAAGAAATAGGTTGCAGCAGTTTTTATTTCGACTGAACTTGAGAAATCCGCGATGGGACTGAGCACAAATAGCTTCAGCGATTCCTTATAGTACAAAATCGCTGTCAGTCAAAAGGAGATGCAATCTTTCGACAGCCCCTTCAATAATCACGCAGAAGCTCGGAGTCCAGGCCAGCCCACTCCTCATTTGCTCCTCATTCACCCCTAGAGACACTGAGTGTCCGTGGGCTGGACATAATCGCAGCGTTTATCCAATGACCGTCTAGTTTCAAAGCACTGAAAAAAAACGTTCAAAGTAGCCTCATTGAAGTCAATGGACGCTGGGCTTCAATGGGGAAATGCACTGTAACGCTAAGGGAATGTATGAGAAGAAAATCAAGTCAGCCGTCCTGCTATATCTAACTGATTCTGAACAAACTCGTCTTTGAGATAAACGTTTTCTAACGCATTTTTAGTCAATAAAATGTTAATACAATAGTACATAATTTGACCATTAATTTTGTGACATTATAGGGGAATCTGAGCTTCCCTTGCAGTCTTAAAGAAATCGCCACTGGTAGGTAGGTAGGTTGGTGGATAGATAGATAAAATAGATACTCTGATTCTATCACAAATCTAGGATAAACATCTGCCAGTTTCATCACACATTTTTCAATTTATTTATTTATTACTTTCTTTCTTTCTCTCTTTCTTTTTTTCTTTGTGATGTTTATAAACAAATTTCGGGAGGAGCACGCACAAATCAATCAACTCATTTCGCCCCGACCAATCGAGTCTAGACGCCTCCGCCTTAAATAAGCCCGTTTCATTCCCTTTGTATCTCGTTTACACATCCCTCCACCTCCCCTTCTCCGCCTTCATTCAGCACCTTCCTCCACCAGGGGGCATGTGGGGTTCGAGCTGAACACCGAGCTCTGTCCTCGCAGGGTTCAATCTAATAGGGCTTGGAGTCCGCCAATCTCCTGGCTTGCCCCCTGGACAGCACGTCAAACATGCTTCTCTTATTCATATTATGGGGAAGTGCGAACTCGTGAAATTCATTTAGTTAGTTTGAGTTCTTCATGTAAATGCAGCTCACCCTCACTGAAAGTGTCACAGATTGACAATATGAAACTCCAAACTAGTCTTCTTGCATATGTCTGTGTTTTCGTTTTTGAATAAAGCACAACTGCAGCACCAGTTGGTATTGAAATGTAAAAAATGTGCTGCTATTTTTAAACACAGCTGATTGGCCATTGTGTTCACAAGCTCAACAGATACATCTGTGATTGGCTATGATAAATATTGCCTCATGCTTACACAGAAGTACAACAGTGTTGGACAGCCACATCTATCAGTGGATCCCTGAAATATTGCACATAGCCTCCTGCTTTCAAACGCTCCCATGTGCTTCTGTGTAAGCGCTCAATGAAAGATGATCATTGAAGCCAATCACAGCCATATCTGTTGAGCGCATGAACACAATGGCCAATCAGTGAAGTTTAAGAATCTAGTGGGAAATGGGCATTTTCAGTACTGACTGGTACCATGCTGATAACAATTTGCCTGTGAAGAAAACTAATAAAATCATAGAGGATAGAGAACTTTGACACTTTGATGAGAAGAGTTTTTCTGTTAAAATTAGAGGCTCTTTTTGGAGTGTTTTCTTTCATACCAAATTCACTTATATAGTGATCTGTGAGTGGGAACTTTAAAGGTCAATATGGCACCTGACAAGAGTGATTAAAATGCTTTAACCCTGTTGATTCATCATAAGGCACAGTGCGTTACAAGCTTTCAGTCTGTGTGTTTTTGGCGGCAATCACAGGATGAGGATCTATTTTCTATCCCGGAAGAAAAAATAAACATTAACTGGTCAAATGTGATCTTACACAAAACTATATATACATTAGATTAGATTAGATTAGATTAGATTAGATTAGATTAGATTAGATTAGATTAGATTAGGTTCAACTTTATTGTCATTGTGCAGAGTACAAGTACATAGCCAATGAAATGCAGTTAGCATCCAACCCGCAAGTGCAAATACAGAATATATGTTTTGAATCTTGAAATATCCACTTCACTACAGAGTTAAGGTTTCAGAACCCAAGTGCAGTTTATTATTTAAAAAAGAAAATACTAAATAATAATAAAATAACACAAAGACTAGGCTTGACCCTGACTTTGAAACATGATTTAAAATTAACTGACAGAACAAGAGAACAGTGCAAGAGACTCTGTAAAGTTTCTACAAGACATGAAGCAAAACCATGAAATAAGAACAAACCTAACCATACATAATAGATACCCTTGCAATGTTCAAGAAATGTCTAAAGGTTGTTTTCTCTGTACACTTGACTGAATCCTGAAACTCCATAAATAATAATAATAATGCAATTAAATATATATATATATATATATATTTGAATTTTAAGCAATTTTGGAGCTTACTTCTCATGTAACTTTAGACATATTATATAACGTCATGGGAAAAATCATATTCTACATTAATAAAAAATATTTTTTGAAATATCTTAATGTGATTTAAGCTTATAATATAAATTTCTATTATTTAATCAGTATCTTAAAGATTTTGCTTCTCAAAGTAATCTGATCTTGTTTTAAAGATGCTTGTCATTTTATGGATGCAAAAAAAAAAATAAAAATTAAGCAATAAACAAATACTAAAATATCTAATTTAATGCACAAATTAATGTGAGTAATTTCTATTGGCATTCTATCTCAAAGTTATCCACTAATGCAAAATGACACAATATGAAATGCACGGTTCGTCATTTATATGAGCAAATACCACACGATTTGTGCTGTACAGTATTTGCAGATTACACAGTAAGCACACACAATAGTGTACATTTTAATGCATGCATTCAGAAGAGGTGTTTATCTGCATGTGGCTCTTTAATTATATCCATACTGATGAGAGCATTCCAGCAGTTCAATAATGTATATATCTATATGCATGTTATGCAAATCTACCTGTAGGTGTTGCTTCACCCACAGCACTTCTAATTCTCACAGCCTTAAAGTTAGTGCTGGTCTATCTGGGATGTGTTTTCCAAAAGCATTGCAAGCCAACTATGTTCGTGAGTTCCATCATTACCAACACAGTTTAATGATTAGGTGTCTTCCAAAACTGTAGTTCCAACAAGCATTCAAAAACTGCATCACACATTTATGTGGTTGAAAATGTGGTTAGAATCGTAGTTTATTTTTAGTATGACAAATGGACTTCGAGAGGCCTTGTTCTTAGGAACAATTTTATTTGCTAAATAGCTAAATCCATGCTTTTTGCTCATTTTTAAAATGCATCATTGGCTGCATGGTTTTGAAAATGACGACCATATAAAATAACACAAAATTAATACCTGTGGCACCTGCTGATATAATGAGAACATTTGAACTGAAATTATCATTCTGTGCAAGAAAATGTTTACAACATTACATCATTATTACCTAGCCTCAGGCAAATGTTAATAGGGTTTCAGCAAACATTTACTAGTTTTTCCAGTGATGTACCGTACTATGCTAGTTAATCAGCAGGTTACGTCACTGTACAGAATAATGTACCCCTGGCTGACTGGCATATCCTGGTTAAGCTATAGTCACAGTAAGAAGCACACCTATAACCCCACTCTTTGCATTCAATTTAATTTAAGTTCTCTGCCTTTCAGATCATATCAGCAGGTCTTTCACAGTCCTTTCAATACGATTCACAACTCTTCTTGTCTCCTCTCATTTTCCACTCAACTAGAGAAATTGTAAAGAAGGTATTTTTGGAGGATACACCAAATCTTTGTTCAAATTGTCTCATGAGATGCTAAACAAAAATATATGATGACATATTTATTTTAATTATCAACCTACAAAAAAATATGTTTTTGTTTAGCTTTAATTGCCAGAATAATACTGAAGTTCAAGAGTGAATGTCATAAAACAATTTGGATGGGTGTCGTTTGGCTATCTTTCTTTTCTATCACTGAGAGCAGAGTAAAACTCCATCAGCTAAATTGTATTTTTTACTACAGTACTTCAGACTACAGAAGCAGAGTAAGCCACACCCTAATCAATCTTAACAAGGCAATGATGCAAACCATCAACTCCTAAAGATTCCTGTCTGACATGGACCCTAAACTCAGAAAGAACCCTGAAGGCAGCATATCTGTCACGATTGAGACAACGGGAAACGTGCGGATCCATTTGCAAATGTTTAATGGCAACACACACAAAGTAGTCACAGGCAGAGTAATCAACGGCAAACAGGGATATCAGAGTCAAAGGCAAGAGAATAATCCGAGTTCGTGGGAAAGGGTCAGGCGATGAGGCAAACAGAGTCCAGAGGGGCGAGGCAAGAGCGAGAGTCCGAGAGCAGGCTTAGGTCCAGATCCAGGAAGGCAGAGAAACACGGGAAAACATGGATGGCTTGACAACGGGGAAAACAGACGTACATCCAACATTGACGAGCGACTAACAAAAGGATAGCCGAGGTATTCATACATGTGACATAAGGTGGAGAAACAATGAAACACCTTGACAACAAACAAGAGGGGCGGAGACATGAGTTCATAGACAATTAGTCCAACGGGTGAAAACAGACATAAAACAGTTTGCCGGAGTCATACAGTCATACAGACTGGCAGCCATCCACATCCTCCTACAGGCAAATACAGCTCACACTTTCTTCAGTTCATAAATTGGTCAGCTTCATAATTTCAGTATATCTGTTATGACCTAATGCAGACTGTCGATTTTCAAATGGTAGATTGTATGTAGATTATTTCTTCTATATGCAGTTTATAATTTATTTGTATACTACTCTTGAGTATAGAGATCTGAAAGCCATGCTGGAACATAAAGATAATGTTCTGATTAAGTCCATTCACTGCTAATACAATTTGGTCTTTCCTTCAGAAAAGAACAGGAAAAACTGGCCTGCATCCATCTTATAAAGATTTTTTTCTCTTTGACACTTAACAAAATTGAATTTAAAATTAAGTGGATTCAATTTTCAAAGAGACTGAAATAAGTGACAAAGAAAAAAAAAAGGTATGTTGTGAGGTGATTTCATAAACCCAGAAATGTGAATTGAATGTTTCACAAAACAAAGGCCATAGTGATATCATTCTATTTTATTCTATTCAAACTGTCCAGTGACTGAACAGCCAAAGAAAAAGAGACATTAAAGGGATAGTTGTTGGCCCCCATTGAGTTCTATAGTATGGGAAGAAAAAATCTGTGCAAGTCAGTGTACATCAACTTAAGGCAAGCTATCCCCTTAACGCCATTTATCTAGTAGTCTAGACAATTCATATTTCCAAATCCACGTGAGCATTAGATGAGGTTGAGTTCATTCATCAGAATTTGCAGTCGTAAACCCTTACACATATTAAATGAAGAGATTGCAACCTTGGCATCTGTGTAACTGAAGAAACGGTCAACCCGGTTTCTCATAAACCAATCATATAATGACCCTGATGTCACTGAATCTCTTTAATTAACAATTCCCTTGGTAGGTCTGTAAAACGCATCCTGTCTGTTACAAACTTGTCCATGTTTTTCTGTTAAAATTCTAATTTGCTAAGAGACTAAGAGACAAATATAAAACTGAATATTAGCACCCAGGTAGTTGATTTACAATGTGAGTGGCTGTTTCCACACAACAGTTTATTTAGTGTACTTCAACACTGTGTTTACTGGCTAGCTAAAGAAATTTGACATCCGGATTGTCATTGATGTGGTTTTATTACATTGTAATGGCCACTAAACAAGGGTGTTTTTCTAACTGTGCACTACTAATGTTACACATCTTTCACTGCGTGATACTTTACAACAATACTAGCTTAGAAATATAGACAGAAGTATGGGGGAAAATCTAATCCAGATATAAAGTATGTAATCAAGTGCTATTGCCCTTGCATCATGTCACATTACTAAGTCAAAATCCCTATGGGTTGAACCAACATCAGTGAGTGTCAATTCATATACACAAAACAAGAAAAGATATAATATGAGATGAGAACAAATAATATGAGAACGTTGGCATCTCAAATCCTTGTATCGTTTGGTCTATTTTTATTATTGTTATTCTGTATTATTTTAGTTTTCTACTTCTACTTCTTAAAGTATTATTTTTTATGATAGTCAGCCATAAGACTCTAGAAATCAATGTGTAAAAAAAAAAAGAAATAATAATAATAACACCAAATATGGCTTACTCTAAAATGAATCATGACAAACATGTTGAAGATTAGCAGACAGGCATGGTCTTGTTTCCAATCCTACAACCACCTGTCATAAATAGACAACTTTTGAACATCCATAGAATTTCTGGTGGATAAAATTAATTCCCCATCAACTTTATTTATTTATTTGTATAAAGTAATGGATACACCACCCACAAATTTACTCATTTAAATTTTACATTTAAATTTACTCATTTAATCATTTACTTACCCCCAGGTTTTTTTTTTTTTGTTTGTTTGTTTTTTTTAAATATGTATGCATTTCTTTCTTTGGCTAATAACAAAATGTGATATTATGAAGAATGTTGGAAACCAAATAGTTGAGGGTCCCTTTAGACTTCCATAGTATGAAAAAATACATTGAAAGTCAATGGAGACCAAAAACAGTTTGGTTACACATGTTCTTCGAAAAAAATTTTTGTTTGTGTGTTTTCAGCAAATTAAATAAATGTTTTGATAATAACATAGTTCGGGTGAAACGCTGTACGATTGCCTGCAGCTGCTAGCAATCAGCTAATCCTTCCCCTAGTTACGATCACCCAATCAAAACCTTTCCAAGCATTATAAAATCACAGCTTCCCTTTCATTCCTCATCTCGCTTTTGCAAACCCTCCTCCTCCCCTCCTGCCTCCCATTAATCACTTCTCTCCACTCCGGGGGGCAGCCGGAGTTCGAGCCGGACGCCGAGCCCTTACCCTCGCTAGGGTTCCAATCACTAGGGTTCGAGCCCGCTGTTCTCCCGGCCCGCTCCCTGGACAGCACGCCAAACCCGCTATCTACATCTTAACCTACTACCAAATTATGAGTAAGCGTGCACACTTGAAATAAATTCATGCAGGTTTGGAACTGAAGGGTAAATGTAATATCGTTTTCAAATTGATGTGAACTATCCCTTCACTGTTAAATTTAATTGTATTTAAATTTTAAATGTAGCTTGCAGATATGTTTAACATTTATAATATGCAAAATCATGACATGTACATGATGTAAATTGTGCATGTACCGTATATTGTGCATGCATTGGGTTTTTTCTAATGTCATTTAGGCATTCACTCTTTCTCCCTCCTTCTTTCTGTTATTATGAATGTTAATGTAATCCTATTACGTCCAGCACGTGTATGTTATCAAATTAAGAAGTGCCTGTGTGACAGAGTGCGGCTCTTAATGCACAACATCCAATAAAGCTCTGACTGATTGCAAGCATGACTGACAGATTGACTGATTTCACTGCCTCATAAAACAGATGGTCATCCCAATCAGAACAGTATAAGTCCAAAAATAAAATAAACAAATCAATATTAAATCTTCATGAAGAATGACAAAACAGTAAACAGTAAATTCAGATGTAAAATATTTCCTTTCAGATGACAAGGCAACAATTAGAAAAAGTTAACGGAATGTAATGCAATTAATCTTAGATGGTTGTTAAAAGAGGTTAGAAGGTTCTTTGGGTTAATTAAGATTTAACATAATAACTATTCTGCAACTTCTGCAAGTTGTTGTTTTGAGGACATTTTTGAGAGTCACACCCGCTTATAAATATTTAGCAAAATAAAATGTGAATCAGCCAAAAATTATTATTGCAGTATGTTTTTTACAAGAACATACTATTTCAGTCTTTCTACTTCATGTTTTTACTTTACATACTGCTGATTCTTTGTAATTATTTTTGAAATAGGAATTTCAGAATCCTTTCTGTCAATTCCAAATAATGACTGTTTGAAAAGAGTCTGAGGATTATTAAAACACAGCTAGAGTCTGAGGATTATTTCACTTTAAAATGAAAATGTTGTCATTAATCACTTACCCCATGTCGCTCCAAACCCATAAAAGCTTTGTTCATCCTCACACAATTTAAAATATTCTGGATGAAAACTGGGAAGCTTGTGACTGTCCCATTGACTGCCAACAAATTGCACTGTCAAGGTCCAGAAAAGTATGAAAGACATCATCAGAATACTTCATCTGCCATCAGTGATTCAACAGTAACATTATGAAGTGACGAGTATACTTTTTTGTAAAGAAAGAAAACAAAAATAATGACTTTATTAAAAATCTGGCACCATAATGTCACCGTAGCATCCCCATAAGAGCCATTTTAGAGAGTATCCACTGCACTTAAAATATGTACACTCTTCTGTGCCTGCTGCGAAACATGACATGTGGGTAAGTGATCAATGACAACATTTCAATTGTGAGGTGGAGTAACCATTTAAATAACATTCAGGAAATATTATGATTTCCCATATAAACACAACAAAACCATGAAGAATTTACTAATTGAATTTACTAAACTAAGTTTTTATAAGGGTATTTGTAATTGTTTAAGTGGAAAAACACTAAATCATTCACTATCAGGGTCTGCATCTTTCTTGTGAGTGTGTGTTGTGGCATGTGTGTAGACTGTCGCTGCCGCAAGTACAGCCTGGAAAGCTAAGCCTACGCAACCCAAATCAAGACTGCTTATCATTAATTATTGTGGATTTCTAAATATAGCGGCAGTTCTGATATTTATCAAATGAGGCTTTTTGTCACACACTGTCCTTCATTCATTATGTTTGTCTCTCCTAGCGTTTCTCCCTCACACTTGTCTGTCATGACTTCTGTACAGACCAAAATTTGGTAACAGAACTGTGGCTGTGATCTAAACTCATCTCTTTTGAAAGAAGCATAAAAAATTATTGTTGAGTGGTTTTCAAGGGCTGCAAAGAGAAGAACTAAGTAAAAGTAAGAACTAAGCAACAAACAATGCGGAAAAACTGTTTGCTGCCACAGTTGACTGCACACATAGTTTATGAACCAGTTTTTCTATTATTTTTCTGTAACACAAAGTGAGTTTCATAACGTAACAGCACAAAACTAAAACCACAAAAAGAATGTTTGTTACTTGAAATTAGCTTGACATACTAAAATAGCTAAAACCAAAACATAAATAAAAATGTTTATATATATATATTAGGGGTGTAACGGTTCACAAAAATCCCGGTTCGGTTCGATACAATACAGTGGTGTCACGGTTGGTTATGATTTCGATAAAGCAAAAACAATATAAAAAATATTATTATTTTTTTTATTTTCACATTTTCATTTAACATAAAAGTATGTTAACAGGCAGCGCGTTTTCCATACACAAGCTCTTTATTTTCAACAGAGTTTAAAATCCAAAATAGAAATTATTTTTGTAACTGACAGCGCTTTGTGGCATAGTGCTAAGTCAGAGACTAAACGCGTAGTCAGAGGTAGGTGTAAAGTAAAAATTAATGATTTGCTCTGACATTATTAGTTTTTAGGATTCATGTCTGTTTGTTAATCATTACAGCAGACAATCGCGAAGCTCTGCATTTGGAAGCAGGGAGATTATGCTCTCATTGATATGAACGGTACTGGCTGCTGCCAGTCTGCGGTCGCCTTGAGCCTTTTGACAAGAGACTAGGCTTTAGGAGCTAATCAAAGCTAATGATTGCAGTTACATACATCTTCATAAACTCTATTTTAAACGTTAATCTGCACGCAAAGAAAATTAAAATAGTTCAGTTTTGTGTGTAATTTCAAAATTATAATATTTCGTTTTATAAAGTGGGCTAATGACCAAGCATCCATCAGATCATAAACTATGTTTGATCACTTTAGCCTTCTCAAACCATTATGACTCTGATTATGATTATGAGTCTACTTTTATTTGTGTTTGGTGACAAGATCAACGGGGATAGTTTGTAATGTGTTTCTAGTTCTCATCTGTTTGGGGGTGGAAGAGGCAGACAACATGTAGCCTGACCCGTCGTTACACCCCTAATATATATATACTACTAAAAATTACAAAAACCTGAAAATATGTTTTTGTACATGACAAAATGAAATAACAGTGAGAATATGAATTAACAAACAAATGTAATAAATTGTTAATAATAAAATTCTAATAGCCTCTCAGTGATATTAAAATAATACTGGTGCCAAACTATTCAAATTTTATACAAATCTCTTTGCATTGCGAAATTATTATTATTTTTATTATTATTTTAACAAATAAATAAACTTTATTATTTTGCATTACTTACCTGTTTATTTTTGATATATCTACATTGGTTGCTATAGTTATGATGTAGGTGTCAGCACAATGTAAAGTGATTTCAGCAACAAGTGAAATTTGAAAGAATTCAGAATACATAAAATATGGAAACTGAAAATGTAGCCTCTGCTCACCTCCATCAAGGGCATCCCGTTATGGAAATAAATACAATTTTAAAATAATATACATTTTATGCCTAGACACTAGTGAGCAGTAAACACATATGGCATGCAAATCTAAAAAAAAAAAATCATAGAAATGAGGCTTGCACCAGTTTTGTTCTGAGCCAGATTTAAGTAAGACACAGGTGACTTAAAATCAGGTTCAGGCAGACTGATATCCTTACATTTGGTCCTCCAATCTCAAGCATGTGATTCACCGTGTGGCCTCATCTTGTACAGTCTAAAATCCTAGTTAGTTCTAGTATGTGTGGGTATTAATGGAAACAGATAGGTGCATGTTTTATGTTTGTGTGTGGGAAGTTTGTGTTCATAACCTTTGTACAGATCTTTAAAGTGATAGACTGTCACAGCACATTAACACTCAGTTCTTCATGTGCAGGTCTTAAAGGAACAGTTCACTGTCAGTTACACTATTATTGTTTTTAGGACTTTCAAATTTAGCTCCACTCTTCACGCATTTCTGAAAATTGTGGTTTGTTTTTGTCCCTTTTTCCACTTTCACTTTTAAAGAAATCTTCCTATAGTGTTCAAGCAATATGAAGCTGTCTAGATGATAGAATTATCAAATTTGTAAAACTGTTTCTCAGTTAGACAAACACAATTGAGACGCAGGAACTCTTTGTAAAATGTAGCAGTAAAACCAACACAGCCTCCATCTCAAATCATCTTCATGCACTTCACAGTAGTCACAATGACTCATAACTCATTAAAAAATATTATATAAAATAATGGTTCCCAGCTCAAGAATGTTGCAGTTCAAGTCACTAAAAAGCTGCAAGATTTTCTTTTCCTATGGAACACACACAATAAAAAGCTCCAGGCAGCTCTGCTCTATCAACGAAGGTGGATGATAACGTTAGCTATCAAGCACTAAAAATTACAAAAAAAGAGCATAAAATAGTTGACATCTGACTTATCTATTATATTCCAAGTCTTCTCAAGCCACATGAAAGTCACATTGTTAAACCGTAGAGCTTGGCAGTTTCTGGTTGCTCTACACTTTCTTTGCATGAACAAGAGCAGCTTGGAGTCTGCTTTTAGGTGTAAATCTTTTAATTTTATGTTCCATTCTACATCTAGTTTGGAATATGGGCATAAATTGAAATGAATTCTGAGAAAACGGCAAACACTCCACAAAAACCTCCAATCAAATCAAGAAATGAAAGCCCGACTCCAGCTCATTTGATTGGGGAACACAGGAAAAATAGATTCCCTGTACTACTGGTTCGGCTCCCGTGGACACTAGCAGATGAATAGTCTGGACAGATTCCAACACATTTAAAGTAAAGAGAGCGGTCAGGCTTGGAGGATGCCTTGTGTAGTGCAGTGTGAATCTGGGGCGGAATCCATTGATCCAAACACATGAACTATGCTGGCGTGAGGTGTTGCATTAATCAAACAGGAAGCTTTAGCAGGGAAAGAGAAGGATAGTCATTCCCTCCCTTATTTAAAATGTTTTAGGTGGGTTTTGTTTCAGCAGGGTGGGCCTAATCCTGTTTCCATGGTTACTGACGGCCGCGCTCTTGATTTGTATGTAAGAGCGTGTGTGCCTTGAGCTAGCAGCTGTACCGTTTCACAGTTTTCTACTAAATCCACTTTTATAATCTGGTCACACAATATGCTAACGTTTTACCCACTGCTGATGTGATGCAATACGCTCCATTTGTCAAGGTACAGGGGTAAAATATGTGTGTAAATTCACCTGTGTGTCCTACAGTGCTCAACAGTGCGACAAAATTCAGTGGGTGCAGTACATATAACATGCATAGAATTCGTAATGCGTGTAATGTGTTGTGCATGATGGAAAGCAGGAGCGAAATGCTACTAGAATGTTATTTTATGTATTGTGTGGTTCGCATGTAGTAAATGTATTGAATGTGCTATGCATGATTTATAATGCATCGTTCATGAGTTAAATGTGTAGGATACTTGATGGAAAGTCTATTTATAATGTTGGAATTGTGCTGTTCTTATGAGTTACATGTGCAACATGTAAAATGTATTGAAAACATTATGCGTTTAGATTTTGCTACTATTATTGTTGTAAGGATGTACAACTAGTTGTGATTTAAGGTCAATGATATAGCCTACTGTAACTAATGTTGCAGATTTAATGGTTTATGTACTACAAGTGCCGCATGTATTATGCAATACATTAAACATGTTTTCTTTTTTCCCTCTTACTGTCAGTGATGTTAACACTGTACACAGTGAGAGAAATTGGTGTAGGATTTGAATTAGATTAACACATTTAATTAACACGTTGAATTAAATGTGAAATTTTGAAGTAAAAACACTGCAAGATAATTTGCTTGTAAAACAAGCATCTTTCGTGAAAAAAGATCACATCAAGTATATTTTTGTCTGTAAGTGTATTAAGATTGTACTTTCCATTTGATATGTGTTGTACACATGCAGGATATTGGATGTAAATCTCTGTTGTGGTCTGGACTGACTTCTTTTGGCAATGGCACTATACCCTACTGCTAGCCAGCTGTCACCCTGTGAATGAGGATTGGTGGGGACAAAGACACAAACCCATGTCTCTCTTCTGTAACCCAACCTCACTGTGTTACGGTTTCTTGGGCTCTCGTCTGTCCTTTTCTCCTTTCAATCCTTTTCTCCGATGACACAAGCCACACGGCTGCTAACAACAGCCTGGCGAGGACAGACAGAGAGGGAGGGGCATCTGCGCGAGCAAGGCGAGAACAGCGACGAAAGATCAAAGAAATATCACAACATTAAAAACAAAAAATCTGAGATGGAGAGCGGGAGATAACTATACAAACAAAGAAATTAAATTCACCAAGAGAAGCCCTCTTAAAATTAAATCTTATAAAATCAGCATTTATACAGCTCTTACTGTATAAAAGATGCTTTTTCACAAATAATTGCATCTTTGTCCTTGTTTGTCCTCTGTCCTAAATGTGGACTTCCTGTCTGCCTGTCTTAGAAATCAGGCCGTTTTGCTCTTTAATTAACCGAATGGAGCAAAACCTTCTTTTAGGAATGCAGTGATTTTGGTTGATAGCAGATCAACCAACTATCAACTATCATTTGTACTGTAACTACTAGTATTGCTCAGGAACAAAATGAACTGAATATTGGAACATAACTCGTACCACATAATTTGTGCTACAGACATGAATGACACCACAAATCATGCAGCTTGTTAAAGAGAAATGTGCCGTTATGTACTTTAAGTGTTCAGACTTACTTTCATCTGCAGACAATAAAAAAGGCAGAAAAATACCATGTATTTTGTCTTTTTTCAGTTAGCAACTACCAACCACTGGGAACAGTTAACAACTGCCTAGTAAATCAAGATTAAAAATCCCTTCAGAACACCTTAGAAACTCCAGTAACACTTTTTATTAAGGACCATTTCTCATTATTAACTAGTTGCTTATTAGCATGCATATTACTAGCTTATAGGCGGTTTATTAGTACATACAAAAGCTGTTTATGAATGCCTTATCCCCATATTTTTCTGCTACTGATCTACTTCCAATACACTGCCAAAACAAGTTTCTTGCTTAGTATTTTGGTCTTATTTTGGTCTTTTTCAGTACAAATATCTAAGTATTATTAAATCAAAATACATTTCCTTGAGAGGCAAACTGACTGAAGCTATTTAATCAAGTGTAATATTCAAATTAATTGAATTCATGCTTAAAACCATCAAACAAACAAAACAAATATCTCTCTGGTTTACTTTTTTTACTTTTTTTTCTTGTTTTAAGCATAAACCCAATTTCACAAATTTAATAAACGAAACAAGTCATTTTGCTTCTTGTGTAAATGTCTCCTGATATAAGAATGCGTAGATATTTGTACTGGATAACAAAAAAACAAAACATAAATCACAAAAATACTAAGTAATCAATGCTTGCCTAATCAGTTGTTTTGGCCTTTTCAAGCAGATGATTACCAGTATACTGCACATCTCTTTTTTCTGTGCACACATTTTTTCATTACTTTTGACAAAGGAAACAAAATAACAATAAAGGAGCAATGTATTGAACCCTATGCAGGCAATACAGCAATGACCTTTTAACCAGCTCATATTCTTGGACCACATCTATTGAAGTTCACAATGGAGCCTTCAAATGTCTGAAATCATTTGCAGTGAAGGGAAATACTGAGACCCTCAGTACCCATCAGAGAGCCCATAAATGATGCACACACTCATCCACAACCACTCTGACAGTCAGGAAGACTGAGAGAGAACATGTTTACAGCCAGGATGGTCCCTTGGATCTCAAAAAGCTAAAAACATGATCCAATCCCCTGAGATAATCATGAAGAGAAGCCATAGAAGCTCTTCACAATGAAAAAACATCTTGCAAAAGCAAGAAACATCTAAATTGTAAACAAATTGCTCCAAAAGCCAAACTTCTTATTCAGATAAGGTGGTCATTCAAATGATTGATATTACCACGACTATAAGACAACAGTCATGCTGGAAAAAGCATGTCGTGTTTATGACTCAAATTTGTCTGAGCAAAACTGCAGTTTTTTCTGAGCCTCAATATCCACCTAGACTTGTTAACCCCTGATTGAATATGAACAAAAATGATCTATCAATATGCTGTAGCTCTGCATCTAGTCTTCAGAAAAGAATTCAACTAAAGGGCAGCTGAATCAGTAAATCATGCATTCAATCTACATTGTTAAGTAGAAGCAAGCAGTAGCATTTGATTGGTATATCAAGGTCTGCTAGCAGAATAAAGGTCTTTCTGGCAGAGTAAAGTTATAAATTTAAAGTGCTACTCCAAACGTGTTTAACCGACAGATGGTCTAAGTGAAATGTAGCTTTTTAAATTGTGGCCAACAAAGGCATCTGGACATATGATATCACCTATAAGAGATTCTAAGTCATTATTTAATGAAAATGTCTAGCCTACTATTTGCACAGTGCAAAAAAATAAAAATAATAATAATAATTTGATGTCTTTGGCTGATGCCACATAATACTTTACACACTGAAAATGAATACAGTATGTAAATGCAAGAATCATTTTTGAAAGTTGCATCAGAAAACTCTCTGTGAATAATGAATTACATTTCGGCCTATTTTTTTTTTTATTCCAAAACAATGGAAAATAAATAGAAGTGTTTTAAAGAATGTTAAAAAAAGTGACTGGGAAAATTGCAACACTGAAGTAATTCCTATGACACATGTCATATGAACTTACTTTTATGGTGCATTTTATTCCTTTTTGAAGAATAAAAGCCCAAGTTCACATTTAGTTTATTTTGAACATTCTTTAAATCATCTCCATTTTTTGTTTCATTGACTCATTTGAGGGTGAATAAATGATGTCAGAATTTGTGTTTATGGGTGAGCTGTTCCTTTAAAAGCTACCTTGCTGATTTCAAGATGTAGCCCAAGATGTCAAGATGCAATGATTGTGATCTAACTGTGAACTGTCTTGTTAGAGCCCTGTGGGAGAGCCAGAGTGTTATGCATGCAGGCAGAATCCTCGTTTATACAACCAACACTCCAAATTTCCTAAAGCTCATGGCCAGGGGATTATTCATTCAAAAACACAACATTAAAGCCGTTTTAACCCAGCTGTGCCTTAAGAGGATATTGGCTTCCCTATTGAATCAAAGGCACATCTTATGTGGGCATCAGAGAACAGGTTGTGTTTTTATTCCATTGATAACACACGTATGTCAAACAGATGTCTAATTGATGTTTCGTTTCATCTGGAAAGTTTAATATTTAGAGGTACTGTTGATGTGCAGTATATCTTAATAACATTCCCTGACTGATATTAGATGCTTGAACACAATGAATAGATGCTTTCTAAATGGTGCAATGTTTAGCAGACATCTTAAAAACACTTTTTTCATCAGTAAACAGTGGAGAGCCCTATTTGAACCTAAATTTTAAGTGAGCACGATGTGCCACTTCAGTGATTAAAAAAAAGTTGTTGGACGTGATTTTAGCAGTTTTACTATCTTCCAAAATTTGGCTAACCTCATGTTCTCTTCCTGAAACCCTGCCTTCCAATGTCATGTCAACCTACCCAATATCAGTAATCTGTAAATTTAAAGCGACTGACAGGCAAAGAGCGTATCTGATTGGCAAAAAGGACAGGCCAGTCCCCTGACTCCCTTTGAGGTCTGATTTTTCACAACACTTATTTTAGTGACAGCACTATTCACAATTTAATGCCATTCAGCTACTGCTACCTGCCGCTGTGACCGCACTAACTCCAGCTCTTTATGAGTACAATGTACCGCATTAATAAAAAAAACTATATTTGAAGGCAGCCTACACGTCTAACCAGTTAACTTGCTCGTTAAACAGCTTTCAGATTATTATGAATGGCAGTTATTCGCGCCAAAGCCAGATCTCACAAGCGTTTATCATGAAGTAATTAACAACACAGGCGGACATGAATTCTCATTTAACTTTTTTTATTTATTTCATTTTAATCCCCTTACCAAGTGCAATACCAAAGCATATAACGCCTCTCGGAACGCGGTTTTAAAGCGTACTGTTATTAACCTAAAGACTGGCGCTTTGAAATAGCAACGCTACGACGCGACACCACTGCTGAAAACACGCATGTGTACACAGGGCTACAATTAAAAGACTGCGCAGAAAACATAACACGTGTGAACAGCTCTTATGTTGTGCTTGTCGTGGAGGATTCGGTCGTAGGTCATATTTCTGCAGAAACCCAGAAATGGTGAAAGACTCAGCAGTTGCTTTGTATGCTGTGACAGTTGTGCTTAATTTTGACTGCGCTAAACGCGTCTGTTGTTAAATTCAGATTCCAGTGGATTCGCATTCATTTTGCGATTTTGTGAGGAAGCCTGGAAACTGCTTAGACACTTGCAAATGAAATAGCAAAATGGAATATTATGACAACTTACCTTTTCGTCAGAGAAGCCTTCCTTTGCCTGTCTCTCCATCCATCTCTCCTTTGACGAATAAAATGCTTTTTGTTATTTCCTCAGAACCGCGAAGTTCCACGCTATTCAAGATGTAATTAAAAATTAAGTGACGGTCCGCTGTAGCCTATAAGTTATCATTAAAATCGTTTACCCCCTTTCTCTCTTCCTTTCAGCGACCATCCAAATATCGACTATCGTTTTTTCCTTTGCAATAAAATCCACCCCGTTCTACGTAGCAATAAAACACTACACTAAATGAATCATTCGTGCGTACATAACGCTGCGACGAAAAACAGCTTCACAGAACTTCATCGCCCTTTAATGCATCTTTTCCGAGTCCTCTGTCCTCCTCTCCGAGCATCACTTTCCCTTGTTAGTCCGAATGCATAATTCACGCTCGGTTCACAGCGTAGCGGTGACCAATTCGCAAACGAATCGTTCTTTTGAGTCGGTTCCCTGATTCATTTGAACTGAACCACACACACGCACTCACACACCTCTCCCCTTTTCACTTGAGTGTCAGTAACAGGAATACATATTTATGCTAAATATCACAAGACAAAAAAAAGAAAAAAACAAAACACTTAAATGCTAAATGACAATTATTAATCAATAGCAGCATCTGCGTAGCCTAAAATATTTCAGAAAACATTTAATATATATATTTTTTTAAATACAGAAAGAAGCTGAACTCCGCTCTTGGATTTCTGGAAACACTTTGAAATGGTGACTCGAAGAAATTGAATCATTAACATGAACTGTCTGAACGAATCGACTGACTGAATTGAATCGGAGTTCCCATCGTTAGAGAGCTTGCTGTATTGTGTCCTTCGTGTCAGCTCGATTCGCCTGCCATTTCTCAACGATGTCAAGCGCAGGATGTTTCAGCGCCCAGACAGAGCAAGAGAGTGGAATAATAGCTTTATGAGCAAAGGAAGTGCGGATATCACGTAGTGACGGACGTGGAGCGGCGGAGAGGAGCGAGGCTTCCTCAGAGAGGACTTTCTTTGTTGTATATCTCCGCTTTAATCTAAGGATATTATCCTTGAAGTATTCTTGGAAAAAGGTATAGGCTAGCAGCGCAATCCAACAATAATTAACCACTGTACGCTGTTTTAGCTAAATGTAATGGAGTAATTTAATTAATTTAATTATTCATTTATTTATTTTTTACAGTGGCACAGTTAAGTACATGCAGTCTACAATTATATGCAGTCCAAATAATATAATAATTTATTTGTACATTTATTTGCATTACAGCTGGAAATATAAAAAGTGCTTAATTATCATGATAATACTAATCACAATCCAAAAATAGACTTTTTTTTTTTCATGTTTTTTAAGATTCACATTCTCATTTGTCCAAAATTATTCATTGTAAAGACACACATATAAATAATGATATCCTATACAATGGCACAGTAGCAGTTTATTAAAAAACATATATATTTTTTAATTATTAGCAGTTAAAGTACATGCAAAATTATCATTAGTACTCTCTGCTATGCATAGCTCATTTCAGCAACGAGCATCATAGTCCATAATTTAATCTGCAACCAATACACAAACTACTTTCCCCTAAACCCAACAAATGCAATTAATTATGTGCATATGATAAATTTTTGAGAGGATGAAGTCTGTAAATATAGTTTTGTTAACGCAACTCTGTTAACCCGGTATAAACTGGTATATTAACCACAAGTATTCATATCTCCATATGTCCTCAGTGGATAGCCATTTTGTTAGCTGAACAGTCGTCCTTGTGAATGCGTGGGCAGCATGCCCAAGAGGCAAATGTTATGATGCAGGTTTGAACCCCCAAAGAGGGTTAAATATCCACACCCAAAGCCTCAACATAAGATTATGTAACAAACATATTGGAAAATAAATATTAGAAGAATACAGAACACACCCTACAGCTAGTATGCCTTTTATACAGTATTTGCATAATAAAGTGTATCTACAGTCTTTTGATGTGAGCATATACTGAAAGAGCTGCTATCACACTGAGAATGCATTGGCATATGATCTGGTGACCCTGTTTGGAAATGATAAATGGCTTGTCATGTTTAGGTTAATTGCATCTTTATTATGCTTTGTTAATATACTGTCAAGCATATTTGCTACTCAGAGGAAATGATAATTCAACTGTGAGCACCTTATGTACGTAGCAGGTCAGTTTGGGGCTTTATTTTCACCAGTGATCCATTAGTTTTTTTGTTTTGTTTGCCTTTTTTCTTGTCAACTTCTAGCTCACTGAATGCTTTGAGTTTGTGAAGTATCAGTGGAAGATGGCAGAAAACCTGACATACAGTGAAAAAATATTTACTATGAAACACATACAGTACTTTAACTTGTACTGTAAATGACATAAAGTAAAAATATCGATTATTGTTTATGGTCAAAATATATATTGTATTCAACAAGATAGTAGACATATTAGTAGACACATATAGGCATGTGATGCAGCATAATACCAAATGCAATAAAAATGTACTTTAAAACTGGCCATAATGACCAGAATTGCATTTCAGATTAGGCCACCATTCAACCATACTGAACTACCAAGCAGTGCCCTAGCAACGATAGAAAGACAACTAGATTGTGGCGGCAAACTTTGTAAGCACTACTCAAATTTTCTTCTGAAAATGCAAGCTTGATGCTCGAGTTGGTCCAGAAATTACACACCTCAAAACAGCTAGCCTTTAAAAAAAGCTATTACAGTGTCTCCATTAATAAAGGTTGGTGTGTCTGACAGAGATGTACTGTTAGTTTATGAGATGGAGGCCATGTTGTGTTCTCTACAGGAAGCAGTACTCCTTTGAGACAATTCCATCTGTGGTGTTGTCTACACAGGTAAGCATATTCCCAAAACGCATAAATGATTTAATGTATGTATTTTATGGGTTGGAATATGTCATATACAAGCCCTTAGAGAACAAAAAATGCAATGTAGGTTTTGCTGCTTTCTTTCTCATTCACTCTTATTTATTGATTATTCTAGAGTGAAGGTGAGGTACTGGCTGCACATCTTTTTTCCAGTCCCTTTGTCCCTTAACGTATGTTTCCTTGTCAAGTAACTATCAAGAAACTGCTAAACTATTTCATTTCACTCCTTCAAAACATGCATGACCTTCTTTCTTTTGTGAAATGTATTCTAAAGAATGATGTAGGCAACTGGCAGGTGACAAAATGTAGATTTTTTGGTGAACTACTCCTTTGAAGAATTGAAGTATATTTCATATAGGTTAAAATCTTTGTAGAGGTCATATTTCAATACTTTATTTTGGTGGCACTGTGGCTTAGTATATAAATTATCACCTTACAGCATCAAGGTCTCTGGGTCACAGCTGGCCAGAAAATTAAGAAATAGCATTTGTGAATTATTTTATTTATGTTTTATTTATGACTACTAGTCATTGCAAAAGCTTTTTTTTTTTCTTACCCAAAGCTTTTAAAAAACAAACTGTGGGGACAGTCCCCTGGGCTAACCTGCAGGCTTAAGTACGTTGCTCCAGGGAATCATGGTTACTCATGTATTATGGGTTTTTTTATATAAGGACTCATATAATGACTGTTTAAACACATGGACATGTTCTTTATCCAAAAGATCAACTGACCTATTATTGTTAGATATATCATCATTATTGTACACATTCAAAATTAGTGATGGTGAAGTTGATCAATGCTTAAAGGGATAAAGCTGCCAATCACTTAAGAGATTAATTGAATAGGATTAGTGTGTTTAATACAGCTAACATATTTTGCCTTTAACCCTTGTGCTATACTGATAATTCTATACCAAATTTGGTGTTCCTGGTCAGAAATATTAAGATATATTAAATCTTGGATTCAATGTCTTTGTTATCTGCTTTTCCTTCAGTTAGCACAGTATTTGTATTTCTTTTTGTTACTGATAGTCATAGCCCTAATTGATCGGAAATTATGCCTTTTAAGGTTAAAGGTAGATTTTTGGCAATGTTCAATGTGCATTAGTGCAGATAAATGAGGCCTATGTGTCATGAATCACGAGAGATAAGGCAGTCGAATCCATTTGCTTGGAGTTTATTGGGACAGACATAAACATAGTACAGCAGGCAATGGTCAGGACCGATAAACAACAGTGTCGAAGTAGAGGCGAGAGAACAAACCAGAATACAGGCATAGGGTCGATCGAGGAGCAAACAGAGTCCAGAGAGTGATCAGGCAAACGGGGTGGTCAGAAAACAGGCGAGGTCGGCAACGGTAAATCAAAATACAAAACAAATACGGAAACATGGGAAAACGCTTACAAAGGCGGGACAATCCACACACGATGATCAGCGGGGAACACAGGGAATTCTGGGGTATTTATATAGGAGGTAATGACACAGAGAGGGCGGAGAACATATCAGTAACTATGGGAACATATGAGGTGGGTGGAGACGAGATTTTACAGGCGATTAACCCATACATGAAACGGAAAAACACAGACACAGTTCATAGATGCCTGAAGTTTCAAAACCTTTGCTAACTGAAAGAAAACAAACAAAAATTTGAGATTCATAGATTGTATACAATATTTGGTGCTATAATATTATAACAAGAAAGAAATTTCTAAACATTTTTGTACAGGCCAGAGAGTTCCCCACAGCATTTCCAAAATGACTCACGTTTATCAGTAATTTTTTTTTTTTTTTTTCACAGTTCAGTTATTTATCATCACAGCTCAAAAAGTGGAACTAAATTGATTTTAATTTCATGAGTTCGCTCTTCCTTATGATAAACAATTAAAGTGTATCTGGTGCGCTGTCCAGGGAGCGAGCCGGGAGGTCAACGAACACCGAGACCTAGTTAACTGAACCCTAACAAGGGCTGAGCTCGGCGTCCGGCTCAAACTCCGCTCACCACAGTAGGAAGACGCGGAAAGAGGCGGAGAAGGGATGTGTAACGAGATGTGGAAGGGAAGGAAACTGGCTTATTTAAGGGGAAGGCTTATGGATTTGATTGGACGAGATGATGATTCGATTGATAAGGAAAAGTGGTTCCAACTGCGGCTAATCATGTGTCAGCGCTCCTCCCAAAACTTGTTTATCAACAGCACATTTTGACAACAACTGAGTTTGGTAAGTACGACATTTGACAGCAACAGATTTATAACAACCGTATTAATAATAACTTTATGATTTGTGTTCCTCAAGCTAACCTATCATAAGGGTTCAAAAGACATTGACTACTGCTTTATATCAACCAAGTCTGTCCTGTCAGATCATCTTCTGTGTTTCACAGAAGAAAGACAGCAGAACAGTACGATGGTGAGTATGAATTATCTGAATTTTCATTTTTGTTTGAATACTTACTGTGCAGACAAGGCTGCACACCCCTGCTCACCCCTGTATTTCTACATGATTGTCTGCACATTCTGAAGCAATATTAGCAGTCTGTCCACATAAACACTCTTTGCCTCTTGGTGGTGGACAGATTGGATTCCTCTGCCTTAGGTCTAGACATGTAACACACACACACACACAGAGCAATTTATTCATCTATATATTACAACTGTCTGGTAGTGTATGCACTAACAATATTTCTTTGTTATTTTATCTCTCTTTTTTTTCATTCACCTTCTATGTCTTTTTCCAGGAGGGGTGGATGGATGAAAAGATGGGTAGAAGGAGAGCTGCCACAAGAGAGAGATAAAGCTATCTTTCCCTCTCCATAATTAACTGGGTTTCGGTAACAAGCCTTTGGGCTTTGCCGTTGCCATGGTGACCTCCTGTCCACAAGTTTTTCATCTGAGCCTCTGACAGTGTGTGTACTTGGACTCTCTCAATCTCAGCCTATCATTCCCATTTTCATTTGTACATATTCCCTCTCTACGCTCTACATTTCTCCATATTCCCGCTTCTCTTCATATCTCCACACACACACTTGAAGCCCCTTAGAGCACTTACTGCTTCCAGACAGATCAGTTTTAAGAGCAGGGCCTGGGATCAGGCAGCTTTGCTAACATCACTTCATATTACCAGCAGGTCAGCATAATTAATATCACAAATACACACACACACACTGCTTGCTGCCCTCCACAGAAGCCTTTTCAGCACAACACATACAGTGCTGCAATTATCAGTGCTCAGACAGCAGCAAAATCAACAACACTGTGTAAGGAGTGTTCGGTCCCAGGAGGCAGATAAGATATCCTAAAAAAAAAAAAAAAAATGATGAAGATTAAATTGAGTACAAAATGTGAGACTGATAATCTATAAATCACTCAAACATGTCCAAATGTGAGGGGGTAATGGTGAAATCTGGACAAAAATCATACTGTAAAAGTAGGAAGTGCTTCCTCTTTACTGTAATCGACTGGTTACACTGTCAAAGACATAATGACTGCCAGTAATGTTTGCAATCAAATCACAAATATGCATGAATAGGAAAAACTGGTAGAAATTAATGGAAAATTTGCTGAATGAATTGGTCACATCCAGTTTTGTGATGCATCCATACAAAGGGCAATGTAATGTTTCATGGAAAATTATGATAGTTTGCTTTTGTATGATATATCAATAACAAATATTAAGCAATAGCAAACCACTTTTTGATACATTTATGTGTGTATCCCCACCCCCCATTTCGGAGAAACCACAGTATCTATAAAATGGGTTTGGAATTAAATTATAAATATTTATTTTTTGCTAACTGCCACTTTAATTCATTAAAATTCTGAGGGATTACACAGATATTTTAAATACACGCATTTAACGGAATTATTTAGTGGATGGTTGATTCATTATTTTACAGGTTTACGGTAAAATCTTGATTTGTTTGTCTGCTTGATATGTTACATCCTTCCCATCTACAATAGCCTGCAGTCCCAGACTCATTCACTTACTCTAATGTCTTTAATACTTATCCCAGTCTATGTGATCTAATTACAGTCTGGGTTCCCTATATTAACGTCATTTACGGCAGACGCAAATGGGGGAGGGTGGAGGAGGAGCTCAAGGAGGGGTGAGAGTTGACTTGTAGAAACTAAATCCAATGTAAAGGCTTATTTGGATATAAGGGTGGACTGAGTTATTAAGAGCACCATCACAGCAGTGATTACAGCGGTCTCTTTTAGTATGATGTGACATGTTTTGCAACTCATCCTGCTTGCTCTGTCAGGATGGATATGGACCATCTGTGAATTGTCATTTCCAAGTTTCTCCATGAGGTTTGATTGTGGTCAAGTCCAGTCTCTGGATAGGTCATAGAGTTGTGCTTTGGCTGTGTGATAGGGTTATTGGCAGCTGAACCCTCGACGTACTGAGGTACTGAACACTCTGGACCAAGTATTATTTAAGGTACTTGCTTTACTGTATTCAGCTGCACTCAGCTTTCCTTTCATCCTTTTGTAATTGTGCATCATTGGGATAGTTTTGTCCTGATGATAAACAGAGCATCAAGCTTGAAACTGCAATCTTGCAATCTTGGAATTGCAAACCCGAGAATCTGGGGTTGCTTTTTGCCACACATCACCTCAGCAGCTCAGCCAGGGCGACCATTAGGTTCTTGCTCACATCACTTACCAAGGCACTTTCTTCTTGATTGCATAGACAGACAATTGTAGGAAGTGTTCTAGTTGTTACAAACATTTTCCATTAAAGAATTATGGAGGCCAATGTGCTCTCCATGCAGCGGAAAAATGACGTTCCCCAAACAAATAAGGAAAAACTGTATGCACCTGAGATAGTCTCAAATTAAAGGTTTGCAATTATGGGGTATGTGCAGAGTGATGTAATACAATAATTTGCATATGTGCAATTTAAGTATTATGCTAAAGCATAGGGAAAACATTCTAATATATACAAAATAATAAGTAAGTCTTAGGTTGTTGTTTTTTTGAGAGCCTGGTAAGCTCATCTCAATTACAGGACATGGTTTAAGTATGTGAATTTCTTCTTCTAATGAGATGTTTGGCTATATCTAATACACCCATTATCGGCTACTTAAAATTAGATCAAGATTCGTAAAATAATAAGCCTACCTTTTTCTTTTCTAATTTTAATGCCACTGTATAAAGTAACGTCTAAACTTTTGGGGTGAATTGTAAATTGTAACAGCAAGCTAATACCCATCACCCAACATCAGTTCTTAACCTCAATGCTGCTCTGCTGTCTAGAAAAGAACAATTCCTTCCAACAAGAATATAAACCGTCAACAGTGAAAGCAAAGAGAGTATAAAATCAATAAACTGTGATCCACTATACAATTGTGGCAGAAGGGGTTAATTACCAGTATTGTTGAGAGATATTTATCACAACCACCAATTAGTGCCAAATGCAGCCTATTTAGAGCGGTGTAAAGTGTCACATTCAACCTGCCTGTTTTACTCTGACTAGATATTATACCAACAGGTTTTGTTAAAGGTTCCATATTGTTAAATCTGAAATATCCTGGCTTTTTTCAGGATATGTGAAATCTAGAGGCTATGTAACTACCATATGAGTTTCAGAACGGTCATGAAGTATAAAGTCTACATAAAGTAGCTGGGATTTTTCACAAGCCGTCGTGACTTTCGTAAAAATGTGACATCCGATCTATTCAGTCACCACCTTCAGACATCACCGAGCACCGATCTGACAGGATTGTTACTATGAGGTGAATCACATCTAACGTGTAAGTTATTGTAAATACAAATCATGAAGATGTATGCATTTCAGGTTCATCAAGCAACAATTTTTTCAGTTAAATTACGTTGTTATTCCAGTTACAACAAGTCACAATTCACTGGTCCAGCTAATCACAACAATGCATATACAATTACACATGATTGCATCATCAGTTTGTTGTTTTACACACATGCACAAAGATATTATTTCATAAACGATGAGAGTCGAGAGTTGCAAGAAATTTGAGATGCGCCCATAATAACAAAAGATAATACTTTATTGAACCTTTTCTGATAAAAAAAAAAGTGCAAACTGCAAAAGTGTGCAAGCATTTTGATGATTGTTTCTGTCCAGTGCGCTCATTTTATCACGTTCTACCACAGCTGCCTGGCAGTGGCATCGGGTATGCGATCATATTGTGTCAAAGCAGCTTTACAGTCTCAAACAGGAAAGATGATGTGCTGAAATAGTGTTATGTTCACCTCAGGCCAGATGAAACCAGCAGTTTAATTCTATGCTACAACAAAGTAGGATTGTGCAGAAGACTCATCTGGTTCCTGTGGTCTTGTCCCGATGACAAGGTCTTTGGAGGTGATCTTTCTCTAGTTGACATGGTCTCTGCTAACACTTAGGGCTGTCGAGATGTCACGCCCCTGCTACAGAGCATGACGACAGACCAGGTGAGAGAGCCGGAGTGGGAAGCTATTGCGGAGGACTTTGCCACAGACAGTGCAAGCATGGAGAGGAGCTCCGCCCACTGCATTACGGCTGATACCCAATCTGGGTAAAGGACAAAAAGAACTGAGTTTTCATATGACTCCTATTCCAGTTCCCCGTGTGCGTCCTCCGATACCTGCACCACGCACAAAATGTAAAGTCCCACCCGCCCACCCTGTCATTCCCATGCCACCGCTGTCTACAGCCAGTCCCGCTGCTTACCCTCATCCCACCATCCGTGTGCTCGTCTCGCCACGGGACTACCAGAAGCCATCGGCGTCAGGGCAAGGGGATCCCTCAGCTCCGCCTACTACCTTCGAGTCCTGGACTCCGCTTCGTCCCTCCGACCCATTGGCTACACTGGGCTCCCTAGCTCCTTCCTCTACGTTGTGGCCCGTCTGTCCTCCAGCTCCATCGGGCTACATCGTCCCTCCGGCTCCATTTTGGTCTGTCGTCGACCATCCACTGCCTCTGGACTCCACTCCTTTGGCTGCGCCTCGTCACTC
>JAUMHG010000038.1:20438815-20454551 GCA_032359395.1 Enteromius anoplus
TTTAGCAAAACTGACAACAAACAAAAGCACTTTCCTTTCCATGACTGCTGACTCAAAATAAATAAATATAAATAAATTAAGCAGAAATAAGTAAATAAACAGACTCAGCACTCATACTGTCATTATACTGTCCGGTCGCAACACCTGCAAAGAACCATAGTTTGTTTTGCTTCACTTGAGTTTATTGCGCTCTCATAAAGTGTGGTGTTATTATGAGGTGTTATTATATGAAATGCTTTTTTGCCGATCACGTTGTCGACAGGATACTGTGTAATCAGGTTCGTATGCACTCTACAAATCAACCTGAAATGGTTAAATGATGCTAATGAACAGCTTTACAACTTATATATCAAACATTCAGCCATGTCAAAATATAAATGAATTTCATATAAAAGATGTAATAAGCAAATATATAAATAATCTCAAATCATTACAGCCTCTGTTTATTTTTATTTATTTTTTTTACTAAAGATGCATGACATAAATATGGTAGCCAGTTTCTGCAACTGAATTAAAAAGAAAAAAAAGGTTATTGTGACTTTTTATCTCACAATTCCTTTTTTTTCAACCCAGGTTCATTGGAAATATGTGCCTCTACATACATTTCTGCAACCCTGTAAATATGTACCTTACTGCATGTTTCGCCGCAGTTTCAAAGTAAAATGTCAAAAGAGTGGCCCTAAAACACATGTTTAATACGTAACTGTGACATAGAGCACATGGCACTTGGCACAAGAAAACACAACAAAGATCACAAAGGCAAAGTAAACACAGAGCACATGAGAACAGAACATACAACAAGGCATGTCTACAGCGTTACAATAACATTCTGCAACTAATTGTGTAAAAATTAGCCTTTATTAAGCAAAAATGTACCTGTAAATCATACTTTTGTGTAAAAAAAAAAAAAAAAAAGGTTGTGGCAGTTTTACTGCCTCATTTCAACTGGAAACTGCAGTGATTCATATCTATAGGTATTTTTTTCAGTTTTGCAGAAATGTATGAAGAGGTTTCTAATGAGGCTAGGTTGTTTTTTTCTCTCAGAATTGTAAGCTTGAATGCTGTTTCTTTTTAACTTTTGTCATTCATAAAAAAAATAATAATAATTAAATAAATAAAAATTACTGAAAAAATTTTCGCCATTTCAACATATTATGTTATGGATGTTGGTTAATGGAAATTCAGCATTCTGCATTACTGGAATAAATAATATTCTAGAACAAGTATATTCAGATTGAAAAATGTTATTTTAAACTGCAAAAATATTTTATGATATTAATGTTTTTATAATATGACCAACAGTGATGCATTTTGTAATAAAAGCATAACATTTTATGATTAACCTGCACATGCTAAACAGTGCTGAATTTATACTAAGTTCAAGGTGACCATGTTAACGTTTCTCTAATAGATGGCTGTGAAGTAGTGTCATGTTAAATGCAAGTCTTTCGTTCTGCCCTTCTTCTATTTTCCCCCCATTTCTCCCCTGTCCATTGTCCTCTCTTTAACCTTGTCAGGAATGTGCCCACCTCCATCTATTTCCCTTTCAGTGGTGTGGGGGGCTGCAGCTGTATTATCAGCTCATTTAAAATTACCTTCATTTTTTAATAAACTGCACACTGCCCTGTGGATCAGATTAAGGGGAGGCACTCTTAATGATGGGAGAATGAGTGAAAAGGAGTGAAAGGGAAAAAAAAGCAGGGAGAGGGAAGCTGTGAATGAGAGATAACTCATTATTTTTTGAATCTGACATGGAGTATTCCATCATCTTCTCTTTCTCTGTCTCTCTTCTAACGGAACTGTCACCCTTTCTCCTCTTCCCCTCACACACAGTGTGGTCTTTTTCATTCAGGGCTCTGCTGGGATCAGCTGTCTTTTTCTCCAGGCACTTCTTCTTAGAAAGGAAAAGTTGACTCAAAAAATCTCCGCTGCTCTCTACAACATGATGTGCTGGCATTTCTAACAAAGCTGTAGTTTTGTGAGCGTGGTACTTTGCTCAAAGTAACAATTTCTGTCTGGATAGTTCTCAGAAAAGATTTATGACATGCAAGTGATAGGAGTTAGTTTTGTAGTATATAGTATTAATATTATTATTATTATTATTATTATTATTATTATTTCATTCTGTTGAATAAGAAAATTATATTTTCCTTTAAAAAATACTTTTTATGGATTTTTATAGGATAGTGTGCTCTAAAAGATCAAAAAAGATCTACAATATTTCTACTAAATATTGTTTGTCATGTATTCAAATTTATTTGTGATTACACATTTGTAATAATGAATCAATATTTGCAATTAACAGGTTTTTGTCATGATCCAGAGACGGGAAGACATGCGGAATCACTTGCAAGCTTTTATTTACAGTTCAACATCAATACAGGCGAGGTCAACAACGGCAATCAGGAGCATAGGAGGCAAAGACAAGAGAATAATCCAAGAGAGAGAGCGTAGTTCCTCAACGGTAAATCCAAATACATACAAGAACACGAATGGACACAGAAAGACGCTTACAGAGGTGGCACGAATCACAGGCAATGATCAGCAAAGAGAATATGGAGATCCGGGGTATTTATGCCAGAGACAATTACACTGAGGGGCGGAGAAACAGATGAACAACCATGACAACACATGAGGTAGGTGGAGACAAGAGTTCATTGATAATAGACCATAGGGAAACAGACAGAAAGAGTCTAAGGCTGGAGTGCCATATGCAGTCTTTACTGGCAACTCCAGCTGGGCGTGATAAATATATTATATAACTTGTAATATTGTAATATTAAACTACAGTTAAATTTATAATCTACTACCACTAGTACTATGTACTTCAAATGCTTTATTTTTTTAGTCTACACATCAAAAAAGTGTAATTTAAAGCATGACGGAGGTGATTTAAAATGTATTTATTTACATTTACATTTTTTTATTTACATTCATATTTATTTACAAGTAAATACATTGGAATTATTACAAGATGACATTTTTTTTACATATACTTTTAAGATTTGAAGGTCACTACAAGTGCACATTTAAAAAAGTTACTCCTTTTTCACTAAGAAATTATGTATTTTCTTAAGCTCCGTTTAACATCTGTTAAATTAGCAGAATTGACCTTGTGTTGTTTTTTTTTTGTTTGTTTTTTTGTTTTTTTGGTTAAACAGGTTAAATTAATTATCTTAAAACCCCTTATAAGCAACAGAGAACACATTTTACTTTTCAATTATGCCATTACAGATTATTCAAATGTTTAAAAAAAAAAAGATATTTTCAGGAATTATGCTTGATCATTTTCTCTAAAAAAGAAAGAAAAGAAAAGTTCTTCTTGTTTTCCAACATGTATTGTGTTAAAATGGAAACTGGCAGATGATTTTCAAATGCTTTCCTATTTGTTAGTTTGTTAGTGCCTGGTTAAATATGCCTTTCATCATGCCTGACTTCACAATAACCTACATTTGGGTCAGTTTGTCAGCTTCACTGTGCTCTTTTACCACATCTCTGTCCACTCTTTGGTGAGTAAACAAGGGAAGAGATGAAACAGAAACATAAGGCTGTTCAAACTGTCATTTTTAGGGATTTATAACTGTATTTCCAAACAGGTGTGGACCAAGTGTACTATAGCTGAGGCCTTCAACCACACTGACACAAAATGATGGCAAATATCAAAACTTTGGGTTTTGAGACTAACTGATTTTTTAAAGTTGTAGTGTATCATTTGTTTTCACTGTTTAAAGGAATATTTCACCCAAAAATGAAAATTACCCCATATTTTACTCAATGCCATCCTAGATGTATATATGTAATGCTGGTAAGTAGTGCCCATTATTTTGAAGTTCAGTAAATCGGATATATCCAAAAGTACTGTGAAGTAAAACTAACCTATATGCCTTCGAGGGGTTATCATATGTCCTCTGAAGCAGATCGAAGGGTTTTTGTAAAAAAAAAAAAAAAAAAAAGTTTAAAAATAATAACAACAAATTGTTTACTCTGACTGTGTTCATCTGAAAAAAATACTATATGATTTAATTTGACATTATTACAAAATTAAGTACAGAAAGAAAGAAAACACACCTCTTTTTCCAACAAAGTATAAAATTAGCCCACAAGAATTGTACATTACACTTCTAAATTGGTGTACAGAAAGACATTCTTAATAAAAGTACTCGTAAAAATTATTTATTTTTGTGTTTTTCTGAATAAATAGCAGCATATGGGGTTGGGACAACATAGGGCTTACTAAGATGAAAATGAAAAATAGGTTTAGTTAATAATAACAGATTTTTAAATTTTGAATGAACTATGCCTTTGAACAATATTTGAGTTTGCATTTGGCACAGAATTTGAAAAGCTAATCAGGCAGCAAAAGAGTGAGAAAATAGTGGAAATGAGAGAATTGAAAATAACTGGAGAAACGGATGAAGAATGGAAGGAGTGATAATTAGAATGTGGGATGGTAGAGATGGGCAGAGAATGAAAGAGCTTGACAGGGTCAGATCTCTGAAATGAACCAGAAATGAAGGGATGAGTGGGATAGGGGGCCGGGCGAGCAACAGAGATGTGAGATGAGAGGAGAGGAACGAGAGATCGAGACAGTGAGGAGAGAGGTTAATGGAATTGAAGAATAGTGAGGGGGTTGGGGTTTAAAATGGCACACTAACTGAAAATGGCTTTTTTTTTTCAGCCATCGCTGAATCAATGCACCCAGCGCCTAAACTGAAAGCCCATCACAGCACAGTGTGTTTGAAGGTGTGCAAGTCTAGGTGGGGCTTGAGAAGTTGAGAGGCTCGGGATATCGATAAAAGTAGGCTAAGTTCCCCTGAATTTCTTCTCTCTCTCTCTATCTTTCTCTCTCTCTCTCTCTCTCTTTCTCTCTCTCTCTCTCTCAGGACATATGATATCTGCAACATTGCCATCTGTTCTCCCAGCAGGCCAGTATCCTGCACATCTGAACATTCACTCAACTTCACGTTAAAGTCAACATGAGATCAAAATGGACTCCTCCAGTATTTACTTTCTTAAAGGCTTAGGTACTAACTTTCGGCGCAAAATATCTTCTTTTGGGTTCCACAGATTTGAAATGACGGTTTTTATTTTTGCATGAACTAAACCTTTAATAAATGCTCCATTATGTGCATATAAAAACATTTTAAAAAACACTTTTCAATGAGGTCCTCTTTGGTAAACAGCTAACATTACCAATAATAAGCAACATATTTATTACAGTTCATTATTTTTTGGTAAGACTTTATTTTTAGGGACCAATACTCACTTTTAACTAGTTGCTTATTAACATGCCTGTTATTAACATATGGGATGTTTATTAGTACTTACAAAGCATATACGCCATATTAATACATGACCATATTCTACATCCCTAATCCTACCCAACACCTAAACTTAACAACTACATTACTAATTTTATTGAGGTTATTGAGGCAAAAATTCGTAGTTACTGGTTTGTTAATTGTGAGAACATAGCCTAAAAATAAACTGTGACCATCTTTTCAAAGCAAAATAGTTTTTTATTATTAGTTCGTGTTTGTAATATTAAAAGATACAACCTTTAATTGTATAATGTGTGAGTGAATATTGCAAGTATTCATTGTTTTATTGTGGAGTGTTACCAAATAATCATAATAATGTTCCTAATGAAACATGTTATTTAACCTTTAGACAATTTCACCAAAATTATTGGAAACACTACAATAACTTTCATTAATAAATCATTAACAAACATTATATAATGCTTAATAGATCATTAGTTGGTATATGTTGAAATACCTACAAATGTGAGATAATGTGCTTGTTAATGTTTACTAATAAACTAATTAAACATCTCATAATAATTAACAGATCATTATTTAATGTAGATTCAAATGCTTTTAAATTATTAAATAATTTACTAAGTAGTAATAGACTATGTTCTCCGTTTGTCTGTCTTTCCGTTATCGGTTCAGGACTCTTATTATGAACATCTGTCTGCTCCCTTGTTGGTTGTCCTGGTTACCCATTGTTCCCTGTCTGTCAGTCCCTATGACGTTATGTCGTGACGACAGACTGGGGGTCATTACTTTGGAGCCCTGATTCGCTCTGATAAATAGAAAACGCCAATCAGCTAGTGGACTTTGAATGCCGAGCCACTCCCCCGCTGAGTGGGTATAAATAGGGCAGCAGGTGCATCCACTCATCAGATTTTGCTTCGGAGCCAAGAGCTGTTTAGATGCAGTTCTCTCATGTTCCAGTGCTACAGAAAGAGAAACAAGGAAGCAGGAGCTGTTTAGTGTGGTGAGACAACGCAATCAGTGGAGTCCCTGTGCAGATCCAGCGATTCCTCTGGGGGTTTCACAAAAGAGCAGTTTCTGACACGGTTGGCAGTCATCTATTTAAAGATGCCGTTCCTACCGTGTCCTCTTGGGTGTGGTTACCATCTTTCCGCTAACGACGGCCACGAGCAGTGGTTCAGTGGTGTGCTCGAGACTGTGGTGGCAGTCCGAGACGCCTCTGTACTGTGCGAGGAGATTGCTGTCCTCCTGGAAAAGGATGCAATAGAGCCGGTCCCTCTAACCAAGATGAAGGCAGGGTTTTACAGCCCTTACTTAATGGTGCCACAGAAGGGTGGTGGCCTCAGGCCCCTCTTGGACCTGGGAGTTCTGTTCAGATTGTTGACGCAGAAACACATTACCAAATGTGTCCCTGGAAAGACCCTGTGTTCTTGCGGGCCGGTGTACCCCTGGGCGCTGTATGCAACGGGCAGGCAGCCTCGGGGCTCTGGACAGGGCCCCAGCTGCTTTGACATTGATTGATAAATTGATTGACTTTATTAATCCCACAATGGGGAAATTTCTTAGGAACAGCAGCAACAGTAAAAAAAGACAGTTTAACAGTTTAACAGGATCCATAGGATCCACAAAAAGTAACAATAGAAATAAATGGTATAAATATAAGTATACGCTGTATAAATATCAAGTAAAGATATAAAAAGAATAAAAACATGCACACAGTGCTAGTTATGCGGATGGAAACAGGAAAGACGATAATCTAACAAAAAAATTCAAAAAAAAAAAATCTGAAAAATTCTGTACAGCAGCAGAACAAGCAATGTGCACAAGCATGTGTATGTCACTGCAGTGATGTATTGTAAAGTCTTATTGCTGTGGGGAGGAATGATCGACGGAAACGCTCCTTCTTGCACTGTGGGTGTAACAGTCTTGTGCTGAAGGAGCTGCTCAAAGCCTCCACAGTGTGGTACAAGGGGTGGGAGGAGTTGTTCATAATAGATGACAGTTTTAACAGCATCCTTCTGTCTGTCACCTCCTCGATTGCATTCAGTGTGCAGCCCAGGACAGAGCCAGCTCTCTTAACAAGCTTGCTAAGTCTTTTTCTATCTCTGTCCGAGCTGCTTCCTGCCCAGCACACAACAGCGTAGAGAACTACTGAGGCTACTACTGTGTCATAAAAAGTCAGTAGCAGTTATCTACATACCCCAAAGGACCTCAGTCTCCTCAACAGGTGGAGGCGACTTTGGCCCTTTTTTGTACAGGGCATGTGTTTGTTGACTAGTCCAGTTTATTGTTCAAGTGAACACCCAGGTATTTAAAAGTGTCCACAATCTCAATATCCGAGCCTTGGATGCTCAAGGGTGTGTGAGCTGGAGGGTTCCTTCTAAAGTCAAGCACCAACTCCTTCGTCTTACTGGTGTTCAGTAGTAGATGGTTTCCCTCACACCAGTCTAAGTCAGTAATAACCCCCCTGTATTCCTGTTCATTCTCCCCGGACACACAACCAACAATGGCGGTGTCATCTGAGAACTTCTGCAGGTGACAGTGATGAGAGTTGTACTTAAAATCAGCTATGTACAGGGTAAACAAAAAAGGGGAGAGTACATTCCCTTGGGGTGACTACTACATTCGACACATAGTCGCGCAGCCTGAAGATGATGAGGATGATTCTCTCCATGGCCTTCATCAGGTGGGAGGTTAATGCGATAGGTCTGTAGTGGTTCAGCTCCTTTGGATGTGATATTTTGGGGACTGGAACCACACAGGAGGTATTCCACAGTGCCGGGACTCTCTCCAGACTGAGACTCAGGTTAAACATGAACAGAACAACCTCGCAGAGCTGGTCTGCGCATTCCCTGAGAAGACTGGAGCTGATGTTATCAGGGCCTGTGGCCTTCCTGGCCTTGGTCTTTTTTAACTCCTTCCTAACCTGGTCCAAAATAAACAGAGGGGGGTGGGTGTTGACTGGTCTGGAGCTGAAACTGAGCCCTCAGTGACAGTGGGAAGAGGGGCAGTGTGCTGTGCATGGAGCTGAGGTATGAATGGTAGCAGCTGAGGGGGGATGGCTGGTCTGGAAAGGTGTGAGCAGGGGGCAGGGGGTCGGGCAAAGTAAAATATGTTGAAAAACAAATTCAGTTCATTTGCCCATGCCTGGTCTCCTATAACCTGGAGAACGTTCCCACTCTTTCCATGGCCTGAGATGAGTTTCAGTCCTCTCCACACCTCACTAATGTTATTTTGTTCCATCCCCTGCTCAAGTTTCTTCTTGTAGCTGGCCTTGCACCTCCTGATGTTTTATTTTAATTCCCATTGGACTCTGCGCAGCTCCTCCTTATCCCCTGAGAGAAAAGCCCTCTTCTTCTCATTCAGCAGGGCCTTTAGCTCAGAGGTCACCCAGGGCTTGTTGTTGGGAAAACACTGTACTCTCCTAGAAGGCACATTTTTGATATTTGGATATAATAAGTCCAGAGTTTTATTGTCTCTTGTGTGGCAGTTTACATACTGGGTGAAGTTAGTGAGGGTGGTGGAGAGGGGGAGAGAGGCATGATTAAAGTCCCCAGAGATGACGGTCAGGGCCTGAGGGTATTTCGTCTGCAGCTGAGAGACAGTGGTATGCAAGCGCTCGCACGCAGCAGCAGTGTTGGCTGAGGGAGGGATGTAAACAGTCAGCACTACTACGTGTGAGAACTCCCATGGGATATAATACGGCCGAATGCTAACCGCTAACAGTTTAATGTCCCTGCTGCAGATTTGTACTTTCACATTAATGTGTCCAGGGTTGCACCATCTGTCATTCACAAACAGGGTCAAACCCCCACCCTTCTTCTTACCGCTCTCCGCCACACTCCCGTCCACCCGAACGAGTGTAAATCCAGTCAAAGAGATCACAAAATCCGGTGTGTCCTGCTTGAGCCATGTCTCAGTAAAACACAGCAGGCTGCTCTCCCGGTACACCTGCTCCAGCTTCGTAAGCGCCGTTAGCTCGTCCATCATGTTGGTAAGAGAAAGGACATTTCCCATAGTAACGGATGGTACACACGGTTTGTACCTCCTCTCTACGAGGCAAGCTTATGCCTTGAAGTGGTGTCTGTTCGCTGACTGGTGTTCTGTTGGTGCGGAGAACCCCCGATCATGCACGATTGGAGTTGTGCTTTCCTTCCTGCAAGAAAAGTTGGAGCGCAGGCTGCCACCCTCCACTTTGAAAGTGTATGTGGCTGCTATCGCAGCACATCACGATGCATTGAATGGCCGGTCCATTGGAAAGCATGATCTTGTCATGAGGTTCCTGAGGGGCGCAAGAAGGTTAAACCCTCTAAGATTGCCCCTGATACCCTCCTGGGACCTCTCTGTTGTGCTAGAGCCATTGGACATAGTCAAGCTTAAATACCTGTCTCTTAAGACAGCGCTCCTGACAGCGCTCACTTCCATCAAGAGGGTCAGGGACCTCCAAGCATTTTCGGTAAGCGAAGAGGGCATTATATTTAGGCAAGCCTACTCTCAAGTAGTCTTGAGACCCCGGCCTGGATACGTGCCAAAGGTTCCCACCACGCCCTTCAGGGACCAGGTGGTGAACCTGCAAGCGCTACACTCGGAGGAGGCGGATCCAGCCTTGGCATTGCTGTGTCCCGTCAGAGCATTGCGTTTGTACGTGGACCGCACCCAGAGCCTCAAAAGCTCTGAGCAGCTCTTTGTCTGTTACGGAGGTCAGCAGAAAGGGAAGGCTGTCTACAAGCAGAGGTTGGCCCACTGGATAGTGAATGCCATCGTCTTGGCGTATCAGGCCCAAGACGAGCCATGTCCCCTTGGTGTGAGAGCTCATTCAACTAGGGGTGTAGCGTCCTCCCATGAAGGTCGAAATCCCTTCTGCCCTTCTGTTTGGCCCTCTCCAGTGGCAAAGTACTACCTTATGGTCCCTACGGGTATCATGGTAAGCGAATTTGCACTGGGGCGTTGGGAAGGTTACGACCTTGGGCAGCAGATTGTCGGCACGCTTACGCCTGTCTAGTACAAACTACAATGCTGTTGGTTGTGAGGGGTTGGCTGTGGCGCTTTCCATATGGACCCCAGCCTATTGTCACGACATAATCTCATAGTGACTGACATCACTTCACAGCGAGAGGAGCTGTGTGATGTCCAGTCTGACCCGGTTACGCAACCTGAAAATCTGCAGAAGGCCCTCATTGTTCCCAGCTAAGTTTTAACGTGTCCTAGCCCCGTAGCACGGTACGAGGGGCAGTGTTCTACCCAGTCAGTCCCGGTCACACAGCCAGTCCATAAGGACTGGCATTGCACCCTCGAAAACCAAACAGTTAGTGAACGCGCCCTCGGTGACCAAACTGTGACCAGATTGTCGGCACGCTTACGCCTGTCTAGTACAAACTACAATGCTGTTGGTTGTGAGGGGTTGGCTGTGGTGCTTTCCATATGAACCCCAGCCTGTTGTCACGACAAGATGTCATAGTGACTGACAGACAAGGAAAGGAGACGTTATGTCCCCTGCCACAGCCTCGACCTGTTGCTGGGGGCCCAGAGACCTGACTCTCGGCTCCTCAGCAATATCTGATGAGTGGATGAACCTGCTGCCCTATTTATACCTGCTCAGCGGGGAGTGGCTCAACATGCACATTCCACTAGCCAATTCTGATTGGCATTTTCTCTTTATGTTGTGACTGGGTGTCATTACTTGGGAGCCCTGATTCGCTCTGATAATGTCTCTGAGACGTTTCCTCCGCCCCCTCATCTTGTATTAACTTGTATTTAATGACTCGCCTGTGTTTCACTTGTCGCTGATCATTGTGTGGATTTAACCCTTCGTAAGCCTTCCGTGTTTCCTGTGTTCCCTGTGTTTTTCTGTTCCCCGTTCTCGACCCAACCCGGCCTGGCAAAACCATGAATAAATGATTAATAAATGACTGGTAAAGTCCAGCTTTGGATGGCACTTCAGCTATTCATGAACTTTATGTGTCTTTCGCCCTGTCTTACGTGCCCTTGTGATCTTTGTTGTGTTTTGTTGTGCCATGTGCTCTGTTTATTTACCTGTCAGCTCCTTCGTGTCTGCTCCTCGTTTGTAACCCCGCCCTCTCATCAGTGTTTCATTCTCTGCCAGCCGTGTTTTGTACAGGTGTATTTGATTAGTCCATGTATAAATACCACGTCCCAAGTCTTGTATCTTTGTCTGTCGATAACGTTTCATGTAAGTGTGAATATCTGTCTGTAAACCAGACCATTCATGGCCAGATCCGCCAGACCCGGTCTGTGATCCAGGTTGCCAATCACTTGGTTCGCCAGAGCTCCACGGGGACTGTGGGGCCCCATGGCCAGAACCTCCAGAACCTGTATGTGGCTTGGAGACTCCATCGGGTCCGCCAGAGGCTGCACTGCCTCTGGAGATGTCGGTTCCGGCCACAGAGTCCCCAGAGGCCCCACTGGTGGCTGCTCAACCCAAGGAAGTCTCTGAATCATGGTTCGGCCGGTCATGGAGGGCGTATTCACTGTCGGTTCAGTTTCAGAGGGTGATGTCAGTGTCAGTTTGGTCACCGAGGGCGCGTTCACTGACTGTTTGGTACTCGAGGGTGCAATGTTTTTTTTTTAAAAGATGATGCACAGTAGACTGTGTATAACAACTTTTTCAGCAAAGCTTTGAGCATGTAAGACTTAGAAATGTGAGCACCAAATATGATACAGCAGGCTTTATGGTTAAACTAGAAAACATTTGCAGCTTGAAACATGGGATTCATTTGGCAAACATTGACTATCTTTCAGATACTTAACTATTACTTATAAATGCTACTTGTAATGGCTGGTGTTGTAAATTGGGGCTCTAAATTTGATGTTGCTAAGGACGTGGGCTGAGTAGACAGGGTTAAAGATTGCTTGTTGGTTTGGCATTCATTGATCTTTCGCTGCTGATTGGGTTGACGCTTGTGTAATTTGGTTCACTAATCACCAATGTTTTTCAAGCACAAGTCTGTATTCATTTTAATTTAATCAGTTTTAATGACACCAGAATAAACATCTATAAATATTTGCCTGTGAATGAATTTTGAGTCACAAGTCAACCTGAAAAATCTAAAGGGAAAAAGAAACCAATGTTTACACATTGCGGTTTTATTAGTGGTGCTTCTCCAATGGACTGGGTATCCATCCAATATGTTTCACAGAGATGCTGAGATAGGCATCCCTGCAATCCTTCATAGGACAAGTGGTTTAGAAAATGAAGTAATGGATAGTGGTGCTTGTTACGATCAATTCTATTGATTTGAACATAGGCTTGGACCTAAATGTTAAACTTTGGCCCCTATCTCATCACACATCATTACTCATCATTAGTAGATATGAATAAAACCTCAAATAATGATTGTTATAATGAACCCAATTGTGTTACAATGCTAAATCGAAATAGCTAGTGAACTAAAAAATAATGAAAATGATCACTTATTAAATTGAAAATTCAACTTAATTAACTACAGGCAATCCCATGAGCTGGAAATCTCTCATACAAAGACACAAAAGTGATTCTTAAAGGTCAGAAAATTGCAGCTGAAGATGTAAAAATGTTACCCGAAACGTCCCAATGCAGCATTTATTCAGCAGACGCTAAATGTTTCACAATCCTCAACTGGCGAATGAATAAATGAAGGGTTCTTTTGTTTAAACTTAAATTATTTTATGACCATATTACTGTTAGATAAGCGCTACAGTAAAGCATTGCAGTGACAGCAGAGCAGTGTGTGTACGTGCACATTGTAGCAGAGTTTGATGTCTCAGACCCACTCCCAGATGTTGACTATTGCAATATTAAAGTATCTTGTGTAAATGTCACTGAGTGCAGTAAGTGAGCATGAGAAGCGAGCGGGGGTGCAAGAGCAAGAGGAAGATGGAGGCAGGTGAGACAGATTGACTACGTTGGGAATAGAATACTAATGTACTGTTGACTGCATACTGTGCTATGTACTGCCTGTTTAGTAGAAATACTACAGTATGTGAAAACAGTCTGAATTTGTAAGTAGTTGTAACTTTAACTGAAGGGTTTTGTTACAGTATGTGTTGGTTTGGTTGCTTACTGTCCCAAAAGAGCTTTTCAATATAGTACTGTTTTTAAGGTTCCTCCTTCACTCATAAAAGTAAAGCTTCCAAAAAAGAGTGGCTTTGTGCAGTTTGGATTCCACAAAGAACCTTTAGTGGACTGAAAAGCTTCCATGGATGTAAACAAATGGAAATCATGCTGTTGTTCCAAACCTGCATTTCGTTCTTCTGTGGGACACAGTGGAAGATATTTTGAAGAAATTGTTGAGATCCGAACAACTGTCTGTGTTACACAAAAGATCACAATCAGGAAAAATCTGCCGGGCAAGTCCCCATGGACTCCTCTGGGCAGAATCCCCCACCGCCCCTGAACGCTTGAGCCTGGATGATTGGTTTCTTGGCTCCGGCTGTGACTCCCAGCCACGCTCGGCCCCAGTACCTTTTTTCCCGGAGGTTCATGAGGAGCTCACCAAATCATGGAAGGCACGGTACACATCTAGGGCGTATGCAGAGATGACCAAGGCGAAGCGTGCGGTTGAGGTGCACCTGTGCCCGCAATACACCGCCACCTGGAAGAATCGCCGTGTCTCTCGTCCAAAGCCTGTAAGCTGTCATCAGCTGTGGCTGCCAAGGCTTACAGCACTGTGGGCCAGACAACTTCAACCCTGCAACCCTGGCCAACCTGGAGGCCAACCACAGGCCAAGGCACTAAAAGAACTGCACAAGGGTAGTTCTGACCAGAGGTTGATGCAGGAACTGCGCATGTTTCTTTGCTCTGCGGGCGACGAAGGTCACAACACGGTCCCTCAGTCAGGTGATGTCCACCATGGTGGTCCAGGAGCGCCATCTCTGGCTGAACCTGGCGCAGATGTGTGACGGCGACAAATTGCGCTTTCTTGACGTACCCATCTCCCAGGGCGGCCTCTTCGGTGACACTGTCGAGAACTTTGCCCAGCAGTTCTCGGTAGCCAAAAACAGATGGAGGACATCAAACACATCTTGCCCCGGTGCGATGCCAAAGTGCTGGGCGCAGCGCCTCCGTCTGCTCGTCATTAAGGGCACCCCCCAGTGGCTTCCAAAACTGCTCCACCCCCGGCAGCTCCGAAGGAGGGAACACCTAAGCAGGGGCGTAGAGCCGGCTGCCATAAAGGGGAGGAGCCCGTCTCAAATCCGGCCGCCACTAAGTCTTCCCGGAAGACCACGAAGCTGCCCTGAGACAGGCCGACCAGCGATAAAAAAAAATGTAAACCTCAACATCTGTGTCCCCAGCCTCGGGGGAGAGCCGAGTGCTTTCTCTCTTGCTGTCGCTGCTGACTCACGGGCCAGCGGTACCCACCCATTCACAGAAAGAGCTATATTCCAGTTAAAATCACTGCCAGCCATTCACGTTCCGGGGGACCTGAATCGGGCAGCCGACGCACCTTTCATGACAACATACTTTACCCAGAGAATGGCCTCCATCCCAGGATAATCTAGCAGATTTGGGGAGGCCCAGGTGGATCTGTTCGCCTCCTAAGAATCCTCCCACAGCCAGTTGTTTTATTCCTTGACCAAGGCCCCCCTTGGCACAGATGCTCTGGCACACAGTTGGCCCCAAGATCTTCGCAAGTACACCTTAAGCCCAGTGAGCCTCCTTGCACAGACTCTGTGCAAGATCAGGGAGGACCAGGAGCAGGTTCTGTTGATTGCATCACTCTGGCCCACGCAAACCTGGTTCCGGACCTCATGCTCCTGTCGACAGCCACTCCCTGGAAGATTCCCCTGAGGAAGGACCTTCTTTCTCAGAGGATGGGCACAATTTGGCACCCGCTTCCTGATCTATGGAACCTATACATTTGGCTTCTGGACAGGACACGGTAGACCTCTCTGGCCTTCCCCAGGCCGTGGTGGAAACCATCATTCAGGCTAGAGCCCCCTCTATGAGGTGGGCCTACACCCTGAAGTGGGGTCTGTTCACTGACTGGTGCTCCTCTCACCGAGAGGATCCTCAGAGATGCTCGGTCGGTGTGGAGCTTTCCTTCCTTCAGGAGAAGTTGGAACGGGGGCTGTGCCTTTCCACTCTAAAAGTCTTTGTCACTGAAATCACAGCCTATCATGATACAGTTGACGGCCTTTCCCTGGGAATACGTGCGACAGGGCGGAATTTTATCTCCTTACCTTTTTAATGTTTATATGGATGATCTGTCTAAACTGCTGAATGACTGTAATACGGGACGGTCTGGTGTGGGACTCTGTCATCAACCACTTAATGTATGCTGATGATTTGGTGGAGCTAAGTCCATATAGTTCTGGATTACAGCAATTACTGAAGAGTTGTTCTCAATATGGTAATGATTTTGATGTTAGATACAATCCTAATAAGAGTACGATCATGATTGTCAGAACCAAGGAGGACAGGAGACTGATTTTTCCTGATTTTTTCTTAAGTGATCAGC
>JAUMHG010000038.1:20460747-20474166 GCA_032359395.1 Enteromius anoplus
TTTTTTTTTTTTTTTTTTTTTTTATGGTAATTTTTTCTTTTATGTCTATGGACCAATAATGTGTCTGAAATAAAGACAAAATGTGCCCTGTAAAAAAATATCTTGTTAAATTTACGGTTTAAAAAATTCACTGTAATATTACTGGGATGGCATATTGGTGCCAGTTTATTTTACAACTTATAATTGCATATTTCACTAAGTGATATAAATGTTAATTTACCAAACTACTTCAGCTTCCAAAGCCTGTCATGTTAAAATGACAAAACACCATCAGGGTAATAAATAAATATATATATATATATAAATATATATATATATATATATATAATACCTAAATAAAGGAAAGTGTGACACAAAACACCCTATTTACAGTATTTATTGCTACTGTATAAATAAGAAGAAACTATTTTTGTAAAATATGTGAAATCAAAGAGATTTCTGGCAATGTCTATTTTGTTTTAAGTAATTTGTAGTTTTTACTTGACAGTATCTTACAGTAAAATTACATAGAATTTTGTTACCTGGTAACTGCATGTTACAGCAGTTAATGAGTTAACATAAACATTGCCAACAAATTTAACATTTTATAATATAAAAAAAAAATAAAATGAGTAGTATGTAAATAGTATGTAATCCTGTGAGATAGCCTAAGCTTCACAGTACAAAACTGTATTTCGTTCATTCTAATTTATTACAGGCCTTAAGGAATAGTTTGTCCAAAAAATAAATGATTTGCTGAAAATGTACTCAAGATGTAAATGTGTTTGTTTCTTAAAAAGCTGCCTGTCTGTAATGAACAAACTGAGACATTTTAATTCCGAAAAAAACAAAAAACTGAAAACCGTTTCATAATTAATATTCAGTGAAAAAAGTCTCCACTGTTGTACATATTTCTTTTGGGCTCTTTTAGATTTTAGTTTTAGTTTTAATAAATGGTCCTTGTTTTGTGCACATTTATTTCTACTGAGAAAGTGATTAAGAAAGTGATGACTTTTTTCACTGGAGAAAGCAATATTTTGAATAACAATGCAAAGATTTGAAGTTAAAAAAACATCTTAAAGTGTTTAATTATTACAAAGGTAAGGCTTTTCATTTGACAAGAAATTAATTGATGTCTGACGGCACCAATTCACTGCAGAGGATCCACTGGTGAGAAAGAGATGTTAAATTTTCCCAAATCTGTCCGAATGACAAGACTTATCTACATCTTGGGTTGCCTGAGGGTGAGTAAATTGCCTACAAATTTTCATTTTTGAGTAGACTATTCCTCAATGCACCACATTTTTGTTTAAAAAAAACTGTTCATTTAGCAGTATTTGACTGTAAAATTGCATGAAATTTTCTTTTATTATCCAGACTAAGAAAAGCAATTATCATTTAATTGCTGTAGCATTTTTACAGCAAAACTGTATCAACTGTTAATATCTACCTAAAAGCATCAAACAGACCTCTACCTCCTCCAGGGCTTTGGTTTGAGAAGATGTTGTTAAAGTAGTGAGGTGTCATAGTAAGCAACAATCATGCACTTTCGCTCTTCATGCCGGGTGGGCCATAGTGCTGTACTCATATTTGGCTTTTTAATAATGAAAAGCTTTTTTGGAAAGGCGAGATGAAAAATTCATGCAGAAATCTGAAGATATGCCATGAAATCAAGCTCAGCGCTCTTACTGACACCGGTGGGGTCACGCTCACTCTCCGTGAGCTCAATAATTCAGCAGCGACAGCCAGTGAGAGAAGACACTATAGTAAACCTAAAAGTGTGAGACACTTTAACTTACTACGGGTCAGGCTGAAGTGTGGCAGTTGACGTTTCATTCATTTTTGGCGCTGATGTGAAGACATTTGTATGTGCGCACATGTGCTTGTATGTCTGCCTCATTGCAAGGAGCTTCTGAAATAATAAATGCTGTGTGTTAGCAGACACCAGTACACCTTGGGTCACAGCCAGAAGGGGCCAATTATAATTGATGGAATCTCTTTGATTTACTGTTCCATTCATATCCATTTGTGTCATGCTCCATATATCACAATTTCCTATGCAAATGATCCGCTTACACATCACTTTGATTAATGACGCATTGACAGTCGCATTAGGGCCATTTTGACTCGATGTTTTCAATGCACAGGCTCCTGGTGAGAGGCTGTAAGAGTTTCACTGACATCTGGTGTGCTTCACTGAGAACTGCAGGAGCGAAATAAGGTGTCGCCTCTGAAGCATTACGTCATGGCACATTTTAAAGATTTTAAGATATATTAAGAGTTCAATTCGCAGAGCCACGTTATTGTTCATGTTCAGCAGCTTCAGATCACAGCAGTGACGTTTTTTTATCAGTATGTTACCAGGGCACAGACCTTAATCAAAAAGGGTCCCCATATTTTATACTCTTACTCTTGATAGCAGTATGAGAAACTGTAGAAAACGAAGCTTGAGTGATTTGTCCCAATGTCTCAAAATGAATTGCGAAATAAACGACAAACCCGTTTGACTGCTTAGATCAAGTGATTCATCCGTGATGTGCGATTTTTGATTTGTGGAGAACCCACGATGTCATAACTGTGCAGAATTTATTATTATTTTATTTATCTATTCATTATACAAACAATAATAAACATATAATTGATACAAAAGTTTGTCTGTGTGCATCTGTATGACTATTTTAGCCATTGTTTAAAATTTCAAGCTGTAATTGTCAAAGTGCTAATAAAAGCATGAAAAGAATATTTAACTGTATTTAATGCATTTGCTAGCTAAGTAATCAGCTTTTTTTTACAAATATTTCAAATCTTTTCCATCATATACAAAACAAAATACATTTAAAATGTGATGAAAATTGCAATAACTAATTCTAAAAACAAGATTTATAAATTATTCTATGATGTGTCTTTGTTTTACATTGTGCTGCTGGGCTGTGGAGGTGCAAGGGACAAAAAATATTTCTCATTTCCTCATTTATTTCAGATTGTGCCAACAGTTACTGGCATACTTTCAAGTGTTGTCAATCTAGGCCAGTAAAGGATGACAAAATTTTAATTTGAGTATGAATCCTTTTAAGACAACACTCAAAGATAAAACATAAAATGTTACTGGCTTAAAAAGGGAAAAGAACGCTAGAGTGTAGTATATTTTTATATTTTATGCTTTGGATTAAGCAATGTCCTTAATGCACAACATTGCATGTCATTTATTTTTATAACAGTGTATTTCATTTCTGTTCTATAATTCTCTTTATTTATTACAAAACATTTTTTGTCAGAGAAGGAACATTAAGTTATCATTAAGATAAAAAAAAAAAGAAAACAAAACATGCAAATCAGAACCCTAAAATAACATAATATACTCAGACCACACTCAAGCCATAAAGAGACATGGCAAGCACATAAACTTCAGACATCAAATCATGTCTAGTAAAACTTTTGCGATCAAAAATGTACACTTGTATAACTTACACAAAAAGCAGTGCATGATCTAATAAGAGCTGACAACTCGTTCTTACCGACAAATTGAACAAACAAAAATAAACTAAACTACATAAAGCAAAAAGCCATAACACTGTGAATAAGGATATAAAAAGGAAAAAAAGAAATAAATAAAATTACTGTTTTTAAAGCCCAAAATACATTGACATGACAAACTTGTGCAACAAAAGAAATAAAAACGATTCAGATTTACTTGATAGTGTAAAAACAAAATACAAAAAAATCACTGTTTTCATTGATATTGCAAGACTAATTTTCGAATAGTTCACTTAAAAAAAATGCTGTAAATTGTTACCAAGTCAAGTCAAGTAAATTGTTATCAAGTCATCCAAAGATGTAGATGAGTTTGTTTCTACATCAGAACAGATCTTGAGAAATGTAGCATCTCATAACTTGATTACCAAAGGATGAATGAATGTGTGCCGTCAGAATGTGTCTAAACCAGCTGATAAGAACATAAATAATCCACACAACTCCAATCCATCAATTACCCCAAATCTGTTCTGATGAAAAAACAAACTCATCTACATCTTGGATTTTAGGCAATTTTTCCTTTTTTGGGTGAACTATTCTTTTAAAAGGCCTAAAGTCAAAGCTATTTTCATCACACGGCATGATGTAACTGTGCTGATTACATCTGAAAGATACTTTGATTGCAGATGCTGAGCAAAATTTTGCATTCGAACCCCTTGATGATACGTATCAGAATGTGCTGAATTTGTTCCAGTCTTTTTCACAAACAGTTTCACCGTTTCCATCAATGTAAAGCCGCTTGAGAACAATAAAGGCATAAAAACCCAGACTAGTGCATCTTGTGTGCAAAACTATACTACAGACAATATTACCCTCCATTAACTGATTATTTTGGCACAAACAAATAATGAATACATTATTTCAATAAAAACAGTGCCAAACAATCCGGTCGACTCTTAAAATGTTCATACCTGCCAGCTTCACACCTCTTAAAAGAAAAGCAGAGTTTATATAACATTGCTGGAGGTGTTTTACTGGTGTTTTACTCGACACCTGTTTGCATCTTAATAAAACCGTCAGCTCAACACGCAGTCTGAATCCTAAGTGTTGCTCGGTGGGTTTACACAGCACATATAGCAGAAAGACTCCGCACTAAAATGTCTGAATGCTTGTACATCAAGTCAAAATATTGCAAGACTAATGGCCGTGAAGACGGTTAATAAAAAAGGGAAATAGGGAGTGATGCCAGTGCCATCGTCTCTCACACTCGTCACAGTGCACGAGGGTCACTCGATTACAGCGTGGATGTGTGATTGTGAAAGCCCTTAAGAACGTGAGGGATTGATTGCTGTCTTGTGAACCTCAGCCCTTACAGTCAACGGATTGCAGAGTAGAACAGGCAGTGGATGTCGGGATCCCTCAGCTCAGTAGAAGAGACAAGACTGTGCACACTATTAATGAAGCACAACATTTCAAGTACACTGATAAAAGCCACATCTGGTTTTCGAAGCCAGAGATTCATATATCCAAACTGGTCAAGTGATGGTATATAAAGCGATGTCTACACACTCCACGTGATAACTAGCAATAAGACACAAGGTAAAAAGATCAAGACAAAAAAAAAGGATAAATCTCACAGAAACGGTGAAGAATTTCTGGATATATATATATATATATATATAATATTTTTTTTACATTTATTTTTTTCCCACATTATTAACGTACATATGAACAGATCGTTTGCAAAAAACGGATAACTCCATTTTTTTTTTTTACATTTTTTTTTTCAGAAATCACATTGTTTTTATTGCGCATTCCAAGTAATATCAATCAAACTGTAGTTAGGTTGTTTTGATTAAGTAATAATAACTTAAAACAAATACAGCTAATTTAGGAAATTCAAGTTCATTGAAAGTATATTTTTTACACATTAAATGTTTGTTTTATATCAAAAGCAGATAACTCCACATTTCATGTTTTAAGAGTTGCTTAGAAAAACACTTTTATTCTTTGTAATCTCCTTAAGTTACTAAGTTTGTTGTTGTTATATCTCAGCTTTGACGAAACTCCTCTCAATAGCGCATCTTTTCAAAATGAAAGTAGCCTTGTCATCTGACCTGAATACATCACACGGATTCCCTAAAAAGGACTTTTCGGCTTCTGTTCAAAAACAAGAGAGTATGTCGACAATGCCTTGAAAGTTGACAAATCTGGCTTTTTGGACAAACGTGTTAAGAGTTCAGATTGCGCTATATGTGGAGAATCATATTTTTCAGATCATATTTTTTACGTGCTGTTTATCGTTTTTTGCAAATGAACTCTTCATATTGTAAGTAGCCTATATATTGCTGTATTTGTGCCAATTTGAATTAAAACAAAGAAATCTGAATTAATGATGTTTTTGTCACCCCACATTGGAGTAAAGGCAAGTATTTTTAATATTTAAATTTTCTCAAAATGTTATATATATTTTTCTAAAAAATACAACTGACATGTCTGTGAGATTCACCCAAAAGTGTGGATAGGATCTATTTCTAACTGGTGATTCAGTGACTTTGTGTGGTCTGACTTCATAGGTCAACTGTTAAAAAAAATGTAAAACATTTAAAATACTATAGCCATGCAAACATCGAGAAAAGTAGTGATATGCAAATAGACTGTACATGATTCACATAAAGCTTTGCTCAGTGGATCATTAAAATACATTAAAATAGAAGTCCACTCTAATTCTCACATATGGCTTTGCTCTCTTGTGGCTTTCTTATCCACTATTCCCTAATATTTCAGCTTTCCCTGATCTCAGTTTACTGTGTTTCACTCATCTCTTGCAGTTAAAAGATTTTTTTCTAAAAGTGGGTACATACCCACCACATGATCTTTTTTACGTTCATTAAAATGTCTACAGTCTCAAACAATGAAAAAAAAATTACAAAGGAAACACAATTGGAGTCTATTTTATAATGTAGATCATTTCCTTGGCATTGTGTTTACAGAGAGCCGCCTTGATATAAAAAAAAAAAAAAATCCTCTTTCCTCCAAATGACTTGAAAATCCAAGTTGATCTGTTGATCTTGTCAGCACAAGTTTAACTCCTGCAGAGACTTCAATAAATGTTGAATTTGTTGCAATATCAAGGTTATTTTGCGTAGTCTTTTTTTATAGGTCTTTCCTGTAATGCTTTTGCAAAACATTCTCTCACCACATCAAAGCAGCTTTTCAGTCAAACGGGAGCTGTCACAGTTTGGGGTCCTCGTGGGGATTCAAAGATTGGCAATTCTGCGTCTTGGAATGGGAAGCGGATGAGGAAGAGGAGGAAGAGGAGGAGGAGGATGAGCTGCGTCTCGTCTCCACACCAGTACTGGTCATTTTCATCTTCCGGCGTTTGGCTAGCGGCGCATTATCAACACTTTTAAGGAAAAACCCCTCGCGTTTCCCCCGGTTGAATGCCTGTGGGAATAAAGAGATATCATTATGAAAAACATTAGCTAATATTAGTTTGTAAATATACAGAAATTGAACATAATACAGATAAGACACATTTTTCAGTGAATGCTTCGTTTTGTTTTTTTTATGAGTGGCCAATAAGAGGAGTTATGAGCGAAGGAAATATGAACAGCCATTATTGAGTCAAATATTAATAATATTAATTGTATGTACAAAATATGATACATATTGGGCAATACACCCAATTTACATACAAAATAAAATCTGAATCAATAATATTCAGATTAAATATCAGATCATTTTTTCAACCACAAAATGAAAATTGTATCAGTTATTGGTTCAGACTTTAAATTCATTTTCAAAAAACAAATCAAAATATTTTCAAAGAAACTTGAGATTTCCACCCCTCCATTACAAGTCTACTCAACCAAAACATTGATGCTTCAGAAAGTTCATAAAGAGATCATAAAATACATCAGTTTAAATCGAACCATTGAAGTCTTCTGAAAAAAACTAAATTACTCTATTCGATTAATAATTTGACAGCACTAGTGTTAATAGCGATTACTTGCATCCGAAATAAAGAGTTTGTGTTTGTGCTTCAAAAAAACAACAATGTTATGGGTCTGGAATGATATGAAAGCCCAACTCTGCCACTGAATAAAAAATAAAAAGGTAATTGCACATTTTTTAAGGTAAGTTTATATCTAAATACATATAAACTCACAACTTCAAGTTATAAAGTCAGAATTGTGAGAAATCAACACATTTTCTAGATATAAAGTAAGAATTGCATAATATAAACTTGCAATTGCGAGTTATAAAGTCGGTCTTTTTTTATTCTTTTTTTCCCTCAAAACTGGACTTTATAACTTAAAATTACGAAAAAAGAAAATTTGAATTGCAAGATATAGACTTGCAGTTCCAAGAAAAAAACTTAGAATTGTGAATTTAAAGTCGAAATGTTCTTTATAACACAATTGTGAGTTTATATCACGCAGTTCTTTTTTTTGGCAACAGCAACTTTATATCTCGCAAATTTTCATACTCTCAAACTCACAAATGCAAGGTTATATCTCACAATTCTGAGAAAAAAGTCAGAACTGTGAAATAAAAAGTTGCATTATTATTTTTATTCAGTGGCGAAAACGGGTTGTAAAACATCAGGGTGAGTAAAAGATAAATAGAATTTTCGGGTTGACTATCCATTTAAGTGTACAGTCTTGTTTTTGTTTACTTTTTATATTCTAATATGTTTTGCTTTGAAAGAAAAGCTTTAGCGTTGTGACTAAATTGTTTTAAATTTGAGAAGCATTTATAATTTGTATTTTATTCCAAATAACATGTAGATGTTGGGGAAGGAAGGGATTTACCAGCATCAGCAATCATAAAAACAATCATTATATTTGTTATTGCAACTGGTACTACTAGTGCGTAATAATTATTGTCTTTACTCTTGAAGGATTTAATTTGGATGCATAACAACTGAACACAGCAGACAAATGGTATAAAATATACTTAAAATATACTACAATATATAAAATGTCCTAAGCCATACTTGACCTTGTAGGTGGCATTGACATAGGTCCGGACAGTTGGGCCAGTGGACTCCAAAACATCTGGGGTGCAGAGAGGGGTGGAGGACATAACGCCACCTCCCTGAAGCCAGGCATTCTCTTTCAGAGCTAAAAGCTTCAGCCGTCGCTCAGGATCTACGGTTAACAAACCTGTGAAGATGAAGAGGGAGATAAAACTTCAGATGCAAGCTAATTTGGGGGCTGCCAATATAAGCATCCTTCAGCCACTAAAGCAGCGTCCTCAGGGACCATCACATGCTTTCCTTCCACCAGAGCACTGAACCTCATCCATCTCAATCTAGCTGATCAGATGACAGCTATAATAACAAGCACTTGTGCTGAAATTGGACTGAAATGCGTTTGAGTGCCTGTGGGTCCCTGACGGCTGGGTCGGGAATCGCTCATCAAAAAATTTGGAGTGGTATAAAACTATTACAACGTATTTCACAGCTATTTCAGGTTGTAATCAATAGAGACTCCAAGTATTGGGTGAATACAAAGAAAATTTCACAGCTCTCCGAGCTCTAAACCTATAAAAATTGCAATTCAGTTACTATGGATGATCACCAACTGTTTCACAGATGATTTCATAAACCAGAACCAGATCCTGTCTTTTCTGATTGAATTCTCAATTTGGACTGTAGACTTAAATCTGATTTAAATGACACACATTTAGGTTACCCAAATGGATTTTCTGTATATGGAAGGATAATATCTAACCATATATAATCATAGGAGAACTGCCTATGAACTGCCTATGATCGAAGCAAGCTAAAGAACTGAGAAAAATACTAATACATGCATACATATGCACACATATACAAACATATACACACAAACATTATATATATATATATATAAACTAAAATGTAGTCAACCAAAATAAGTTGGATAAGTTGTTAGCACATACAAAGCCCACTGTTATACTTGGATACTGGAAGACACAAATCCATGTTCACAAAATAAATGGCAGCTTAGTCACCATATGTTACATTATATACAGAAGATTATATACATTTGAAGTTGTGCTGCATGAGTTATGTGAGCATATTAATTTGGATTAAGCCATATGTCGGTTTTTTATTCTGTTCTGTAATCATCTCACCTGATTTTTCTGAATTTTATAGTTAAATGGGTTTTTTTTTTTCTCTTTCTGAACAATGCCATTTTAATCAAGTGCAGCTTGTATTCATGTGTGACTTGTTGTCAAGAAAGCATGGTTCTTAAATAAGATGAAATACCTAAAAGGTATTCAAGATGTAATGAGTTGACATTATTACTCCCACAACCACAAATATTCGAATATTTTGTTTATTGTATAGAAAAGTACATATGTTTTTGTTAGATTTGATGTTTGGCATATTGTCGTTGCAAGCCTAGTGTTTATGCAACTTCATTATTCTTGTTGCATGCCAAATTTATGAATTTTTTTGACCACCCACTCTCCTGCCTGCAGAAAAAAGGTAAAACCCCCTGCTTAATGCGTTAGGTGTGGACACTGAAAAGTTGGAGATTATTCTAACTTATCTAGTATAGTATGGTAAATAACGAGGCTATTTCTGATTATGGCATACTGATTATGTATGATTATGGAGTGAGATAATCACCCAAGCAAATTTTAATTCTTTCAGTAACAGTACCTCTCACTAAATCCTTGGCCTCTTCAGACACACCCTTCCAAGCTTCTCCATCCAATGAGAAATCTCCCTCCTTGATTTTGTGCATGATGTCAGCAGCATGCGAAGATGTCATTCCTTTCTTTTCACTCTGGAATGGAACTTGACCAGACAGCATGGTGTACTGGAAAAAAATATATAAATAAACACTTATTCAGCATTTTATATTAATTTTTTTGGTTTTACATTTCTAAACAAACTGTCAAATTATAAAAAGCAACTGGATTTATAAATTGTTTTCGAGAAACTTTGATGTTGCCATTTGGTGATGATGATTGAAGTAGTTTCAAGGTCATGCAGTCTATCGGATAGACGGATAGATGGAAAGAGAGATAGACATATGGATAGACAGAAAAAAAGTAAGCCAGCCAATTAAAAAATATATAGATCATAGATCATATGCTACACAGTATATCAAGAGCTGTAACCAAATGATTTAAGTAGTCATATCAGGGCTCTAAACTGGTTCAAGGAACGAAAATTAAAACAAATGACATTTAACTGGAACAAAAACTAAAACGAACACAAAATACATTTTTATTGTTCTGAACAGAAACGTTTGATTGAAATTACAATTAACCGGTTAATAACGCTATTTTAGCACTCTTCTTCTATTAATTTGGGAGACAAAAAAACATGAATTTGAATTGTGAGTGCAAATGCAATGTTGACTTATACTTATAAATATTTACAGAAATCTTTAAATTACTAATTTAAAACAAAATTCATTAACTGAACTGAAATGTATTGCTATAGTTTAAACCTAAATCTCATGAAAGTGAGTTTAGCATGGTTTTCTGTTTCCATTTTGCGTAATATTTATTGACTTTGGAGTGCAAGACTAGTAAATTCATAGGCTGGTTCAGTCGACAGAAATTCGGGACAAACGGACCTATAATTTACTGCTGAAATGTTTGTAGGGCAAATCTCAGGTCAGTCTGAGCGTTTATGGTACACCTGTTTGTCGATTTTTTTTATTTCTTCTATGACAAATGGTCTGATAAATTGCTCTGTAAAATTGAAGTATGCGGGCAAAAATGGCCGGGAATCCTGACGTTATCCTGCAGAGGCATATTCAGCGTAAACATCCAATATGTTGATCCGGCGAGCAATAAAACATCAGCATCTACAGCAGATGGACAAACGACTCTGGATGCGGCTGTAGTGAAAAAGCCGAATACAACACTGTATAAAGACTAATATTCTTTATAAAAGTTTGCGTAGTGTTTATGCCAAGTGTTTATGTCAAAATAAAGGTGTACCTATTCTCGCTGTAATATTGTTGCAGCCATGTTGTGGAGATGCTGTGTGTTTCTAAATATGGTAAAGGTAACATTTCCATCGCACACTTGAGGTATTTGGCCAATTATGATGCACTGGATAGCTGGCCAATCAGAGCACACCTCGCATTTCAGAAAAAGCAACAATAATGTACGGTATGTAGAAGATTATTTGTTTTTGGAACATTAACACTTAATCCAAATAACAGTAGAAGTGCATTTCACCAAATACACAGAATTATGTTCTTTTTAGCATCGTCATATGAGCCCTTTAAAGGAGACATATTATGCTTTTTACAATATATTTACAATATATAATATAAGTCTGGTGTCCCCATAATGTGTATGTGAAGTTTCAGTTCAAAATGCACCACAGATTATGTATTATACAATTTTAAAAATGCCTATTTTGAGTCAGTCAGTAATTTTTGTGCCATTATTTTTAAATGCAAGTGAGCTGTTACTCCCCCTTTTCCAGAACAGATCTGTGCCATTACAGTCTTAAACCTGCTAAAAACACCCGTTTTGATTCTGATTGTAATGTTTATCGTGCTGAAATCATGCCATATTAGTTTAAACTTCTGATATACGGTTTTCTGAGTGCACACATCTGAAGGACATGGACAGAAAGTGGCTGTGAAAAGCATGGAAAATTCATGATGTGTCACCTTAAAGTTTACTTCTGGAATTTATAAAAAATTCTGTTACCTTTCCACTTATTCAAGTTAAGGTATCGATTTTTAAACACTGAACTCTCCTTAAAACAACACATTGGCAATTCAGCCTAAAACAGCGCTTCATCCATAAACATAAGTATCCTCAAATACACTTATATACACTCAAACCTACCAGGATCACCCCAAGGCTCCAGAGGTCGCAGGCCTGGTCATATCCCGAGCTGTGGAAGAGCTCTGGCGCAGCATACTGCAGGGTGAAGCAGGGGGTCTGCAGGGGCGCACTGCCGCTCCCCGCTGGAAACAACCGTGCGAATCCAAAATCAATCACCTTCAACACAGAGTCATCCGAATCATCAGCAAACAGCACGTTCTGCCAGTGGAGAAAAAAAAAGGGACAATACATGACATACGGCTATGCATAGACACAATAAACCACAAGAGGTTCTGAATTTCAACGATTTGACATTTTGGCACTGCTGATCCAATTATGATGCATCGCAATGTATTAAAACATGCAGTGCATATCGTATGGAAGGCAGTTGGTCTAAGTGATGGCTGAAAGATCTCATTTAGGAAAAAATCCCACTGATGAAGATTAATGTCGACAGTCTCTCGTCTGCAGTCCTTTTACCTGCATGTTGATGGCACATTAAAATTCCACTGCACGGAGACAAATCAGCACATGGATAGCTGAGCACAGAGTGAGTTCTGAATGTATAATATCACAGAGTGAAATCAAGCAAACTATGAGTGATGATCACACAGCTGATGGGAGATCTGAATGAGAGAATGAGATACTGAATAGAGCACAGCCAGTTAGCGGTGCAACAGATGTGAGCATAATGCTTTTCTCAACGCTTGACAGCATCCTTTTATACATTTAGACAAAGAAAGGCATTAAGGTTGCTCATTTTGTCATTGCATTTTAGTTGATCTTTTGAAGCATTCAAATATCAGGCTGTCTATCGTTGTGTTCATTTAAATCTACATATTAGAGAGTATATATTGGGGTGTAACGATACGCGTATTCATATTGAACCATTCGGTACGAGGCTATAGGTTAGGTATGCATACGAACCAAACGATTCAAAAAAAAAAAAAAAAAGAGAAGAAATTGTGTAAAATATAATGTTTTCAGTGCTACGCTCAACAAGGCAGCGCAAACAATGGGACAGGCAACCCACTGTCCCACCCCCAAACAAACGAAAACTAGAAACACACACATTAACGTTACAAACTATTAGAGCCCGACCGATACAGGATTTTTAAGGCCGATACCGATACGAATATTTGTTGGTTTTAAAATCCGATATGC
>JAUMHG010000038.1:20485186-20497900 GCA_032359395.1 Enteromius anoplus
TCAAATGTATGTCTTTAAATGCAATGACAAATAAATGCTCAGCAATAAACAGAATTCAGTGGAATTCTTCCTGAATTTAATTCCACTTCCTGTAATTCCAATTCAATTCCAATTCAATTTCCTGTCAGCTGCATGCAGTTCCAATTCCAATTCCATTCCAGGAAGTGAATTGGAATTTGCCATTTATTCTCAATTCAATTCATGAATGGCCCCAACTCTGAATAAAATCATAAACAAGTTATTATTGTTTAAAGGTTACAGGTGCCTCCTGGGAAATGAGGCACAGACGTGCTCATGGGAAACGATTACAATCCAAACAGGGTTAAAAAATACATGTGTCATTTTGTGATGAAAATTAAATGTATATTTTTCAAAACATAAAAATGCTCACAGCACAATTATCATTTTTAGGCATTTACAATAGTTTTTGCAGATTATGATAAATACAAACTCAAAAAAGATTAATACATTACAGATATTTTATTTGACAAAGTGCAAAATTATCAAGATAATTTGTGCAAAAAATGATAGATCTTTTTTTCTTTTGATAATGTAAAATCAAATGTTTTATATGACATAATTTTCTCTCCTCTCACCTTGCCATGGCCAGCTTTCCCTCTGATAATCTCCGGTGCCATGTACTCTATGGTCCCACAGAATGAGTAAGTCCTCTCTTTCTACGCATGAACAAAACATAGCAGCATGAGATTTCCACACTGGATTACAACATGGATACAATAAAAAAAATATATTTAAAGCCAAACTACAGTTATTATTTTTTTAGTTTTTATTTCCTCACCTCCTCTTCTAGAAACTCCTTACTCAGCCCAAAATCTGTCAGAACCAAATGACCATCGCTGTCTAATAAGATGTTCTCCAGCTTAATGTCCCGGTACACAATGCCAAGCTAAAAACACAAGATCGAATAAAACTGATTATATTTATGTCTTTATTTAAATCATAACTCTCATCATAAACTATTTTAATCGGTTCAGCTATTTGATCTTCACTCTTAAATCATAAAAGATGACTGTAAAGGTTGGATAATAAAATATTAATTATAAATGACTTCTCTTTCTGACTGCATTTAATTTACAAATCATTTAGGCATAAAATATCCAATTAAACCATTTTAAAAGTTCATGGTTTTCAGCATATTTAATTGTATAAATGAATGTATTCCCACTAACTTACATATGCACAAGCGTGTAAGTGTCTATCAATGAAAGTGTGGGCAGCAGATACTCCAGTAGATGTCCCTACCTTGTGCAGATGCTCCAGGGCCAGGATAATTTCTCCTACGTAGATCCTCACCTCATCCTCTGAGAAATGATCTCTCTGATACAGGTGAGTAAACATCTCTCCTCCACTCACGTAGTCTTCCGAAACAAACACACACTCACAACATTTTCCAAAAAACACCAATTTATCAAAGAACTAGAGCTAAGTAACTATGGGTGGGTGGCATGACCAGTGTCTTACATCATGGTGTATACGGTTTATTTCACAGTAATATTTATAACATCATATAATATTTATATAATGGTATATAGCACAACATAGTTCATTTCGCTAAAGAAAAAACATTTACCCAATTATATAGTAATTCCACAGGCATAACCAGCAAAAACAGTTTTTGATGTATTTCTATTTAGAACAGACATTAATATGATTCATAAAAAACTATCATTTATAAACTTCCGTTTATTATTATTTAGAATTTTTAATTTTTAAGCTTCTATTTTTATATTTTCTTGGAAGAGTCAGGACCATTTTTAATATTACTGATTTGTTTGAAAGAAGAAAGTCATATACACCTAGAATGCCTTGAAGGTGCATAAATTATAGAGTCATTTTCATTTTTGGGTAAGCTGATCCTTTAATAAACTTAAATAAATATGTCTGCTTGAAAGAATGAAAGATGTTGTGTGAATGATAACTAAACCTATTAGATTTTAGTCAGCTAAATCTACTGTAGATTTAGTCGACTTAAGTCTTATGATATTTAGTTGACTAAAACTAGACTGAGACTACAACAATTCAGATGACTAAAATATGGCTAGAATTAAATACCATTTTAGCGCAAAGACTATGACTAAAACTAAATGAAAATTTGCTGTCAAAATTAACACTGCTGCTAGATGAAACATGCCATTTAACCACCCAATCCTACCTGGAACGCTACCGATACTATCCATAAAACAGCATGCACAAGTCAATCAGGATTAAAAGTATATCCTGTGCTTACCTAGAATGAGATGCAGTTTGGTTTGCGTCTGAAAAGCGTAATGAAGGGTGACCAGAAAGGGTGACTGGCGGATGTGTTCCAGCACCTGCCGCTCCGTTCTAGTGTGTTCAGCAGTCTTTGCCTTCTGAACAATGGCTGCTTTCTTTAGAACCTACAGGGAAAGAGATCAGAAAATGAATTCATAATAATATTATATTCTAAGAAATGGCAAAGAAACAAAACTGAATACAACTGTACTTATCGCTTTGTTTTATTTTTATCAGCCAACTAGTATATATTGTAGATTTAAATTCAAAGAACCAGAGCAGAGGCAAAAATGTTTTTTTTTTTAAATCACCTTGAAGTGCATATAGTTATTTGTTTTTACTAACTCAAGGACAAGCACAAAGGAAAGTGTGATGACAAACAGCGCAAACCTTCATGGCATAGAGTTTGCCTTTATCATGGCCGCTGATTTTTCTGACCAGGAACACTTTCCCATAAGCTGATAAAGAGAGAAAAAGAAAAACAAAGATGTAAGATGTAGCTCCATAATGAGACAACTCAACCAAAGAGCATGAGTAATTTCAATGCTCAAACAATGTTATATACACCCCAAAATGTTTTGAAATTCAGCATATAAACATACAAAACTTATTTGCAGTTGCTTATGCTTACTGGGGGCGAAAAAATTTGTTATGAATGACATTACTATACAATTACTATTTAAATGATTCCTGTAATTCATATGATGTTAATAAGCCAACATGAACTCATGCACAAGCTGTTTGGGCGTACAGTCGGTCTGATTACCGGTCTGCTGTCTCTAGTGGTCTAGCTGATTATTACCCTGAAAGACTGAAAAGAACTGCGCAGCCCATTTTTCAGAAAACTTGGTTTGTGGATTGTAATCTCATAAAGGTGGAAGAGGAAAATGTGTTAGACCTACTACTTGCTTTCATTTTTCATTTTTTTTTTCATGTAGGTTTAAACATTGCCAGTGACCTTTACAGAACCGACAAACAAGTAAACTGTAGCATCAACAGAAATAGTTTTGTAAGTTCAGCGCAGTGCTCTCACCTCCAGTGCCAAGCACTTTGAGAAGTTCAAAGTTCTCCATGCCAACTTTCTCAGTGTATCCTGTGAGGTTTGCTGAGAAAGGACAAACAGTGAATGTACACAACAAATCGCACTCTCGGCCGTTTAAATCCACACCCACACATACACACAAATATTAGTATTAGAGCACTGCTACATCAAATACATTTAAACAGAACACATTGCATGCAGATGCAATAACATAAACATTTGGGCAACACCAAATATATATTTTCCAGTTTCATCTAACATTTGACATAACAGAAAAGAAATGGTGCCATATTTTTTTCTTATGAACCCTAGCACAGAAAAAGAAAATGGTTTAAACTAGAAAAACAATCTGTTTAATGCTGATCATTAAAAACATATAAGCCAACTTGAAATAACTATGATACCAACTGCAGATAAATTAACCTTTTTTTACGCAATCTGACAAAGTTGTAAAGTTCTTAAAAAAAAACGGCAGAAAATGTAAAAAAACAAAACAACAAAAAAAACACATAATGGCAATGTTTCTATGGGTATTCTTTAAAATACCAAGTAATAGGAAAATGGTAGTCATACTATACCAAGGTATTTGATGCCATACCCATTGTTGTTTTAAATAACCACAGTACTTTAGGGTAAAATACTACACTCACGAGACACCATTACACAACATACTTTATGGAAATGTATATAAGACCAATAAAAAAATACACTTGGCATTATTTGAAGTACCTTTATGTTCAATTTAAATATCATTGTATATGATCATAATTAGTAAGCTCATTAAATGAAATAACGTTACATTAAAATAATGTAAATAAATGTATAAATAAATGCTATGATACACATCAAGATACCTTGCTACGAACATCACCAAGATTTTGTACAAACACATTCGTAAAGAAATCAAAACACATCAGGTGAAATTTTTCAGTCACCTACCATTAGTGATCTCGTGTTTAACAGTGCACACTTTACGGCGGGTTTCTTGGTCGGAGTCCTCACCACTACCACTACTTTCTCCTGACATGATGTGTCTGATTGAGTATTTGATCAGTAAAGGGATTATGACAGTCTGCTTTTCCAATGCACAAACATCTATTTTATGCACGGCAAACGTCGACACACGATTTTTTTTTTAAATAAAATTAAACTTTGGACGTTATGACAGGGAGAATGACATGTTTTTGTTTTCGTTATTATCTCAGCTCACAAATCCCTTTGACATCCTGCTGTGAACACTAATCTTCGCGCACGACCTAGATATTAATCTCCACTTTTGATACGCGCGCGCACAGCCATACACTTAATACCTTTCAAAACAAGACGACGATATACGGTATTTCAATACTTTTAACTACCGCTATTTAATTATAATGTGGGCCATAAATGGCTGTTATTTCCGTATTTCCAACTTCGACACAACTGTCGTGAGGTCGTCCGCAACTGCAGTGAAGATCGCAGTCCATCAAGTGCGACTGTTTACATTTGACCTGATCTCGTTAACGCTGCACTACCAAAAACACACTTCATATAAAACAATATTAGCTCTGCCAACGAGCTATTCCCTGATAGCGTACGTGCTAACTATCAACCATGACAGATCACGTTAAAATGTCCCTAACAGCGGATTCACTAAAGCTGAACGGGCGTATTTTAGTCCTTTGCTCCTTCCTTCCGGGTATAGTTGTGTCTGACTCGCGTTAAAATATGCGTTTGTATTGGAAAGGAAATGAATTGGACGATAAACGCCTGGAAGAAAGTGTAGTAAGGATCATTTCAGCTACGGAAGCCGAAGTACTGCTGTTCCAATCGCGAACCAACTGTTGTTTTGAACTGGTTCTTTTGGTTGATTTGAAAGAATCGATTCGCTTTGTAAAGCACTCGAATTGTGGACATAGATGTGTTCATTGAGTTAAAAAATGTGTGAGGTGAGGTTGGAAACATACAAAGCGATTGGCTGTATAGGGTTATGTTTAAACATGATATATAAATACATAAAACATGGCGCAAATATCCTTACAAATGTTGCCGTGAACGAATTGATGATTCGTTTTATGAATTACTTCATTACAAATAATGTTGGAACGAACCGATTCGCTCAAATGATTCTGACTTTACGATAGTAACGTTAAGCCAGAATGCCGCTAACGTTACTGGAATCGGTTTCAGAGTACATCAGAGTACGTGTGTGGTTGGGTGGGTTGGTTCTCTGTGTAGGTGGCGAAAGAGAAAAGCTGGTGCAATCCAACTTGCCAACTCCCGTGTTAAAGGACAGCCTCTCCCATTAACGACAGCAGGGCTTTTATCGTGCACACCCTTTTTAGAACTCAAGTTGTGTGTGTATTTCTGTCATGTGTAAAGTCATTTGAGCTGTAATCATAAAAGTATCGACTGAGCGAGTTGTTACTAAAAGATAACAGATATAATAACCAATTTTTTTTTGAATTTCTCAGCTTGTGTAAATCCATTTTATAGATATTAGATATTAGAAAGCGTGGCACTCATTAAATCCGAGGGGTTTGTGTCTTATTGTCTAAGTGAGACATTGACTAAGTTTAAAAACAATCTGTTTTCTCTGGTTTTTAATGTATTGTGGAGATTAAATTATTTTCTTTCAAATTGTTTTGCTTTGTCTTGCTTTAAATGTTGTTAATGGAAAGCACTTTGGTCAACTTTAAGTTGTTATAAACTGCACTATAGAAATAAACTGACATTGACTCATGGTTTGTTTCTGTTTCTGTTCTGTGCTGTTTATTTATTCACTTGCCGTGAGCTTATGTCTTGTGAGTAGTTTATTGTGAGCTTGGTTTATGTTTTCATTGTCCTGTTTTGTGCTAGCATGCAGTCGTTATTTGTGTTATGTTTTGTGTGAACATGGGTTTCTCATAGTTGAGTTTCAGGCCTGTGCCAGTTTGTCGTTGACCGTTTCCAGTTTTGTTTCTTGCCTTGACAGCTGTGTTTTTCCCTATGGGGTAAATATTGTTGTTTGTTTTGTTTATTGCTTACTAAATAAAAGCCAATTAATTCCTGCAATTGATTCTTCGCCTCAATGGGCAAATGAAAAGATCTTTGTGACTTTGACAAGAGCTATAGTTAGATGACTGAGTTACAGCATTTCCAAAACTGTAAGATTTGTGGGGTGTTCCCAGTATGCAGGTTAGTGCAAAAGTTCAAGGAAAACTATAAAACCACTGTCAGGCTCATTGATGCACTTTGATATGAGGATGGTCTGATTACACAAAAAAAGCTATAGCTATGAGTTCTGGAAAAACAATGATGTCTATGATAGAAATGTGTCAGAAACACATCACAGTTCTCTGAGTATAGGGCTGTCTAGCAGGAGACCAGTCAAGAGTGGCCATGATGAACCCTTTTCACCACGTAAAGTGACTGCAATGGACACATGAGCATCAGAACTGGACTATGGAGAAATAGAAGAAGGTTACCTGGTCTGATGAATCACATTTTGGTGACCAGGTGAATTGCCGAGGGCCCATGCATTGTTACCTGTGGAAGAGACGGCAACAGGATGCAAGAAGGCAGGCCTGTTTGAAAACTCTGACCCCTGCGATTCATGTGGATGTTACTTTTGACATGACCCAACAACCTACAGATTGTTTCAGACCACGTACACCCCTTCATGGCATTGGTATTCCCAGATAATGCACACAGCAAACCAAGGCCTTTAAATTTCCCACTATCTATGGGATGCGCTGGACCAACAAATCCGATCCTTGGAGGCTCCTCCTCATGGCTTCCAAGATTTAAAGGATCTGCTGCTAATATCTTTGTACCAGATACCACATTTGTTTAGAGATCCTGTAGAGTCCATGCATCAGGGCTGTTTTGACAACGTGAGAGGGACCTAGACAACATTAGGCAGATAGTTTTAATATTGTAGCCGATCAGTTTATAGAGTGATACTGGAATTTATTATTTAATTTATCATATTGGACAACAGGAATCTGTTCTTTGGTCTTACAGTTTTGAATAACATCTTTAAAACCAACATTGATAACCACTGCTAGAGAAAACACACATTTGTATAGCTGGACCTTTGACTTGGAAATGTTTTAGCTACTGCGATTCAGCCTTTGTTAAAAACACCCATGCCATCTAACCCATGTATCCCATGTTATATTTTTAATGACAACATTAATATGTAATACTGGTCTATTCAATCGTAGATGATCACTTGACATATCTACATATATTGCCTCATGTATTAACATGCATTATTGGGTATAATCGGATGCAGTGAGTGTAAGTGCTTGTGCAGCAGTTTGTGTATTAAGAGATTAACACAGGTTACAGGATAAAGGACGCAGACACACCGGGCTTTCACTGTGCATGCTGCCATCAGTCATCATCCTTCATTATCTGTATCTGATATCCAGCTATTTATGTATTTAAGAAAGTAGGTGCATGCCTACCTGGCTAATGCAATTGTGCAGAACATTCTGCTTGCTTATTATGTGCATAAAAGCAACTGAATGCTGTTGTGTAGATGTGTAGAAGTTTGAAAGAAAGAATCCGAATCACAATCTAGTTCCACAGTACATCAATACAAAACGGAATGGTTCAAAATGTCAGATTTTATTAGACCTGACAGTTTTCTGACAGTTCTTCGAGTGCAGTACATTGTTTCATAGCAGAGCATTGAGCATTATCTACACCTTCTTTTAACACTTACAATGCATTTAATTCCATGCTGAATGCAAAACAAAAACAGTAAAGTATTTATGTTTTCAAGATGCAATTATTATTGGAGGAGAAAATTATAATAAATGTGTTCCTTTAGATATATATGTTATGTATGTTTAAATTAATCATTTCCAGCATCAAATCATTTGCTTGTCCACACTGCAAGCGAAAAAACAGTGCAATCAAAACCTATTAGAACGTACTTAATATACAGTACAACGAAGTCGAGATTGATTTTGGGCCAGTAAGATTTCTTTATGGGAGGGGCTACCCAGTGTGAAGTTGAAGACATAGAAACCAAGTAACAATGTGTTCTTGCATTTGTCAAGGTTGTGGATGGTTAAAACAAAAACTTTGTTTTGGAAAGTTTTATCTTCTTACGCCTGGGTAACATACGGTGGAAGATTCAAATGATTAGAAGGGGCTTACCCTTGTGAAAAAGAAGTTCACTGTAGTATACTTTAAAAAAAGTACGTATTACAGAAATAACATCCTTTGAATGTGAATTTGTAATGTTTTAGCTGCATGTTATTAAAAATTAAATTAAAATATAGTTTGCATTTATGTTGCAATTAGTCATTTACGAGCGCTTTCTTGACCTACTTCAGTACCTTTTACATGTAATTTCAGAGTTGTCCATGGATAAAGTGTGCTAAATGTACTGACACATATTTTTTGTAAACTAAAATATACTTTAATATAATTTCTATTGAAATTTATATTTCATGTATTTAAATTTATGTGTAATTACACTCTTGTCATGCTGAAGTTGCAGTTCAGATTACAATCAAATACTTTACACATGCTTTAGTATGCTAGCAAAATGAGGGTATCTCTGTAAAGCATAAAAAACCTAACCTGATAGTACAACAAAGTGCACTTTTTAAAAGTGTACTTAAGATATATTGTTATGAAAGTTGACTTAATACACTTACAGTAAGTGGCCTTTAATTTTATTGTTATATTACTTGCAAGTATAGTTTTTTTTACAAATATACTTTTAAGTACACTACAAGTGCTCATTCTCTACAGTTAAGAGCACTTCTTTTTCACAAGGGTATTGATTTCTGTTATACCAATCATTTACATACTTCCATGTTGTAGTGTAGTATTACAACATAGGCTATATTACACAATCAGCCTCTTTTAGGTGTATGACATGATTTTGTAAATGGGAAGACATAAAATCAAACTTTCTGTTAAGAAACTGCTCAGTCATTCAAATATTTAACCATTCGTGGTGGAAATTTAGGCATAATGCTAGTCATTTCCCAGGCATCGCTGCACCAGGTTTTCTCTGACAGGAATGAACAGACATTTACTCATCCCAAGACTAGCAATATCATATGTTTGCCATAAAACATAAGTGAGGAGTAGGGTGGTGGAGCATTGACAGTGGAATCATTCATTAAAAAAAAAAAAAAAAAGATTTCTCATTAAATTGGGTGAAATATTCATACTATAATTTTTTTTAGAAACAACAATTTTAGTGTATTAATGAAGTTTACAACTCTTTGAGATGTAGGTCATTAGGACTGATATATAAAAATACCAAAACGTGAATTATTTGATTAGTTGTCAGCACTCTCAGCCTCCAACTGGAAAAACTTCAGTAGTCAGATAAATCTGACTCTTTAGCTAGTGGAGGTGGTCCCAGCTTCCGTTTCGGCTTCAGGAGGGGTTACCTGGTTCAGCAACAGGAGCTTCAGCACAGGATCCACATACTCCATAAAGGTTTCTTTCACTCCCTTCTCAAGCAAGTAACCCTCGGTTTCAATCTCCACATTCTCCTGTCCAGCGACGGCCTCCAAAGATGTCTGTAGGAGGCGCACACTGGCCAACACTGAGCTCTGTAGATAAAATCCAATTGATATGAGAATTTGTAAAAAAAATAAATAAATAAAAACATACAGCTGGTTTGTAGAAGGAATATCTGGTCAAACAAACCTGTCATTGTATATTTTAAATGTTCAGTCTTTGATAAGATGCTTTCGTTGTTCGCTTTGGGTAAAAGTGTCTGCTAAATATAAATGTAAGTAATATATACAAGGCTACAACAAAATTCAAGTAAATATACATGCATGTGGAAATCTATGTAAGCTATGAGTTTTTGGGGGTTGTTTTCCATATTATAATGTTAAATCTGATATTATGTAGTAACCTACCCTACCACACAAAATATATAATTTGCTGTATGCATTGGAATTTTCTATATTGTTTTTGGTTGTTGTTTGTTTTTTGCTAACTGGTCAGCAAAAAAATGCATTTCAGTCACTGATTTAATGCTATGCAATTAATTACAGTAAATCTGTAAAGCTGAATAAACTATAACTGTTAGTTCATGTTATTCATCAGGTTCGTTAAATAATGTTAAAATCTGCAAATTTAGATTTTAATAATGTGTTAGTAAAAGGGTATAGGGACCATTTTCGCACTTACTGTTTGCTTATTAGCATGCCTGTAATTTTTAACCTATTCGCTGTTTATTAGTACTTCTTCGACACAACCATATTCTACATCCAATAACCCAATACCTAAATTTAACAACTACCTTACTAACTATTAATAAGCAGCAATGCAAGGAAAGTTGTAGTTAATGGTTTGTTAATAGTGATAATTGGACTTTAAAATAAATTGTGACTTTTTTCATTGTTAAATAATGTGGCTAATTCATGTTCACAAATTAAACCTTATTGTAAAGTGTTCCCACTTTTAGCTTTTGTAGCATGAAACATGGTACAAGGAATTTGAGGGAACTATTTGGTATGAATCAAAACAAACTGTCTGTTTAGTGTCTCTTCAGTGGGTTATACTGTCTTGAAATGTGATTGAAGAAATTTATGTCTACTCTTTGGAGTCTTGTTTTTTTTTTTCATTTATCTCAAAATAAACATAGTTTATACCCTGATTAGATCCATTGTCTACATGCAAATCTTTAACAGTGTACCTGAAGCAGAAAGACAGACAGAACCACTGCTCCAATAGTGTTCATCAGCCCCATGTAATAGTTGACCAGCGCTTCTCTGCAACCACGAATGAAGATGTTGAGTTCTTCGGTCTGGTGGTCGTAGTTGTAGTGGGCAGTGTTGTTGGTGATTTTGTACTGGATACAGGGTCTAGGAGAACTAGGGTTACAGCAGCTGAAGGGCACACCATCAAACAAGTATCGGCCATCCACATTACTCCTAATGCGGCTAGAAGATTGGGGAGAAAATGGCAAAAGAAAAACCTTGAATCAGTGCAAACTGTTAAAAGATTGTTGCTCGTGAAGTCATCAATAGTTCACCTAAAATTTTCTAACTTCATGTATTTTCAAATCCATCTTAGAGCCCACATTTGAACTTGGTCTTTTGTGATCCGATAACAAGTCGTCAGCCAAGACATTTGTTCGCACCAGATATTAACATGACTCTTAAATGCATTTTTGGTCTTATTTGTGGATGTTCTCTGAGTTTGTGACTATACTGAGTATGAACAGTTTTTGACACTTAAGACACTCTAAATCATGAATGTCACTGTGTTGCTATAGAAACAAGGTATCAAATGAATGATGCTAGATCTTTTCCTAGAACCAACTGAGCCATGTTGGTCTGAAAGTCATTTATAATGGATGTATGAAGTCTTAAGTTCTCCTCAAGTGTCCTTAGGTATCTTAAACAGAGCAAATAGAGATGGTAAAGAGATAGCTGACACAGAAGTGAAACTTTTGACCATATTTTAGAACCTTTAATCCTAATCCATACACAAATTAGGAGTTTACTGAAGCCGTAGTTAGTTAATTGAGGATTGGTCCCCAAACTAAAGTTTGACCCTGTCATTTGTGGAAAATTAAAGAAGTAGAAAATTATTCAGACTATGTTGTGCTATGCAGAAGAAAGTCATAAACATTTGGAACAGCATGAAGGTGTGATGTACTTCAAATTTTAATGAACTACTGTATCCTTTTATTACTTTGAATTGACATTCCCTTTGACTCACTCTTTAACTTCCTTAGAGCTGAAATCCAGATAACGGTTGCTGATCCACTGCACCTCAAACCAATCCTTGTAGTCATTATTACCACAGCACTGGAACTCCATCTGAAGGCGATCAATGGTCTGCTTCTGGAAGCAACGGCCTGGAGTGTCGGTGTCTTTGTAGAAGCGGATGCCATTCTTCAAGCCGATTTTCAGGGAGGTCTCCAGGCTGCCCTTCATGACGTAACTCAAGATGACTGAAATTAGCATGAGGGAGGTGAAGAATACTGAGCATCCAAAATAGGGCTTCAGGTAGGTCTTCCATTGTGGGAAACGCCCAGGATCTAAGGCATCCTGGCAGATTCGACTGGCAAAGTAATTGATGCCCATCGAAGCCAGACCCACAATCATCAAGGTGTTGGGCACACAGTGGATATCTGTGTTGTCCATTACCTAAAGGACAAGATGTTGACGTCAGTCCATTTTGAGCTCAGCATTGTTTCTGGGGGTTTTTGTTGTTGTTGTTTTTTAATGAGCTACCTTTTATTAGAGTAGATTATATGTATCACAGAGCAAAATAACAACTAAATTACACGTAACAGCCATATACATATGGAGAATATGGGAGAGCTTTTGGATGACATTAGCAGCAATATTTCATAATCCACTGGGACTGTAGTCAACCTATTAATAAGTCAATAAGCTTCACAAATAGGTTACTTTCTTTTTTAAAAGGAA
>JAUMHG010000038.1:20502223-20519323 GCA_032359395.1 Enteromius anoplus
AATAGGCGTTTCAAACAAGTAAATGTACACCTGTTGTTTATAACGTTCACTTTAAAACTATAAACAAGTGCTTTCACGGTGCTTTTATAATTCCGCATTGAAAATTTGTCTACTCCCTGCGACAAAACAAATTCACTATTTCACGCTACCGCATATCAATAACAATTTGTAAAAGTAAAAAAAATCACGGCTTTGGCGTGCTTTCCGGGAGGACGACGGACTCCGAGCCCTAGTGCTTAGGAAACGAGACACTGAGTCTTAGTGCCATACTTTTGGCATCCCTGACAGCACAGTTCCACAGGACATGAGGCTAACGCCATTCTTACCTCGCGTGCTTTTAAAACTTCCTGGTCTCTGACATCACCTGCCCATGACCTCACGACATTCCATTGGACTGATGCTATAGCAGATTCACATGGCGGTGACACTGAAGGCGTTCCCCAAAGCGTTATGACATAGCGTCTCGTTCCCTAAAGGAACCATGGTTATGTTCATAACCTGGAGACTTTTTAGCTTATCGTTAACTTTCAGTTTGCACCATCAGTGAGAAAGGAGGTATTTGTGTTACTGCTCTGAGGGAGAGATCAGCGGTTCCAATGAGTTTTTTAAAGAAGGCAAAGAGCGCAGATGTGACGCGCAATGGTAAAGACACGCACAGCGGGTTTGCAGCTTTTCTTTTGTCTCAGCCTGTTTGCCCTTGCCATTTCCTTCTTGATGTTTTAGATGATGCAAATCTTTTGGAGTAGAGGCAGACAAGATGTTCTTTCCTCTCACATCTTTACTCCGCACACAGTAAAGTTCCAACACCAATACGTGATATACATAGATACGTGATGACTCAATATCATAAATACCACACCATATAGCTGTCACGCCCCTGCACTGTTTGTTGTTAGTTTTCCCCATGTGCTCAGTGTGACCCAGTTTCTGTTAATTGTCTATTCTGTTCAGGTGTGTCTAATCATTTAGTTTCACTGTCTGCCCTATTTAAGTTACGTTCAGTTTAGTCCTTGTTGTCAGTTCATTGTAAATGTCTATGTGTGTATGTGGCCAATGCTGTCTGTGCTCCCTGTGCTCCCTGATTTGCCTGCCTGCCTGTTTGTAAACCTTTTGTGAGTATTAAATATCTGTTATTTGAAGAATCGAAATCTCTGCTCGTCTTTCCAGCACATGGACCGTGGCAGAATGAACCGACCTTAAAAGAAAAACAGTGAACGACGTGTTATTTCCCGGCCTTTTATTTCTGTGTTTTTTGTCAGTTTTTATTAAATTTTTTCCCCAGTTTTCCCCTCATGGATTCCCTGGACAGTTTCGAATATCTCCTCCTCCTGCTGGAGCAGGGGGAGAGATTGCTCGAGAGCCATACAAGACTATTCTTGGACATGTCTTATTACACCAGCTTTCCGGACACCGCACTCTGTGCTTTCTATCGACGAAGCCTGAGACCTGAGCACAGAGTGCCGCTGTCCGAAGATGGCTCTCGAACGGACTTCGCCGCCTTCGTGGAGTGGACACTGTCGAGTAACGGATCACTTCTCACTGTCTATCCCGTGGATGATCTCGCCAGTGCCACTCCAGAGCCCAGCCCACCATCTTCCCTCAACGTAGAGCCAATTCCCGAGCCCACCGCTGCCGCCACATCAGAGCCCAGCGTGACCGACGAGCCATCACAGAGGGTTGTTACAGAGCTGAGGTGCGCGTCCGAGCCAGAGACTGTGGCGAAAGACCAGGTGAGAGAGCCGGAGTGGGGAACGATTGCGGAGGACTTCGCCACGGACAGTGCGAGCGCGGAGAGGAGCTCCGCCCACTGCATTACGACTGAGGGTGAGCTGGCCGATCTGGGAACAAAAGAAGGTGAACTGAACACTCAAATAACTCCTATTCCAGTTCCTCGTGTATGTCCTCCGGTACCTGCACCACGCACAATATTTAAAATCCCACCCGCCCACCCTGTGATTCCCATGCCACCGCTGCCTGCAGCCAGCCCTGTTGCTCACCCTCAGCCCACCATTCGTGTGCTGGTCTCGCCACGGGTCTACCAGCAGCCATCGGCGTCATTGCAAGAGGATCCCTCAGCTCCGCCTCTAAATATCAATGTCAGCTAAATATCTGTTATTTGAAGAATCTAAATCTCTGCTCGTCTTTCCAGCACAGGGACCGTGACAATAGCATACATATAAGAAATTATTTGTGAGCCTACATAAAGTTTTGCTTTAGTAGCAATAAGCTAAATTATTTTCCCTTATTGCCCATATTCCAAAGTTTCTTTGTTTGTGCCGCAAAAGACTTTTCCCAGCATGTTAATCAGAAGCTTGTGTTTATCTGATTATGAATTTACGCTGGGTGCGTGGTCAAAGTGGACTGGCCATCTGTGTCTTGAACGTCTCTTGACAACACGTTCCCTGTTCTGTTCTGATTCCTTGGCTGTTTTAAGTCTCAAGCTAGAAAGACCAGGACACAAGTCCAGACACTCGGTGTCCGATGATGGTCATTGATCAGTTTTGTGACTCATGACCTGTTTAGGAGGAAACTCAAGGTTATTCTGGAATGTTGTCCTTTTGAGTCTTGTCTGTTCACTGCTATGTCAGGTCTTACAGTACCCTGAAGTGAGGCTTACACCTAGGCATTTAAAGAACGACCTCCAGACCCGGGAGATAAATTGAGCTCCTCGATCTGAAACCATATCTTCGAGAAGTCGTATGGTCGGAAAATCTGATCAAAGAGGAGGTTTACTTTTTCAAATGCTGTGGGCAAACCCTTAAGGGGTAATAGTCTGCAGAACTTAGAGAACCGATCTATTATGACCAGGATGCAGGTGTTCCCCTCTGAAAGGGGTAAATCGGTGATGAAGTCGACCCCTAGGTGTGACCGGGTCTGGGAAGCATAAGGAGTTTTCCTGATGGTAAGTGTCGTGGACTTTACGACACCAAAACCGATCTTTCAGGAGTGAGAGAGTTTTGTTGTTCCTGGGATGCCCAGTGCCCAGTGAGGTGTGAGATAAAAGTATTAATGGAACTTTTTCTGCATGGGGTACAAACCAGAGATGTTGGGGGCAGTCCGGCGGGGATTCAGGGACTGAATCCACTGAATGGGACTGACAAAGAGATTTTTGGGGATGATGGTTTCAATGGTTTCTTGATCCTTGTTGACTGTATGGAGTCGGGACAGTGCATCGGCCCACACATTTTTGGAACCTGGTCGATATGAAATGGTGAATTGGAACCATGTAAAGAAGAGTGCCCAAAGTGCCTGCCGAGGATTTAGTCTCTTTGCCTCACATAAGTATTGCAGGTTTTTGTGGTCAGTCAGTACTTGAAACGGATGAAGTGTGCCATCCATCCAATGTTTCCACTCCTCCAGAGCCAGCTTGATGGCTAACAGTTCCCAATTTCCAATGTCATAATTTCTCTCCGCCGGACTGAGCTTCCTGGAGAAGTAAGCAGAAGTAGTGGAGGTTTCCCTGGCTGCTGGGATAGTCTACTACTTGGATAGTCTACTACTCCGGTAGTGGATGCATCCACCTCTACTATAAAAGGGTATTGAGGATTGGGATGGACTCAGAGAGGTGGCTTTGTGAAAGTCTTCTTGAGAGTCTGAAAGGCGTGATCCGCTTCTGAGGTCCATGAAAGGGAATTAGGTTATTTATTTCAGAGGAGTGATGTGAAGGGACTGGCCAGAATACTATAGTTATTGATGAATCGCCTGTAAAAAAATTGCAAATATGTGGTGGCTGATCAGATTTTAGGGGAGAGTGAGCATTGTGATTGGGTGATGGGAAAGCCTTGCATGTCTGTAACATAGTAACTACCTAGTAAATAACAAGGCACAGAATTGTAGGCCAAAAAATAGGCAATGAGTATTTCAATCTGAGCCATTCTGTGTCAGCCGCATCACACAGATACACAGTTTTAATTCAAATCAAAGCAGAAAAATTGTACAGTTTAAGAGATACGATCTGTGTATTGCAGCTGACACATAACAGCTTCTGCAGCTTCCATCCAGCTGATTTTCTTCAAAATGATGCCACAGTGAGACACAGAGGAGACAATCTTTCATGCTTTTCTATGGCCTTGACAGTGATAATTGTTTGGCAGTCAATAGGACAGTCACAAGCCTCCCGGTTTTCATCCAAAATATCTGAAATTGTCTTCTGAAGACAAATAAAGCTTTTATGGGTTTGGAACAACATGGGGGTAAGTGGTTAATGACAAAATTTCCCATTTTAGGGTGGAGTACCTTGACTGTTTTTCACAACATTCACAAGAGATTCACAACATTAATGTTTGTTCTAATTTTATTTATATCAACATGCAAATAATTGCAGACATTAATACAAACTTCAACAGCAAGGCAACACAGAAAATGCATTACACAAGCTGGTGTATCCCTTCACCACTATTTACCCAAACAAAAAAGTCAAACCAAATTTATATTCAATTACCACATCTTGCTACACCTGGAGTTTGTCAAAAGAATGCAATGTGCTTTTTATTTAATGTTCTATTATATTGTCGTTAGTATACCTAGCATACAGACATTTACATACTTAAACATACTTTGCATTTCTGAAAATGCATATGAGATCAACAGTTCACATGGGTATCACAAATTAAAACTAATAAAGAAAATAAGAGTAAAATATAGATCTAAGAGTATTAGAATAATTACAAATACATTAGCATATGTACTCAAATAAATCATTATATTGAATAAATAGGAAAAATATCTAGGAGCAGTTTTTTTTTTTTGTTAGTTTTTTTGCCTTTGTTTATTATTTGATGCAGTGATTTGTCTTTATGTACTAAACCAAAAAACGACATACTTAAACAAAACAGCTCAAATTAAGAAGGACAATGAAATGCTGGGAGAGAACCTTAGAATTATGTTTCACTATGAACCTAAACTAAACAGAGCAATCTTCAATGAAACAGCAACTGCAATCTATTTTACCCCTTTTAACAAGATGTTTCCTATACAAAAAAACTCATATTACAAGGGAAAAGACAGGGGCTTGATTTTATCCTTTGGGAATTAATTAGAACATGAACAGAGCACAAGCAGTCCTAAATTGTGAGCGTACAGCTGATTCTCATCTTTATTGGAGCCTCTTTTTGCTGGGAAGCAAAGCTCAAAGCCAAGTTAAACTATTATACCATTGCTAATGCTTCTTTTTGAAATCATTTTTTTTTAATAAACATCAACCTGCATTAAACTGCTACATTAACTATAAGCAAGATAAGATTTATACAATTTTATGTGCCTAAAACAATGCCTAAATAGCTATTTGGATATTATTAGCCTTAGCATTATTAGCAAGTTACGCCAGTTTACAATTGGAGCAGTTTAGAATTGGAGCAAGTTACATTTTACTGCAAGAATAAAAAGCTAATTAGTTAATGTTCCATAACTCAAACGATAAATTTAAAAGCAAGTTAATTGTTACAAATTCACTAAATCTCAACCTAAAATCCCTTTTTGCCTTTTACTTTCTTCCTATTTTTTCATGCACCAGCGATAACGATAGCCAAAGTAGCTAACCTGTACTTCACCACTAATATTTTCTACACAAGTGCCATAATTATTAATATATAGTACACATTCCTCATTTTAAAATGCCCTTTTAATCACAAGTGTGTACTCTCCCCATCATGAATAAAGTGGTTAAGCATTTTTTGAGCAGACTCCAGACCAACCAACCCATTTCTATCCACTCCAGCACCATGGCTGTTCGCTTCTCTCCAATTACATACAATCCCATCCGCGTATGACACTTGTCTAATGCCAGCTTGTGACTGGTGGAGGTCCATCATGGATTTATTGCTCCTTAGATGGCCGTGATGGTCCTGCTGCTGCTCATGCTGCTTCAGAAGCCCAATGGAATGGATCTCTTCCAGGCTAGCTGAGAGCACACGAATGGGAGAGCCCAGGTTACGTACCTCTGTGATCTGGTAGCCATCACATACTGGACCATCAGGACTCTGCTTGAAGCGAGCTAGGCTGACATCCTCAATAGGGACTGGTAGGGTTTCAGGGTGAACAGTGAACTTGAGATGCGGTATCTGTAGGCCATGATAAGCTTGATGACATTTGCTTTCCTCACCCCCAGATTCGCTCTCCGTATCTATGATTCCCTTTGAATACTGGTTCATCCCCTCCCAACCTCCTTGGCTCTGCTGCCATTGGAAATATCTTGCATTTCCATGATTTCCCTGTGAACCTCTCGGGATGCAGTTTTGTGCCTCCTCTCCCATTTCTGACCAATCCGATTCCTCCTCCTCTGGGAGGGTTCCCAGCGATTGGTCATCGGCATGCATGGAGACTTTGTCATAATGATTACTGTCCATGAACTGAGCTGGAGGTGGTGCAGCTGGAAGCGGAGTAATGGAATCATCAGACTTCAAATGTTTTACCAGGGCATCCTGCAGCATTGATGTCACCTGAAGGTACAGATATGTGTTAATGTAAGCCAACTCATTCTTGGTAGAGACATTTTTGAAATAAGCGTGAATGAATTACTATATGTAAGAATTTATTTAATACAACCAATTTATTACTAAAACCAAATGGTGTGAGGAACGTTTCCTAAAGCAATAATAGAAACATCAATGTATTAAATAAATGTGTAATTAAAGAGAATTTAATCATAAAATTCCACACTGTGGGTTTCTCTCACAATCTTTTTTTTCTTTTTTTTTTTTTAAAGAAAAGCAGCTATGTACTATGAAGAAGCATCTACAATATAATGATATAAAACTCTTACATTAATGGTCTCTAGACTTTGGATGGTTGTCTTTGCTGCAGACAGTTGTTCTGTGAGCTCTGAGATCCGCTCGTTCAGTTGCTCTCGCTCTCCATCCATACTTTGAGCCTAAATCGAGGTAGCAAAAGTGAGAATTCAAAGTGAATAAAGTCAATAATAATTACTTGTGAATTTTATGTAAATCAGTGGTCAATCAATAATGCAATGTAATTATGAATCCACTTAAATAAATTGGCTTAAAAAGAGTTGTTCACTCAAAAATTTAAATTACACTATACAGTAAACTACTCACCCCCAATCCACAGTCCGAACACAGTCAGAGTTTTAAAAAAAAATGTATCCTGACTCTTTCAAGATTGGTAATTCTGGTGGATAGCGGCAATTATTTAAATTCTCTGTAAATTGGATATATCCACAAGTACTACATCGTAAAACTTCAGGGGGCTAACACATGTCCTCTGAAGCAAAATGATTTTGGTTATTTTCCGCAAGTATGTTGAGTTCTGGCTTCTGGCTTAACCGAAATTTAGTTATTTATGTCATAATAAAAAAAATAATAATTTTAAAAACCCATCAGCCTGCTTTAGAGCACATGTGATAACCCGAACATGAATGTGTATAGGTTAGTTTTACATCGCAGTACTTGTGGATATATCTGATATGTCATAAGTCATTAAAGTAATATAGACCTTGGACGGCTTGGGTAGTTTATGGTGTAATTTTCATTTTTGGCTGAACTGTTCCTCTATTAGGCTGGAACAATTAAATACGTCTGAAAAGTTAAATTGGTTATATTTACCACACAGTGCATTTTTTTCTCCAGAAGGTGGTTGGTTTGTTTTGTGCTGGAGTAGTTGTCCTGAAGTCTGAAGAAATGCATGATAAATGAAAAAACATTTAAAGCAAATCCAAAAAATCTAAAACTGGAAATAACATTACAATAACCCTTTTAAAAAGTGCAGCCTTACCTCATGGTTAAACAGAGGTCCAAAGCATAAATAACTCACCCATATAAAAAATAAATACACTTTAGCCAAATTTTATTGGATTAAGATGATTTATTATGAAACAATATACTTTAAAACATTAAAAGTAAGTGCAAACTAAATATGTTGTTTTAACTCAATTGATTGCAATTATATGAAAATGTATTAAAGTTAACATTTTTATTAAATGCAGTTAGCTGAACTTTAGAGTATTTTCTGAAACCTTTTAAGTACTTAAGTAAACTTTTTTATGTAATCTTATAATTAATAGCTCAACATGTTAAACTTATTGTATATTTGAAAAACAATTGCAATTACATTTGTAATGAAGTTGTTCCCTGCAACCTTGTTTTCCTTATTCATGATTATATCCACTTGTGTCTTGTTATTTAACTCATTATTCCTTGTTTGTTTTTTGTACTTAAATCCGTAGTTCTCCCTTTATCTCTGTCTCTGTTTCTCAATTGCTCTTTTGTGCTTATTGTAACTGGGTAGTCTAACGAGCAACCAAAAGTTAGCCTGCCTGGTGTGGGTCATAGATAATCTTTTACCAAGAGTGGATGTTGGTTTGCAACGTACAATGTCTGCCCCACTGAAGATCTCACAAGCCCGGATCCAACTCCAGGGCTGCCAGAGACCAGCTTTCCACCAGCGAGTGAACCAACGATGATTCCAACCTACCACAATGGACGAAACTGAACCAAGGAAGAGGTTTGATGAAGCCATCACCCCGGAGCCTGTTCCACAGCATGAGTCTGACAAAGTGCATGAGCCGGCAACACTGCGGAATGATGTGCCAGTTATTGTGAAGCTTGAGGGCTGTGAGGAAAGCCCCTCCCACTAACTGTGTGACAATTTGGTATGGCTTCTGGTGGATTTTTTAAGAAACTTAAGGACATTTATTGGACATTTATGTTATTGACAGGTTTGAGGGGGTTAAAGTCAATTCTCTGTTGGTTCCATCCAGCTCTCCTGCAACTACTGAGCTTCCTGTGTATCTCGGGTTCCCACCCAGTCTCCCTCTCCTGCCTCCTCAATCAGCCAGTTCCTCAGCCCTACTTCCGCTGCTGTCATTCAGCCCCTCTGCAGCTCCTATTGACATGGAAGACCTGCCCAGTGTTTTCAGGCCATCAGCTCCAGCCAGAACCTAGGATCCATCATTGCTTCACCTCGGCCTGTCGACACTTCAGCTCCACCGTAGCCCCTCCCTTGCATCAACCAAAAAACCATATGGCTTCTCCGGACACCCTTGTCTCTTCAGCTCGACTTGGTCACCCATCAACCTGCCTGCACCTTCAGTTCTGTCTGGCTCCACCTTAGTCCTCGGTCCCATCGGTTTAGCCTCTGTTCCTCTCACCTTCGATTTTGCCCTTGGGCCTCATCCTGGCTGGCCTCTGAATTACCATCATGTCCTTGGCTCCTCACTAGCTCCTCCAACCATCCACTCCCCCATGGACTGTATCTTTTGCCCTGGACTCTTTGGCTGCATTCCAGTCTATTTTGTAATGCTCTTCACTCACAAATTTCCCTCTATCTTGTTTACTTGGAAGTATGTGGCCACAACTGGAATGGAATCGAAACCCTTGGAATTGGCTGAATTGGAATGTCCCTTAAAATCTGTTGTAGAGTTGGATTATTGTCTACATTTTTCACCTAATGAATTAGTTTGGTACAGATTTTTACTGTATATGTTTATATAGGTATGCCTGGGCTAGTATAAACGTTAAAAGAAAATTAATAATAATAATCATTTATACACTATAGTTGTTTGGGGTGGGGATAAATGAAACCCGATCTGTGACAACAAAGAATATAATAGAATAATGTGACAACATAATACAGTTTAGTCTTGTGTCTCACCTTGTGAACCGCTCCATTAAACTGCTTAGCTCTATGCGAGTTTTTTGTAACTCAGAATTAAGGGCCTGATGTCCTGTTTTGAACTCAGATCCCATACATTCCATTCGCAGAGTGGTCTGCAGCAAACTGTGGTGGAGAGCCTCATTCTGCTCCTGTAACATCCTGAACGGAATAAACAGACAGGCAGTCCATCAAGCATGCCTCCAAGAAAACACAAATTAAAGAATAAAGGAAGATTTTGTCATGCTTTGACAGCCCAAGAAGGGATCATGTGTATCTGAGTGTGACTTAAGGCAAAACGTTTCTCTACCACCCATACGAAGCTGAAAAGCCATGTTCAGAAGGTAAGGCGATTAGTAATTAGTAATAAAGCAGCATGCCACAAAAGAATGCAATAGTAAACAAAAACTCACATTAACCTCTCCAATTCTGAATCCTTTTCCTGCATAAATATGAAAGCAGAGTAAAAAGTGGAAAACCACAACAGCAAATAATAATCAGTATATATAAACATATACTAAAGCAATAAATCCCAAGAAGCCATGGTTTACAGTAAATTTACAACAGCTTAGGGCCGTTGTTAACTATGATATAGAGTGGAGCTGTTAGAAATTCACTGTAAACCATGGCTTCAAGGAGCTTATTGGGTAAAACTTTTTGTAGCAAGGTTTTACAAAAAAAAAAAAAAAAAAAAAAAAGGAAATACAATTTTAATAAAACACATTCTTCCACCAAACAATGTAGCAACACATAAAAACAAAGAGGTGTTTGTTTGTCGAGTAATTTACAACAGCTTCAAAAACAGTTCAACCAATCAGAATCAAGGACCGTAACTATCTGTTTTATATATTTTCATTCTAATTTAACTCTAAAGAAACAATTCTCACCTTTGGAAATGAGGATGACTCTTGGTTGCTCACAGTGGATTGATCATCCTGGATAGTGGAGCTAGCAGATGAATCTGACTTGTTAGAAAGTGGAGATGTAGACCGTTGACCAACTGGAGAGTGGCGAAGGTGGCTAGTGTGCTCATCCTCTTTGAAGTGGGAATGATAATGGTTTGAGTCAGAATGAAAGTGGTGATGTCCCATATGGGAATGCTGATTTTGCAATTCTGGATGGTCATGGTGATGATGGTGATCTTGGGAATGATGATGGTGGGATTCTGGCTGGGAATGATGATGAGATTCAGAATGCTCATGATGTTGAGGATGATTAGTTTCTTGACCGGAATGGTGATGGGCATTTGAATGGGAATTATTGTGGGATTCTTGAGACTTGTACTTATGGTAATGTTCTGATTCAACAGGGGGGTTATCATGACTTCCTGAGTGGAAATGGTTAGAATGAGGTTCTATAGAACTGTGATCACCACTTTGGTGGTGGAATTCCAAATTAGAAAGGTGCCCTTTAGAATGTGATGTGCTGTGATTTTGGGACTCTGAATATGAGTTGGGATGATTTTCATAATGATGGTGTGAATTAGAATGTACAGGACTTTTTGGATGACTCTCAGACAAGTGATGTTGATGAGGATTGTGGTGAGCTTCCGTGTGAGAAGAATAATAATGGTGTTCAGGTCTAGGGGATGCATCATGTGATTGAGAGTATTGGTGAGTTTCAGAGTGTGAATCATCATGAAAATTGTGGTGCTCTGATTCTGAAACTGAAGTCTGATGGTGATGATCAGAGTTGGAGGAGTGATTGGGATGGGAATGATGATGGTGATGGTGCTGGTGAGACTTGGGATGAGAGGACCCATAGTCAGAATGATGGTGCTGAGATTTCACAGAAAACTGAGGGTGTATTTCTGAGTCAGTAGAAAAAATAGATGTACTACTATGGTGTTCTCCATGGTGGTGAAGAGAAGAAGGAGGTGAATAGTGATGAGATTTTGGATGGGAATGGTGGTGGGAAGTTTCTGAATGGGTGGAGTGATGGTGTGGAGATGAAGTGTGGTGACTCCCATAATGGTGATGTGGTGGCAAAGGTGAATGATGATGGTTGTGTGATTCTGCATGTGAAGCTTCTTGCTGATGGTGAGTACCTGATTTAGAAGAATGTGTTGGACTGTGATTAGATTCATGATGGTAATGTGACGGAGAAGGGGAGCGATGGTGGGAATCCGAATGAAAAGAGTTATGGTGTGGTGACGGGCTACGATGAGTTTCATGGTGTTGATGTGATGATGAATGATGGTGATGAGAATCTGAATGGATTTGATGGTGTTGCGATTCTGGTTTGGCATGCTGGTTACGGGATTCTGAATGGGCATGATGGTGATGAGATTCTGGATGAGTGTGATGAGACTCTGGATGGGCGTGATGGTGATGCAAATCAGGATGGGCGTGACGGTGTTGCGATTCAGGATGGGAATGATGGTGTTGAGATTCTAAATGGGCATGATGATGTTGGGATTCTTGATGGGCTTGAAGGCGATGAGATTTTGGATGGGCATGGTGGTGTTGGGAATCTTGATGGGCATGATGGTGATGCGATTCTGGATGGGCATGATGGTGATGGTATTCTGAATGGGCATGATTGTGATGAGATTCTGGACGGGCATTATGATGGTGGTTTTCTGTTTCTGGAGAACAAGGGCATGAAGGTGAGCTATGATTATCTTCATTGTAATGGTGGTGTGATGGAGAAGATTTGTGGTGTGAAGCTCGATAATTCTGTGAATTTAAATGTTCTTTGGGGGCTGCTTGGTGCTTTTTCTGACTTTTATGGCCAAGTTCAGTCACAGATGAAAGATCTTTTGAAGAAGAACTAGTGTGGCTTGTATCACTTTTTGAACTGTCACGTCGATGCCTGGGAAAAGCCTGGTGCTGTTGTTGATAGATGAGGTCCCTTTCTGGATGAGAATGTTTGTTTGAGCTGGAGGTTTTGCTTGAATGTGAATGCCGATTGGAATGGGAGGGCTTACTTGAGTGAGAGTGCTTACTTGAGTGAGAATGCTTACTAGAGTGTGAGTATTTGCTGACATGGGAATGAGCAGTTGATGCTATGGAGCTAGCACTACTTCCTGGCCGGCTTCTGGTGATTTTTGATTTCTTTTCTCTTTTATGTTCAGGCTTTGGAGACAATGCCTTTGGAGATGTTGAAGTTTGACCAGGGCTCAAGGGTGTTTGAGCATCTGTTACGCCAAGTGATGTAAGTCTAGATGGGCTAAGCACCTGCCTAGTGATTTCATTCAAAAAGGCAGAAAATTTAATCTTCTCCTTCACAAAGTTCTTATGAGCCTCTTGTTTCTTTTTCTCCAGCCCTTTCTCATCCAAATCTCCAAAACCAGCATGATCTGTTTGCCTTGATAAAACCTCCATAGACTTGGTCTTTCTTATGTTTGCAGCCCATCTAGCATTATTATGTTGTTTTTCCTTATTGCCCTTTTCATTCTTTTGTTGAGAATATGTTGCAGTCTTCTTGGCAGTACCTCCACTTTTTTCTTTGACAGCCAGGTTCTTTTCCATGCTTGTGGACTTCTCGATTTGGCCATCAGCATTCAATAAAGGCATTGTATCTACATCATCCTCATCATCCTCAAAGGCTCTCCGTCCTCTGCTTATATCCATACACGATTGTGAGTGCTTCGGACGTTTAATAGCTCGCTCTGACTTAGTAGGCAAAGGGGCATTTTCCAGACTGGCTTCGGATGACCACGAAGAACATGAACCAGAGGAAGAGGAAAAGCTAGAATTGGAGTAATATGATTTGGAGGAAGAAGATGAAGATGAACTGGAGGAAGAAGAGGAATCAGAAGACGGGGAATCAGAACTGGATGAGCTTGATGAAGACTTTGACAATGAACTAGAGGAAGACCCAGAAGAGTTTGAGGAGGTGACTGAAGCTTTAGAGAGAGTTTTCTTTTTCGGTGTGTGTTTTTTATCCTGATGTTGTAGATGATGATGATGGCTATCAGTTGGGGGGTGATGATGGTTATAGTGCTCATAAATATGATGATGACCACTGCTGGCATCTGCAGCACTGTAGATAAAAGTGAAGACAAAAATAATTAGTGGATCTTACTAAGGTACTAATTATTAGTTATTACTACTATTAGTTAACCCCGTTATTTATTTATGTATAAATTCATCCCACATTCATTCGTTCTGTAGAAGTAATAGAGGCCAGCTAGTAAGAGCTTTGCAAGTAAACCTCACACTTGTGATTTTAAAAGAGGCACTAGCAACTGACACTAGAGGCTGCAGTCTTTTGAGTCTTTGTTGGCATGCTCACCTCCCATGATGGAAACTCCAGTTGGAATCCCACATAGGGAAGGTCAAGTAGAACTGGAGGGGTTATGTTGGTGCTATGACCTGGACGTTGGTGAGGTTTAAGGGGTGAGTGTAAAAGAGGCCAGCTAGTAAGAGTTGTGCAGGTAAACTTCACTCCTCTGATCTCAAGAGGCACAGTAACAACTAACGCTAGAGCTTTACCAACCTTGTTTGTCTGCACACCTCCCATTCTAAAAAAAAACAGCTCAAATGCTACTTGATGTCTTGCGAGTAGAATCAGAGATGTTACATAGGCCTAAATAATAACTAAAAACCATGTGTTTTCTTTTGATTTAGGCTAGTCAGCAGCCGCTCAGCAGACATTAGCAACAACCTCACAAAGCCCAAGAAACCACCCATAACAGCATAGCAACCACTTTGAATACACAAGCAACCAATTAGCAACAGCACTCACATTTTTTTAAAGCTTCAGTTGATATATTGTGCATCTTTGTCACCATGTTTGAAACGTGAATTTGTAGTTATTAGCAGAGTTATGGATTGTGCATTGAGTTGTGCATCGACACGGCTACTGAGCAGATTAATTTAATGTTTCGAGGTCAAATCTAGTCAATTTATTAGTGTGGATATTCACTGTACTTTTAAATTACAGATGCCATGTCTTGAAAGTATGTCCAAGTATGTCCAAGATGTAACACTTAAAAGTATCATCTATAATGTCTGCCAGTTTTGTTTTGACCAGCTGGAAACGTTTTACAGTAAATTGCATTACCAATTTTTCAAGATAACAACCATATGTTTATATATAAAGTGCATGTTTAATATTTTAAAATGCTTTTCTACTGCTTTTTTTTTTTTTTTTTTTTTTTTTTTTTCAAATATATATTTCTATTACCTCTTATCCTCATGTTCCTCTGACAGGTGTGCACCACGATGGTGATGATGGTGATGATGAGATGAGTGGTGATGCTGATGATGAGGATGATGATGGTGTTGACTATGGTGATGTATCTGATGATGGGGCATTGTCTATATTCTTGCTTCTCCTCAGAAAACAATATTGTTTGTTTACTGATCACCCAAAAGTGCAATGGAAAGTTCTGTGGGAAATAGATATGGCAAAGGTTTGGTAAGTGGTGCAAAAAAAAAAAAAAAAAAAAATGTAGCCTATTGCCAGTTAAAAAACAACAAACATTGTGTATCTGGTAATCCATGGCTGCATTAAAATAACTGAAGGAATTGCTGACATTTTATTAACTGCCATTTAGATTGTAAATCTAAACAAATGGGTTTAAATATATATATATACTTGATCATTAACAGGAATTATAAGAAAATACTCAAGTCTCAAATAAAATTGCAAAACATACCTCATGTTTTAAGATTAACAAAAAATAAAAACTGTTAGATATGCTAGATATGTAAGATTGAAATGTCTTACCGTAAAATGTTCAAAAATGCCAAAAAAGAAAAGAAGACTCCCTTAAAGAATTAATTTAAAAGCACAATTTAAATTCTTAAGTTCAAACAAATGCGACTCTGAGCTAACAAATGTTGCTTTCTTGAAAGGCTCAAGAGAGATGATGAGAGCTCTGTCATTTTCACAACTTTTCTATCCGTGTCTTTCCAGCCCCTTTATCTGACATGGCTGATTTTCCAACAGTCATCAGCACACTGTGAGCACCAAATGTCAATAATTCCTATCTCATTGTCTGAGGTGCCCATGGCAATTTTGTGCAGCAATGACAATAACATCAATTTACAGCTAAAATAACATTTGAAGGGGAGATTATTTTCCATGGTAGGCACTTGTTGCTCCCTCTTCAATTTTGGGAACCATCAGATAAAATAAGCTGCATGCATGATGTATTTCAGTTATGCTTTTAGGTCTTTAGAAATTTAGTAAAAATCTAAAAAAAATTAGAGTTTTCACCATGAGACAGTCTCATCTTTTAACTTTTGTGCATAGTTTTGTCTTTTTAATAAAACTGATAAATTATTAACATATTGCACAATGGTTCAGTTTCTTTTGCTTCAGGCCTGAGCTTGTATGTGTCATCACTATTGATGCATATGTTAATGCAGTCGGGCTGACGATTCAGTCTGAGAATGGAATCATTGAAAATCAATTTGAATTTACAACATTAATCATAAAACACGTTCACAGGCACATGTTTGTCCTTACTGTCCATGCCACCAGTTAACAATGTGAGAAATACCACAGCACTGATGCCATAGATCAAAAAAAGAAGAAAACTATTTAACCTTATGATATAATTTTTTTTATAAGATTTTGTTGAATATACTTCTGATATAAGTTCAAAATAATTTTAGTCATTTTGTAATTGGGTTGATTTCTATTGCATTTTATTATACTTTCTTGTACTATATTGATAGTACATTCTTAATTCTAATAATTAAAATAGTTTACATCTATAGTTAGCTTAGTAATAAAAGTAATCCACCTCCAAAGTCTTGAAATGCCAAGAACACACTTAAGAGAATACTAGAAGAAGAATAAAAGCTAACCACATTTTAAACAAAGCAAGGAAACTATAGGCTACCAAAATATTAACAAAGGAATATTTTCACCACTGTAAAGCCCATTGCTTTATATTCTTGTATTTCCTAAGATGAAATTTAGATATGTTCATTACATTACATTAGAAACAGCAACACCTATATTGGGGGAAAAGGGAAATTACTGTTAGAACTGTAGGGGCATCTCCAGGGTCTGTGGTAGATATGTATTTGTTCATTCCATTCAATGCTTGAAACCATCAATGATCAATTATGTAACACTAGCCAGGCACCCAAATATAATCAATGTCGAACTGGAATGAAATGTAACCTTCAGAAAAAGAACAAATAGACACAGACTCAATCACAGCTGAGTCCTAAATTAAAAGCCATACAAGGACGATAATTTCCTGTCAACGTCCTCTTATTATATAATACCAGAATTCACACAAGGACATTACAGTATGTGAACTCATTGCCAACGTGTTTCCAGGATCTATTCACCCCTCATTGATTATTGTTGTACTGCTGTGCTGTAGTGCCACACTGGATTTTTCTGTTCCAGTGTAATTCTCTGTCATTTCTAAGTTCATACTTGCATTAAAATATAAATTTAAAGAAATTTCAGAAAAATGAAAAATCAGACCATATAGAGCAGGTGATTTAATTTAAACAAAAAACAAATGTTTACATTTTTTTATTCTCTGCCAGATTTATACACACACACACATATATA
>JAUMHG010000038.1:20543434-20562389 GCA_032359395.1 Enteromius anoplus
AATTAATCATGCAGCCCTATTATCCAGAAAGCACAAAAGACATGATCAAACAATAAGAATGAATAACAAAGAATGACTGAATGAATGAATGAATGACCTGCAGTTTTTAACTGTAAAATCGTCATGGAACACTACTGATGTCAAATTCAATGCGTCAAATGAGATTTGAAAACTAGAGCAGACGGAATGATTCCAGCCTGTTTCTTATATAAAGCTATTGTATGGCTTCAGAAAAGCTGAGAGGCTTGTATAATTTTTTTATGAAAGACTTGTCACTGGGCTCTAGTTTCTATGCATTTATGCTAAACACAAAACAGCAACTTGGAAATTCTGCTAATGTTTTGTGTTGATTACAGAATTACATTTACATTTACCTTCATTGCACAGCATGAGGCATACGACCAATGTTTCTACAAATAACCACTAATAAAAGAGATTCAAAACTTTAATTATAAATAGACATACTATTAATAAAATAATAAAGTGTTTACAATCTTCCTTTTTTTAAATACTTATCTAACTATTATTTCATTACAAAATGGTTTAGGGCGTCTTGGAATACCTAAAGAAAAAGTTCGAACTTCAAAGAACATAGCATGTCTGCCAAAATCTTTGGCAACTGCTGTCGATTCTTCATTATCAGCCTTTTTAGCTTCCTTGTTATCCAGGTTCTACATGGAAATGAAGGCCTACCTTCTCTTCCTGAGATCTGGATTGGCCTTTTGCCTCCTCTATTTGGGTCAATAACCTTTGCATCTCCTGGTTCCCTTGACTTTGCTGTGACTGCAGAGTCTGAAGGGCTGTTTTTTGCTCCAGAGCTTCTTGTGACTTTTCATGCAACTGCTGACCTAACTTATCTCCCGTGTCCTCTAGCTCTTTTACCCTGAGCTCAGCACTGTGAAGTTTTCCCAAGACCTCCTCCATCTCCACAAGGTGCTGCTCTTCTACCTTCTCCAAATTGGTGCGTAGCATTTCTACCAGCTGTTCTTTCTCTTCTGTGACCTTCAGCAGCTGTGCCTTGTGCTCTTTGGCTTCCCCCGTCCACCCCACGGTTTCAGAAGCATGTTTGTTAGCAAGCTCTTCGAGCTGCAGTTTTTGTGTCAATTTCAACTGTTCTAGAGCACTGTGTACCTCCAGCAGCTCAGATTTGCTTGCCTCATGGGAGGTTTTCAGCTCCTCCAAGGCTTGCTGGTGTGAGGCCTCGACTGATGCTAGTTTAGCACGCCACTCCTCAAGGATTTTTGAATTCTCCTCCTTGGATTTCGCCAGCTGACCTAAAAGCTGCTCGTTATCCTTCGATAAGCGACCTGAGGATGATTGGAGCTGTGACAGAGCTTCACGGTGTTCTTTTTCTCGAGTCGCAAGCATCTCACGCAAGGAAGACAGCTCTGCGTGATGACTGTCACTTTGAGTGGTCAGCTGTGTACGGAGGGAACCGAGTTCCTTCTGGAGCACTGCCATGGTGGAGTCAGTAACCCCATCCTGCCCTGATAAAGCTTCCAGTGACTTACTAAGTGAAGCTACCTCCTTGTCCCTTAACGAAAGATCCCTTTCCAACTCAAGTATACGGGACTTCTCAGAGACTGTGGCCACCTAAAAGAAAAAAATTATCTTTTAAATAAACTACTGTATGTTTAGGTTAAAGTGGATCATTTTTAAATAGAATTGTATAGAAATGTAGTTCCTTTGTAGTTTATAGGAGCAGTGTTACCTAAGCTAAATTAAAAAAAAACAAAAAACTGGGACAGAATTTGGAGAAATATTGACTTTACAAGGAAGTGAACTACCACAAACACCAAAACTGATCATCTAACTGGGTTCCCACACTTGAATGGATTATCATGATCTTGTCTGTAAATCTTTAGTAGAGACTGTTGAGCAGATTTACATGTATATACCAGTTTTTCTTAACCCTCCTGTTAACCTTGGGGTCAATTTGGAGAAAACTTGGTAAACATAAAATTAACATGATATTATTTTCTCAATGCCCTGTACACATTTTGTACTCCAGGGTCTTTTAGCTGTATAAAACTTAAGAAATACAAAACAAATTACACACATTTGTTTTGGGTGATATTGAGGTCACTATAACATGCTATGATTTTATTCTATGCACCATCATTTTATATGTTAAGTATAATAAAAATTAAAAATAAAAACTAGCACAACTATACCTGTAGTATTGCGAGTTAACCACTGACAGTTCACATGCCATGGGGAAGGGGAAACCTAATTCTTCTGTATTTCAGAGTGTTGTTAAGTAGTCAATAAAGACATCGGTTACCTGACACTAACCTTTTAACAAAACAAAATCATATTCTGGAGATAAAATTGCTGGATAAAAGTCAGTGGATAAAAGGTGTTAGCGGATTTTAGGGTAACAGGAGGGTTAAAGGGTTAGTTCACCCCAAAATTAAAATTCTGTCATTAATTACTCACCCTCATGTCAATCCAAACAAATCTTGAAACACAAATGAAGATATTTTTGATGAAATTGGAGAGCTATCTGACCCTCCATAGACAGCAATTCAACTGAAACGGTTTTGAGGTGCTACAAGATTTTTTTTGTTTGTTTTGTGGAAAGCAAACAAAAATAACTATTTACTCAACCGTTCTTCTCCCCTTCTCTTCTGATTTCATCCCAAATATCTTCATTTGTGTTCCGAAGATAAACAAAGATCTTACGGGTTTGGAACAACATGAGTGTGAGTGATTAATGACAGAATTTGCATTTTGGGGTGAATTACCGCTTTAATAAAATTTAGTAAGACATACAGCTCTCTGCTTTACACAACCTCTCCCTAATAGACTGCAATAGTTGGGATCAGAAAGTAAAAAAAAAAAAAACAGGTTTTGGGAAACGATTAGGTGTGTATGACTTGAAGGAGCGCTGCAGCAACCAATGACATTAGTAAGACATTAAAGTACCACGAGATGGATCATAAAGTGCTTACGGTAGTCTGATGTAGTCCTTTTGAAAAAACATCAACCATGATGCTCTGAACAAAATGCAATTATGCAGCGATTTTGTAACAGACATAAAATACAGCGTTTCTTTATATACAGAAGTATCTAGAAGTGATGGGGGTGATTATCAAAAATGCTGGGTTTTTGTTTGTTTTTCCCCCCAAAAAAACTCTAGCAGGGGAAAGAGTTAAAAGCAGATGAGAAACATCCTATTTGGACATCAGTTCTGACCACTATACAAATAAATTCATTTTAAATTAATTGTATTTCATTCATGTCCTATACCTATGTCTTTAAGATTTTATATACTTTTGCGCTTCAAATAAAGGTTTATAATGTTGTACTTCACTTTATAGCTGGTGGTTTTTGTGGTATTAAAAAACACTTTCAGAATCAACCTATGCACTCTTAATATAAATATAAAACCTGTATTTCCTATAGAACTTCCTAAGGTTGTACGGATTTCAATAGGACTCTTTGGAGGTTCTCTATGACTGTGGGAACCCTGTTATAAAACAAATTTGTGTTCTCCTACACCTATATGTACATTTAGACACCACAATGATATTACAGCAATTTTAGTGAATTTTAGAAGTGGATTTAGAAGTGGATTTTAGAAATTTAGTGGGTGTTAGTAATCATTCCTCAAATTAGTTATTAATTAGAGTAAATGAACAACATGCAGAGAAGATCCCTCACTAATGCCCTGACATACAACACAAAATATTAGCTGGAGCATTGTAGCATATCTTCAGTGATCCTTGACCCATAGCCCAGGTGAAGATCCATTACCCTAGAGTCTTCTAACTCCCTCTGAAGTTTGTCAGCTTTGGTCTTTTCAAAGAGAAGACTCTGTTCAAGCTCCTTAAGAAGGGCATGCTCCAGCTGCGTCTGCGTCTGTTAGTACAGAAAGGGGAGAGGAGGAAACACAACCAGTGCCACCATCACATGCCAGCCTGATGCAGAAAGACGAGGGGTGAGGAGGACAGTTGTGTAAATGTAACACAGAAAAAAGGAGCAGGAAAATGTTGTGATGAATGTAAGTCAAATCAAAGCCACAGCTGAGGAAAAAGTGAGGAAATATTGAAACAAAATATCGGTCAATGCTTATAGACAAGCTGATGATGGCCAAACAAACAAGTAAAACGCCAGACATTGCCAAAACGCCATGCAGCATTAAAGTGACTGGGGTTAGGAACAAAAACGGTACTTTGACCACAACAAAGAGGAGAGAAACAATCAAGTTATTCCTAAAGACTAAGTACTGAATTAAATAAAACATGAATATACTGAAGTTTTTATAGACCTTCATGTAGGTTAGTGACTTGTTACAGCATTACAGATTAATTAAGTATTAATCCACCAAATTCAATAGACTTCCAAGAATAAAAATGTAAAAATATTTCAAATCAATTGCTCTACATTGTGTAGCCTGGATGACCAACTCGACAAATGATCTTGAAAGTTGGTAATTTAGTATCCATATTCCATGAAAATTCACTTGTTAAACAACTGGCCATTTTAAAACAATTAAACAATTTTACTTAGTATGTTAGAATGTAAAGCATCTCCACAAGAATTCATTGTCTAGGTTGCTGATTTGCATGTTTTATAACCTAAAATCAGTGGCCAACAGTTTCATGAATTTGAATGGATGAGAATAACATAAGAGTTATTTTTGAATAAGTAGGTCAAGACATGAAAACAACTCAAATAATGAATAATGAAGGAACCGATCAGTGAACCTATCAAGAGTGCTTGATTTATGAATAGGACAAGAGAAAACAAGACCATAAAATATTAACAAAAATATTACAGCACTTTACATTTTTATTAAGCAGTCGTATAATTTATTTAGCATTCGTATAAATATACGGAACTCAAAGTGTTTATGTATAATATGTGAAAACGCATGTGTTTCAAGTTCTGCTGAATGGATACATGTCGTAATTTCATAGCTTGGTCAACAAAAAACCAGCAGACCTTTCTCATTGTGGTAAAACTGGACTCATCTTAATTTGGCTCAATTTAAATTAGCGAATAAAAAATATGGATATGATCCCACAACTTAAAGCAGGGGATCTCCAACCCATCCTGCAGGCTTCAGCTCCACCCCTGCTCCTACACACCTGCCCTTTAATTATGAGTAATCCTGAACACCTTGATCATCTGGTTCAGGTGTGTTTGACTGGGTTTGGAGCTGAAGTCTGCAGAGGAGTATCTCATCTACCTGGAGCTTTGAAGTCTGTGTTATCCGTGCTATTTAAAAGCTCTATTTGTTAAAAATCTTGTCACGTAAATTTAGTGAATGGATCAAAGTCTAGTGTGACCACAACTATGGGTCTGAATGTCATATCAGAGCCAAACCTTTCAAATACCTCCAAATCTCCTTTGGTAATGCAAGCTTCCTCCACCCGAAACTGTAGGTCCTCCACCCTCCTGTTTGAGACAATAAAACCTTTATCATTGTCAATTTTTCTTTTTCCTTCATCAGCTGTATTGTAAGGGTTTATTTGTATTTATTCGTACTTTTTTCACTGCAGAACGTGAGAAATAAATCATCATTAATATAAAAACTATAAGTAAAAGTGAGTACACGTCAGCTGGTGCACTATTTAGTACCCATAAAATGTATTGATGTATTTTTATGGTAAAATGCTATTTTATAACATTACCAGAAAGAGAGAGACAGAATTCAGACATGAAGTGAAATAACTGAAAGTAAACAGAGAAGCCTGAGAAAAATGCTAATTTAGATTAACATTTCAGGCAGCAGGCTTTTGCATCTGAACTCTTCATACACCCTTGCATCAATAATATCTGTATTCACTATCAATAAATACTGTGTTATTTATATGCAAATACATTCGTCAAAAGTCATGAGAAGCCATCAAATTCAAACTGATTTTATGAAGGTTTTAATATGATGAAATCTTGAATGTATTCATTAATACTACACCTCTTCTCCTCCTCCAGCTGGTTGAGCAGTTCCACCTTCTCTCTGTCAGCAGCCTCCACAAGCGTTCGCAGCTGGTCCATTTTGGCATCAACCTCCAACACATACTACAGAAACCATTCAAAACAATTACACTCACAAAATCTAAACTTATCTTGCATTGAAATGTTCTTATTAAACGAACAGAACCTACTGTGCAAATTACGTATGTGTGTGTATAGATATATATATATATATATATATATATATATATACAGCTCTGGAAAAAAATAAGAGACCACTGAAGAAAAATCAGCTTCTTTTGGGTTTTATTCTTAAAACTGTTAATCTCACCAATACACCACCAATACAAAACAATGCACGTTTGTTTAATTTTTTGTGAACTGCCATCTTTGAAATATTAAGGACAGAAGCAACTTGACGCTCACTGAATCCTTGTGCCAGTAAAGCTAGGATTGAGCCCTTTGTTCTTGATTTAAAACCTTTCTTTTCGCTGTTTTTTGGCATGTTTAGTGTTTAATTTTAAATTTCTAATTACTTTTGAAAGACATTTTTTACCGTCACACAGTAAAAGGATAGTGTTGATTACAGCAGTGCTTTATACATTTCCCATTAAATACAATTGGATTCAGGTACTCCCCAAATAAGTACCTCAATAAACAGAATGAAGTATGTTTGTGTAGAAATTTAACAAAGACTGGCATGAAATGCTTGTCATACTCAGAGAGATACTGATTTAGGAGTAAATTGCAGTGGTCTCTTATTTTTTTCCAGAGCCGTATATACACACACACTAAGTGGAAGTAACAAGAGGAAGAAAGGCTTTTTTTTAGAACCCTTAGAGCTTGAGCACTGACGTAAATGAGCACTCATTCTTCCTCTTCATTAGCTTATAAATGCTGTAGTTCTTTTCATATGCTGACAGCATTCTGCAAACGAGGAGTTATATCAATATTATCAGTATTTGAATATCTAATAAACATTTCATTCCACAAACAGTGTTAAATGTACAAATGCCGTTAAAAAGTCTAGTTAAAATTGCGGTAAATCCCATCACGTGCATGATTTCAAATTGAGCAGCATTTACTACACAGAGCCATTGTTCAAATTCACATTCATTATCAGCGTTTGAAGTTGAACGTGCAATGTGTTGAGGGCAATATTAGAGTTAGAGTGTGAACCGATCTGCACTTCGAATTATAACCCCGGAAGTAGTAGACCATCCGGGAATCTTAGTTCACTTTATTTTATTCTAATTGATTCATTTTTCAATATCAGGTAAAATAAATGTAATTGCAGAAATTAAATTTATGCATGTTATGCATGCTTTCCAAAATATCGGATCTATCCAATTTATATAATCAATTTTTGTGTTATGGTTATGCCTTGCTAAAATTATCTTGTTGTAAAAAAATGGAAACATCTAAGGGCTAATGTCAATCTCAATTTAGATTAAATTGTAATTGTCTAAAAAATCGTAAACCTTACAAATATTAATATATTCCCAGAATAGCAATATCAGCAGTCCAACATAAGCCTACTCTTCTGTTTACGGCTCTAAAGTATCTACAGCTTGAAACACATTTGGCTAAAGCTCATTTCTAAATTGCATCCAGAAAAGTACTCGGAATCATTGTGCCTGATGAGCTGACAGACATTCTGAAGGCTGGAATCGCTTTAAAAATCGGTTCGTCGTGTAGCGTATTCCAGTCTTTTTTCTATAATGAAAAAAGTTATTTGTACTTAGTAAATACCTGTACATTTGACAAAATACAAAAATGATACACATAACATTGAATGTAAAATTTTGAAGTAGAAAGATACAAAAAAGGCTGAAGTAGTTGGAACGGAGGTCTTGACCACATTATATTTCTAGAGTATTTTGCTAAACTATATCAATAATTTCAAAGTGCCTTGCACTTGCCAGTTTAGGAATTGCAATGGAGCATTAAGATGGAATGTGTAATAATCTACATTTAAGGACAAAAACTTGTGAGGTCACGAAAAATGTCTTGAGGTGTGGTAACTGAAGACAAGCTGATTAAGAAAAGCCCAACACCCTTTGGGGTTTTACCGCACATTTTTTTTCTATAGTTCAACAGCCTGTCATTACTTATTCCTTACTTGTTATAAAATAAATAGCCAGATAAAAGAAGACGACATGGCTGTGTCTAACCTGCTCCCGGCCTTCTCTCAATATCGTAAGCTCCTGCTCCACTTCGCCCACATGGCTGGTTGCCTTGGCAACTTCAGCTCTCTCCAGGTCACGTTCGGCAAGGAGTTGCTCAATGTGTTGCTGTTTCTCCTTCAGGGCTTCCTGAAGTGCCGTAGTGCCAGAGATCTTCCTTGCATACCTTGTAGACGTCTCTGTCAACTTCAGAGAAAAATGAGTTCAGGATTTTTAAACTACAGCTACTGTATTGCTTTTTTCATTTGATATTTACTCAGATATAACCTTTGCTCTAAAGATAGACTCAGTTACAGTTGTTACCAAGTAGGCAGGTGTGTAATATTCACACCATTTTTAGAACCGTACGGGCTACATTTACACTGGGCTTTGATTCCATTCAACTGCAGAAGAGCGTTTTTTTCAGTTATTTAATCAAATCCCACTTAAAACATTGGTAATATTTTTACATTAAAAGCAGCCACCATCTCCAACCATAAAGGAACATTTAATATACAAGCTATTTTGATTTTCTTTGATTTTGTGCACCTAAAATATAGTTAGTATGCCATTAGCAATGGATTGGTTTTATAAAAAAATAAAAAAAAACATTTTGCTAGCATGTAGAGATAAAATGTAAAAACATATTTTATTTCCAGTGCATTTTATAACCAGCATAATGTTGGTATGAAGCAGGTATTAGCCTTTATAAGCTGGTTTCTCTGAAAAGCTGCACACTAATACAGTGCAACAGATCAGTTAATTTGTTCATGTGCCTCTGCTATTAAAACATTGCCCTATTTGTCGGAGACCTGGCTTGTCAACTAGCTCAATCAATCGCTTGAGTTTGCCAAACACTAACGTTTGCCAAAAAATAGCTGATGGAAAAACACAGTATGGGAAATGATTTTGCAGTTGCATTTTGGTGCTGCTAATATCCCAGAAATTACACATTTTTGCCCTGTTAAGCATGCCATGTACCCGAAGACATGCATGTATGTGGATGAATGTAACTCACCAGTCCTGTTCGGCTTGGCTTGCAACTAGCAGATGAGGCCACAGAGCTCATGGAGCTGATGGAGGAGGCACTGGGGCTGCGTTTCAGTCCTGATGGTGTGGCCACGGTCTTCCGCACAGCGGTCTTTGCCTTGGCTGGAGTAGTGGAGGGAAAACCTATTCGGGTCACCTTGTGCACCGGTGCAAACAGACCATACTTGGGCTGACACTGGAAATACCTGATGATACACAAATTCATTCATGAAAAAATTTCTGATAAAATTATGATGATTTACCTTTTTGTATAGAAAAGGTAAAAGTAAGAAGAGGCCGCATGACCTGGTTCCAGCCACAGCACCATCATTCTTTCCCAAGGGTTCATCCAGCTCAACTCCACACCACTCACCCTTGGCAAAATCGGTTTCTCCTAAGAAACGAACTACACCAGCTTTTGAGCCAGCAACCTAAAATATGTGAAGGAAAAAAGTACTTAACATGCATTCCAACACACAGGATTTCTAAACAGTGAAATATCTGTAACAGCCGCTTCACTGTAACCGCCTGAAATGTACAATGTTTCTCAAAACAGAGTTAAAATGTTTATACATTTATTCTGATTGTTACTAAAAGGTTTTTTCTTTTATAATGAAGACTGCATTTAGAATGCAGTATGCAGCATTTCAAGCATTATTATGCGTACATAACACAAGAAGCAAGTAAACACAAACATTTCATTTTGATTTCTTGGATGTTAAATCTATACTATACTATAGGGCTGCACAACTAAAAGATGTATTGTGATTATTTTATCATATATTGCTATTTGAACTGACATGACATCTGTCTCATATTGCTACTGCTGAAACACCAAAGAACAACAGGCTCTGCTGTGAAATAGTTATATCAGTGACAGCGTCCTTTACGTTTGGGTTCACTTTTCACAAGAATCAACTAACATTACAAGTTTGTAATACAAATATTTATCTTGAATGGTTTGGTTTTAAACATTTAAAATTTAAGGTGTAAACATGTCAAATCTTTAAAGGTGCTCTATGCAATCTTGCAAACGCTATGGGCACAGGATGTGCACCAAAACAAAAACAAACTTTGGCCAACCAATCGGCAAGAAGAGGTGGGGTTTAACGTGCATTAAACACCACCTCTTCTTGCCGATTGTTTGGCTGAAGTTTGTTTTTGTTGTGGTGCCCAGCCTCTGTGTTGTCTTTTGAGACCGGATTTTTTCCCCAATGTATTCAGAGGGCAAACAGCAAGACGATCAAGGGGTGATGCATACGGTTTGAGATAAAAATGAAATCGAGCTAAAATCCTGCAACATCGCATAGAGCACCTTTAAGCTTATACACTGATGGTTCAAAAGAAACTCTTTTAAAGAAGTCTCTTATGTTTTATAGTAACATGATCCGTCACAAAATATGCAGATTTGGTATCAATATTTAAAACAATTGCATGTCTAATATCTTTGGAAATCACAATTATTTCAAATAATAAATTTAGTTAAATTAAACTTTACTGTCATTTTAGAATAAACTAATGTGTCCTTACTGAATAATTTAATAGTAATAATTTTAATTATAGTTAAATTAAAATAAAATACTGAATGATTTCTGAAGGATCATGTGAAACTGAAGACTGGAGTTATGATGCAGAAAATTGTAAAAAATTTCCATCCCAGGGATAAATTATATTTTAAAGAAATATATACATCTAAGTAAACAGTTCTTTACAATTGTTGTAACATATTTTCAGATGATACAATAAAAAAAAATATTCAGATGATACAAATACATAAATAAACATGGAGTTATGAATGCACGATAATGCTTTAAAAACATCCTTTTAATGCACCATTTAATTAATATTGTGCCGACTATATTGGATCTGATGTTGCATCACACAGGTGTGAGTTTCCAGCAGTTTTCCTAACTACTGCTTTGTTTGTTATTACAGATTGTTTGATATGTACTGAGTTTGTGTGCAGTTTTAACCTAAAACACAGCAGCACCCATCTGTGAAGGATGTAGGCTGTCAAACAAATACAACTGATAGCCAATCATAGCAGTGGGCGTTTACTTCAGAGTCTATGAACTGCCACACCTATTTAAACAGAGCATTCTGTTGAGGGTGGTCAAAACAAGACAGAAAATAGCCTGTTACTTTAAAATGATGGTGTTTTTGATGTACAAATCTTGATAACATTATAAGTTGACCTGTAGAACTGTACAAGACGATTTAAATGACCCCTTCAAAATCGCTGCTTCTCAATTCCAGTCCTAGGGACGCCTTTGTGCTGAGAACCACGGCTTTAAATGACAAACCCTGAATTGTCACAAAATAACACTCATCCCTTTACCATCACAACACTCTTACCAGCACTCGATCGTTGATCTTTAGCTCCCGATCACCTTTCTTAACAGACCCGGTCTCTGACAGATTGGACACCGACTCGCTCTTTGAACGCACCAGGTCTGAGGCTGGTGTAGCAGTTTTAGTGGGTGAAGCTGGTTTCTTGGTTGAAGCAGACACCGATGTAGTGGAGGGTGTGGGTGATGCAGCACGGGACGGAGGAGCCGTCGTTGTGCCGTCCTCCTCACCTTCTGTGCTCGAAAGCTTGGACGGCCGTGTGAAAATACCCTTCAACGGTTCACACTGAAAATAGCGCACACCGGACACTGAACCATCGTTTTTTCCAATCGCCTCGTCAAGTACAATTCCAGCCCACTGACCCGGGGCAAACTGGGTCTCTCCTAAAAACTGTATGACGCCTGGCTTGTTGCCATTAACCCAGACACGATCCCCGATCTCGAACTGCTCTCCTGCATCTTGGGCTTCGGATGAGGATTTGTCACCTTGTGTTGGTTTAGCAGCACCTGTTCCAAAGAAAGAAGAGAAGTAGGCTTTGTTCAAAATTCCAACTACCACAATGCACTTACTGATTCTGTATATGATGTATAAACATATTTTAAAAAATGTAAACAGCCATATGATTACAATGTTCCAATAACTTTAGATTTTAAATTAAACAAATAAGAAAGTAAAGTGAACCTCAAAGTGCTAGTTTATCCAAAAATAAAATAAATATCAATATTGTATATTAAATAAAAAGACACGGCTCTTACCTACAGAAGGAGACGTCTTTGTGACCCCAGCATTGGCTGATCTGCCAATTTTGCTAGGCGCTTTAAGTCCACTGGGTTTTGATGTGCTCATTGTTGCTCTACAATAGTCTGTCTATACTTGCACGTCTCCTCTCCAACAAACATTCACTGTTGAGTTTGGAGCAACAGTGTAGGAAAAAGTAAAAAAAAGAAGGAAAAAAAATGTAAAAAAAAATGAGGGAGAAAGGAGTGCAGCAGTGTCTGTGCAGAGAAAGAAAAGAGAAACATATCAGCGAACATGATATAAGCGTGCATGACAATTGCAAAAATGTGTCTTGCGTTCTGCCGTTTCAGTTATTTCATGCAACACACCACATTGTTTCATTGGTATGTTGGTGGAGTTGTGTGTAAAGTGTAAAGCCTACTTCACGCTGCACACATAAGCAATACGTAAAAGCAAACTTCCGATTTGCTGACAGTATTTTCTCCTTCACAACATAGCCAACTCTATACAGATAGCAAGTCATATACTCAAGCATATCATGCAAAGCCCATTATCTATTAGAAGTTTACCAAGAATTAGCCATTACAAAGTACTCAGTGAGCTGGTGCTGAAATAAAGTCAGTGACATTTATTCTATTTCGAATTGATTCAAGAATTGATTCCATCAAAGGAAAAGGACTTTTAACAGCATGTTTTATTTTGTTACTTATTTCATTCAGACAGGTCTTTTTTAATAAACAATTGCAGTCCTCCTTTCACACTGACTGCTGCATTGCGTATGCGTTTATAATAATTTGATATCAATGAATGTCCGTCACACATATATCACGTGCAAATGCATATTGCCGATCACTTGATCTAATAGGGGTTGTTGTTTCTGTTTCTTTCTGTGATCCAACATGTCAAATAACATATGACTTACAAATATTTATTAGCCCCATTTAAATGTGGGAGTGAGAGAATTTTGAGAGTCATGCTTGAAACTGCTTGCTAATGGTGTCACTGGTGCATAGTTGAAAAGTTTAACCCTTATTGTAAAATTTGATGTAGTCCACTTCAAACTGTAACACACCATTTCCAATGTAATAATTATCTTGTGTGATTTGGTTTCACAAACAGTTATGACACCAAGTGAAAATTCAGTTGAAACCAAGCAGCTGGAACAAACAAACTGTAAAAAGTCAAATGGCAATTATGCATAAACCATTGTGAGAAAATCTTTTCTAATTAAAATATAGAAAAAACTAACATTGTTTTTCTTTCATCAGGCAGAAAATGCTTGACAATGATGGTCAAGTAACTTCTACTAGATCACTAAGAGATGGACTGACCCATAAACGAAGTACTTCAAATAGCAGATTATCATGGTTTACATTTGTGCAAAACTCTAACATAGCATGGTGCAAAGATGCTGAAATAATCCCCACAGAGTGAAATGACATGATAACTTGGCTACACATACTCTTGGTCACACATGCAGCACATGTGATTGAGATCATCTGAAAAATGAAAAGATGCAAGTACTTAGAGACTAATTCTCTGGTGGACGCAAATAAAGCATAACTTATGCGGGAACTTCCCCTGATGGAAATATTATAAAAACCAAATTTTTCCCATTTACTGGTAAATAATGTATTGGCCACATCTCTACTTGTGCATGATTATAAAAGTCTGCAAATATATTTCATGTGCTTCTGCAGTTTGAATTGCTTACAATAAAATCTACTTGTGAAAGCAACAGCCTGATTCACATCATTTTCACATTTGCAGAATTTACATCATTTTTGTGAACGGACCATTTCACTTGAAATGAAAATCATTTATAAACCTGTTGCGAACTAAACACAGAAACGTAGGCCCTCTTGAAGCTTTCCACCAAAAAAAAAAAAAAAAAACAGAAACAAAAAATTAAAACATAAATATTAGTAAAACATTAACACATAAATATCCATAATGTAATTATGTATCCTTACTAGATTCAATTAATATATATTTTTATATTAACAACAAAAAATCAATTTTAATACATTTTGTATATTTATAATATAAGCTATTAACAGAGTTGAAATAATAATATAGAATCAATAAAAACTGACTGAATTTGCATAAACAACAGTCAATCCAAAGACATTTATCACAGTTGAATTTTATCACTGAAAGAGGTCTAAACTGGTTCATGTACACACATGACATTTATATGAGATTAAATGCAAGATGTCAAATTAAACACAAAAACTCTGAATGAGACTTATTGCTACAATCAATAAAGTCAAAACCACTAGTGTATATTTCAGTTAATTAACTAGGCAGTTACTGTCTAGTCCTCAGTTCTTCCATTTAGGATTTTCTTCATCTTAATCTCTGACAATTTAACACTGGGACAAGTAAAATTCAGTTAATATTCATATGTACTTGAATGCTAACGAATGTTGGACTGAACTGAACACGATTACTGCCTTCCGTAGACCTGCTTTACAGCTGAATTTAACTTGTTTCATAATTGATGATCTACATTGTATAGAGCACTACTATGAATAAATGTGGATTGGCACGGTTTGTGATATGCCGTTTACAGAGACTCAAACTCAAGGAACATTAAATAATGGATTGTAGCGTGCAGAAAAGCATCGGCTTTCCATAAAATTCACTTTTTTGTCTTAAAGAACTTAGAGGAACAGTACACTTAAAACAATTTGCTGTCAATTTACCCTCTAGCCATCCAAGATGTAGATGACTTCTTTCTTCAGTACAGACTGTTTTTACTCTCAAAGTGACGGCAACCCTTGACTTGCATAATATGAATCACAAAGAACCATGGACTCAACTAAAAATTGTCTTTAATCACAACTGAAGAAAGAAAGTCACCTACATTTTGTGGCCAGAGGGTGAGCACATTAACAGCAACATTTCATTTTTGGGTGAACTATCCCTTTAATAATATCAATAAATGTGCACTGAAATTACCAGCATTTGTTGCCTATAACTACTTGTCTTTTCAAGTCATAATTTAATACAATCGTGTACATGCTCATCACAAAGGTATTTAAAAAACCTTGATGTAATTAATCTCTGTAATTAAATCAATAATTACACTGTTGACCCTACCTTTTAAACCAAAACAATTCAACCTAACTAAACCACCAAACCTGTAACATCTCCCACCTCTATAGCAGCAGGTGATTTGCAATACAACATAAGCAAGTATATAGTAATGTCTTGTTTTCGCATTGTTTTTACATGGTAGTATAAAAAAGTATAAAGGATTGCAACTCAGAATTCAGTTTTGTTTGACTTTCCATTACAATATCTTACTCTTAACCAAAATAAGCTCCCAGTTAACGTTACACACTGAGACAAACTTCAGCAAACACCAACAACTCGTTCAGACGACCAAATATCAAATTTTGCACAAGCAGTACAAATGAAAAAGCTACTCAAAAGTTTAATCTTGTCCTAGAATTATTTTATTCTGGCATAAAAACTAGTGCAGTATTATAATCAGGCGCCACATCTGGGGCTTCAAAATCTGAGCCGATTTACCCTACAGCTTGACCAATGCGAGCCCGGTTTAGGATTTCAACCAAAACAACGACCCAATATGAAGAACAGGATATCCTTTACAAAACCTTTAAATAAACTATAGGTTTGACGACGACAACTTAGCTGTTTCAACCTTAAAGACCAAAAAAGCAGCTTTTAAATTAGTTAAGTTACGTTAGCTGACGTTTAACGGAGTTCAGAAAAAGTTGAAAGAATTCCACACAAAAATAACATCACACGTCACAAAAACTAAACGGATATATTTTGGCGTCACGAGACTTTCCCCTTTAAGTACAAGCAAGTTTCAATATGCGATGAACATGGAGAAAGTTCACTAGTCCTATGACGACTTTCCGCAATGTCACATCTTGACTAATCGAACCAAAATAGAGAGAGCCGCAGTCAATAAGACCGCAGTGCTAGTCACCGCACATCTATCATCAACGCGTTTACAACCACAGCTTTTGTTTACAAGGAAAAACAGCCTGTGACAAATCTAACGAAGGAATCTAAGGATAGCGAGTGCTGACCGAGGGCCGAAGAACAACCTGTATTAGATGGGAAATTCTGACTTAGCAACTTCCGATAGAAAAAGCGGTATTCTCGTCGGGGTCCACGCCACCCTCTCGTCTGAGCACTTAACCCAGCGATCGCGTGCTCACCTGCTGGCTTCTGGCCGCGTAGAGTTACCAAAACCGAATTGTGCCGAGATCCTCTTCTATCTACTTAGCTTGACGCCCGCGTTGGTTAAAGGTTTAACCTGGTGCGTTCAAGCACCCACTTCACTAGTGACACGAGTGGCGTAATGACGTTACACTCTCTCCGCTCCGCCCAGGCCAACGGGAACCCTGAAGAGGCGGGCAGATGAAAAAGCAAACGTGATCGGTCGGCAGGAGCATCAAAATGAGAAGGAGAGAAAGAAAGACTAAAACTAGTCTCAGTTGTGAAAGACATGTATTCAAAACAGCATAGGCCTATTCATTAGATTATCAACAAAGTGAAAGGCTTTAGTTTATAAGGTTTTGAGTTCTAGTAATTATTTTAAAAAAACTTGATTAAATTGGAGTAGGTCAAAGAGAGATCCAGCTGTACCATTTATATAGACTATTATTATTATTGGTTAATGTTTTAATGTTGTGTTTTTGTCATTTTGATTATTGTTATTAATTATTTCCATAGTTTCAATGTATTTTACTTTAATAAATACTGCAAAGTCATTTGAGGTGTGCTTTTAAAGGTGGCATAAAATGAAGCATAATATTATTATTATTATTATTAAGCTGAAATATAATAAGTGAAGTTTTTTTCATATATTTTCTTTATTCAATTAAATCAAATTCAAATTTATTTGTATAGCGCTTTTCATGATACATATCATTGCAAAGCAGCTTTACACCAAAGTAATGTTTTACAGTATATGTAGTAGTAGTTTGTACATGTACATATGGCATAGATGTGAGATAAAGATCAATTAATAAACATAATCGAACAGACAAGGAACATTATAAATCAGTTGCAGAGTTCGGTAGTGCTGTGTGTTGTTCCAGGGTTGGTATCATCTGAAGTCATCTCTTGTTAATTCCTAGTTACCACGGGATGACAATCCCATGGTAGAAACAGAACAAATATTTCTGTGTATTTTATTTCAAGCAATGACATTTAATGATTTTAGTTGACCATAATAACCCTGCTTGCTAGAATGGAAAGGAGAAATTGCATATTAGTAATTACTGTTACCTTTTTCTTATGCTCTACATTTAAATAAAAATCAGTGTATCTCAACATTTAACCGGTAGGCTATAATTCATCATTGATACATTATATTGATTTTTATTCATCTTTATGCCCCCAAGTAACAAGCTAAAGGCAAAGAGTGGAAAGGAACACAAAATCCAACAAGTTATATGGAAAACAAGGCTTACAAATTATAAATATTATAGATGAGAACAAACGGATTGCTTACAAAATCCTGACAAATGTATTGTTTATAAAAACTGTAAAAATAAAGTAACAATATTTAATTCCCTTGGAATTATAAGTTTCTATCTGAATTTTTTGTCAGATATTGGCAATGGCATATTCTTATTTTATGACAGCTTACCTTATGCAATAGATTTTTTTTTATGTTGTGTACATTTTGGGACTTTTTAAAAAAAACAAAGTTCTATCTACACGGTCAAATTGAACGCAAAAACTTTAACGCTCTATATCTCAAAACCACTCAGAATGCAGATAGAAGCTTATTCCAACAGGACGATTTCAGGTATTACATAAAATAATGACTATGAATATTCAACTTATATTATACTCAAAATAGAAAACAGTTATTTTAAGTTGTAATGGTATTTTACACTTTTACTGAGCTATTTTTACAAACTTTTGTGATTACAAGAGATTTCTTTCAAAAGCATTAGAAAAATCTCTATTATTCCAAACTTTTAATGCTGTTGCTCTTTGATGAAATGAGTATCCAATTTAAATTTGATTAAATTAGTATGAGTGCGATTAAATTAAATTCTTAATTGTTCTGTTAAGATTCATGTTTTAAATATAATAGATATAATATATAAATATGACATTTTGAACACATAAATATTAAACGATTAAATAACTGAAATCATATTTTACAAAAGAAATTAAAACTGCCAGCAGGTGGCCACAAATCACTGCTTTTTTCATCGAATCATTCATTCATTTAATTAACAGTGATTCATGAACAATTAATTGAATCATTGACTTACTAGATGCATTTAAAAACACACATTCATTCATAAACGACACTGAATTAAAACTAGGCTATTTTCTTTGACGGAACAAAACAAAATCGGAATAAATAAAATTCCAGTCAGACAATGACAGTCTATTTTTAACTGTTATTTATCCACAAACTAAACTCATTTCTGCAGACAGTTTTGTTCTTGTATTATTTAAAGCTTGTCATTGTATATTGCTTTATTTTACTTTTTTTTATTTCCTTTTTTTTAAATGTACTTTTTATTTTTATTCTTATTTTTTTCTTTGCAGGAGTTTGGAGTAGGTCATCGATGGCTCACATGGATGAAAGACGAGGTGTGTGTATTAATTGATGGTTTTTGTAACCATTCAGCTGGAAGTGCCAGCGGGACTTTTATTCTGGTACTTCAGCCTGTCATATTTTACTCTGCTCACCTGTCTCTGCTCTGTGTCTGGACTCTTATGTTGTTCTGTTT
>JAUMHG010000038.1:20571278-20583211 GCA_032359395.1 Enteromius anoplus
GCTGATCTCCACAGAGTCACATGACATCAAGCTGCTGGACTTCGGCTGTGGAGATCTGCTGAAAGACTCGGCCTACAGATACTGCATTGATCTGTTTGTGAACACCAAAGGCTAGGTTTTGATTGGATGTTTGTGTCTCTCAGGGACTCTTCAATACGCTCCTCCTGAGTGGTTTTGGGAGCACCGCTATCATGCAGGACCGGCTACGGTTTGGTCAGTCGGGGTGACGCTCTACAGCATCCTGTGCGGCTGTTTGCCCTTCAGAGTAGGACGGTGGGTCACCTCCAGAAGCAGAGTGCACTTCCCTGAGAAGCTGTCTACAGGCAAGAGACAGAAATCACGTCCAGATCCAGGTGAAGCGTGTGCTTTTGTGTTGCTGCACAATGCGTTGTGTGTAACAGAGTGCCGTCAGCTGATTCGCTGGTGTCTCAGTGCATCGGCATCAGACCGGCCCAGTTTAGACGACATTGAGAGCAACCCCTGGTTACACTAAACAGGTGTAAGACCAGTGACACACACTTATCTGAATCACAGCAGCCACGTCTGGATTGTGTTCTTAGGATCAGTCTAGATCAATGCTTTTTAATGTTTGTATAGGGAAAGTGGGAGTGACAGGAAGTGCAGAGAACTGCTTCTTGGTCACCTTCGGTCAGTGAGAGGCTCTGTGTGGATGTTGGAGGAGCTGAACACACAGCAGCAGCACAAACCAGAGCCAGAGATCAGCTAGAGTTTTTCAGGATTAGAATAGAGAAGAGGGGGAAGAAATGGGAAACTGTGTAAATAAGCATAAGAGAAACAGACCGAGGCACTCGACGAATTGTACATATAGTTGATATTTAATATTGTGTAGATTAAACTTTTTATTAGTTGGTTTCCAAAAGGAGTCTGTGGTTTGTCACCAGATTGTGGTTTTATAAATTCACTGAAAAAACACATTTTATAAACAAATATAATTTAAATGATACATTTAGTGTAAATATATTTGTGTAAAGCCTGTAGGTTTACAGATGATAGCAGGGTGTTGTTTAGTGATGTGATGTGTTTGGAGAGAGACTGAGAGTGGGGTTAAGTGTGTATGTGTTTGTTATATTACACTTTAAGTGAATAATTCTGCTATTTCTAAGACTTAGGATGAAACAGGAAGTACACTCTCAGAAACAAAGGTACAGAAGCTGTCACTGGGGCGGTCAAAAGAGAGATGTTTTACCTAAAGGTACAATAGGTAGCTTTTGTACCTTGTGTGAGGTACCTTTATTTCTGAGAGTGTATGCAGTAGAAATGAATAAACAGCAGTTTTGAAATGATCTGACATTGTTTGCTCATTTAGTGGTGAACTGTAACTCCTGAAGTGTGAAGGTTTCTTTTAAAACACTCCTATCAATAAACGAAACAATACTGACCTCACACAGAAGGTCAGAAAGGTAACCCTAACCCTGACTTGTTAAACCCTTATTAAACCCACTTGTTAAAATCCTTTACAGCACTAATCCCAGTCCAGACCTCAAGAAATACCAGCAAGAAACTAAGATATAAAATGTGACCCTTGAACACAAAACCAGTCTTAAGTCGCTGGGGTATATTTGTAGCGATAGCCAAAAATACACTGTATGGGTCAAAATTATTGATTTTTTATTTTTTGCCAAAAATCCTTAGGATAGTAAGTAAAGATCATGTTCCGTGGAGGTATTTAGTCAATTTCTTATCGAAAATATATTAAAACTTAATTTTTGATTAGTAATATGCATTGAAAAGATCTTCTTTTGGACAACTTAAAAGGTCATTTTCTCAGCATTAAGATTTTTCTGTTCCCTCAGATTCCAGATTTTCATATAGTTGTACCTCAGTCAAATATTGCCCTATCACTGAAAAAAGAAAGAGTTAAGAAAGGAATGAAGGAAGGACAGAAAGAGAGAGAGAGAGAGACAGAGAGGGGATCTGCAGCTGCTGGAAGGGAAGTACAGATAAGAAGCTTCAGTGATGCTGATCTTGAGACAATATCAGACTGAAATGTTCTGCTGACACGCGCTCAGAGCTTGTCATTAGGCTCCACCCACATTCATGAGAACTGTTGCTCTGTTACGAGGTTGTGACCAGCAGGTGTCAGTCTGTCCTTCACGACCGTCCTCTGCTGCTGTGTCCAATAAAGACCCTGATTCCAGACCAGAATCACTGCTGTCAGGTACTGAGATATACAGTATATACATATATATAGCTAAGAACATGTAGTTGTGAAATATAATTACAGGTCCAAGTGATAGAGCTTTTGTCTGCTACCTTAGCAGAGACAACGGGTTGCACATTGTTTTTGCTGTCCTAAAGAACCGATCTCATTCAGTAAGCCGTGGTCTGTAGCTCCTTTGACATTCATTCATTCCTTTCATGGGCTCATGCCTGCTGATATCCAATGTCCATCTGACACCATTGTTTGATGTCAACCACTCCCTAACCGGTCTTTCTCTCCTTGTCCTTGGTCCAAAACACCACACACTTCACCAGTCGCTTGTCCAGATAGGTCCAAACAGGCTAAGCTTCCTCTCCATGATGAGTTGTACAATGTTCCTCGTGCTTCCAGCTCGTCTTTGCATCTCCACGTTTGTGATTTTCTGATGCCAGTGAATGTGAAAGATTTCCGTGCAGCACTTCCTTTCAAGCGCCAGCAATACATCTTTGCCTTTCTTCCTCAATGTCCATACCTCACGATCATAGAACAACATACTCATCACACATTTACATTTACATTTACATTTATTCATTTAGCAGACGCTTTTATCCAAAGCGACTTACAGGTGGGGAAGTGTCCTAATTGTGCTGATTTTGGCAGATTTGGCAGATTTCCTTGTAGTTCATCTCTGTCCTCCTCCAGTAGATCAATGTCTTCTGCAAATTTGAGGTTGTCAATGTTGTACCCATGGACTGATATTCCAGTGCCATTGTCTCTTACCGAGTTCACTACTCTCGGGTCCCCTTGTCTTGTTTCGACACTTGTTTTAAACCAGTTGCCCATGACATGTGTCATCCTTTATATTTCGCCTTCTCTTAAATAAAAATGAACTGATATTTTCATTTAATTGTAAATAACATGCTAACATTTGTCCTTAATAGATTGTGATGGCCAGCTGGATGAGTATTTGGTCACTCACATAGCAGGACCTTTGACTGAACAGAACAAGGTCTTGTCCATACTGCAGCCTTTCTACACAAGAACCACCCACATAGACGGGAAGAGTTTTGACTTTTGAAGTGAGCAGCTAGTTTGTTTTTACTTGTTCCAATGGCCAAAATACTTAATATAGCATATTAATACAATGAAAAGAAAAACATTTTAACAATGGTGCGGCCATTTGTTTACTCAAACTAAACTATAGCCATAGAAAACAAATTTAAGTTATTTAATAACCCCAGTACTGACTAAACAGGATTAAAAAGATTTAAGGTTTTAAAGTATTCCTTCTGCTTACCAAGGCCACATTTATTTGATCCAAAATACACCTAAAGCAGTTACATTATGAAATGATTTACTATTTAAAATAACTGATTTATATTTGAATAGATTTTAAAATGTAATTTATTTCTGGGACCAAATCTAAATTTTCAGCAGTCAAAACGGTAGTCTTCAGTGTCCCATCAGAAATCATTCTAATGTTGATTTGCTATTCGACTTATTCTATATTGTAAAAATATGATAAAAATAGACAGTTGAGTACATTTTATCCTAGATTTTTGTTGAATATAATATCAAAATATCAGTATTTATCCAAAATAAAAAGCTTCTATTTTAGCTTTTCTATTAAAAGCTGTTCTTCTGAACTTATTATTATTAAAAAAATTATATTATTATCCCCCCCAAAAAAAGAAAAACAGAAAATTATACTCATCTAAATATTACAACATTTTCTGAAGGACCATGGATATTGAAAGGATAAAATGTAAAAGACAGTAGAAAGTAGAGCACTTAAATTAAGTTCAAATTAAAACTTTTAATTCGTTGAGAATTCTTAAGAAATTTATGCTGAAAGATATTCACAATAAATTATACAGATGATCTATGGTGGCCATACAAATCAGCATGCCATGAGATGTAGTAATAAGTGTAATTACAGAAAACGGAACAGAAAGAGTTAAAAAAAAACAACAACAATCCTACACACAGAACAAGTACCAGTCAGTTAATATCCAGGTACAAACCAAATGTAACCTTTTTGTGTTTTTAAAAATCACACAATAGCAGTAAAAATATACAAAGCACCAAAGTAAAACTACATAGAAAAGGACTGTCATAAGAGAAAAAACATTGCTTGTTGTCCACAGGTGGGTAGTATAAAACAGATGCCTTAGATTATTTCTTGTTCTTGGCCTGACTTCTTGGGGAGCCTTTCAATAAATCTCGAATCTTGAGGTAAACCCCTGTTGCTTCAGCAACCTCCGTGAACTCAGGCGTATCCTCAAAAGGAATTATTCCCGCAGCAAATCTGCTACGGTGTGGAACAAAAGTTACTTTATTTGCGACAGGTTCCTCCATGTCGTCGGCCACTTGCGCAGTTGACTCTTGTGTGCTTATCTGAGGAGTGTCTGAAGTTCCATTTGTTGCATCATGATTAGGGTTTTCCTCAGAAACTTCATCCAGGACAATAATGTCACTCATCTCTGCTTGCAAATCAATTGTGTTTTCATTAATTGAATGTTTTTCCTGTCCATTGTCAACCGTTTCGTCTATCCTCTCTTCCTCACATATGTTAGTTACTGGCTCACTGGTTACTGGTGAAGTTGGTGTGCTTTTGACTTCAAATGTATGACTCAAGTCCTCCATCTTTTCTCCGTCTTCCTCCGAGTCAAGTTTAAGTGAAGTGACGACACTAGGGGAACTTGGGATGGGGGTCTCAGAAGTTCCAGCTTCAGAATCACTGTTGGTTGCAGTGTCTGCCTTCTCAAGAGCTGCCCAAAGAAGCCTTTGCTGTTCCTCTAGTTCCTCCAGAGTCAGCCCATCTTCTGACTCTTCCCCTTCAGTCAACCCTCTGGCTTGAGTGGACGGAGAGTAATTTGTAGGTGGAGTTGGGGGTGGAGTTCCCTTAGGGATTGGAGGTGTGGATGGAGGCGTTCCCAGCGGCAGAGGTGGAGCAATGCCTAAGGATGAAGAGCCAGGAGGAAGTGGTGGGTGGAACTGGAAACCATCTGATCTAACTTGAGACGTGTCATGATCTGTGGGAGAACAAAAATTAAATCATGTTATTTTTTCATGATAACGAAGTACTTTTTAAATTTAAGCAACTGAAAAAAACTGGCCGAAAAATTCACTTTTTGGGGAGCAAACTTATTGAACGATACTGTAACACTATACAATTTCAGAACACTCTAGTAATTTAGTAACACTTAACTGTACCTGATTCTATGTCCATATCTGATTCATGGTTTCCTGAATTGGATTTCCATTTCTTTGTCTTTGGGGGTGTGGATTCAGAATCATGACACCTTTTACTGCAGCTGGCACCCTGCTGAGCACACATTGATGCAAACATTATAAATAATTTGGAAAATAAGGATCGAGGCAATACCGTAGAAAAGAAATTTTAACAGGTGTTTTTACCGTTGGAAAGTTACTGCATAAAAAGGCAGCAAAATTTTGCTTCCAGTGCTGAGGCTGCATTGGAATAGAACCAAAAGACCGGTAATCCTGTCCAAAAAAATTATTAAAGAAACATTAGAACTTAAATAAATTGAGTGAGAAATCTAGACTTCATCAATATGCATGAATCACTGAATAGATAATCTTTCATTTCAGGCATACTCGCATGAACATGCAAGTAAATAATGTATAACGATTTAAACCTATATTTGTAGATGGTCAGTTCATTTTCTCAAATGAAAATCTCATTTGATTTATTGCACAGCCCTAATAACAAATAAAACCAAAACCTAGAATCCACCAAACTTTAACCATGAAATTTGTTCTATTTTGTTCCTTCTTATTGCAGCACTGCTTCCACAACCAATGCAATGTTAATGTTTCGTATCCAATAAATGTGTGTGTACACTTACATCTCTCACGTTGGGGGGAATAGTCACATTGAAGCCAGGAAAGTCCACCAGCTTTGAGACATCATAAGATATCTTTTGGCTGTGTTTTTCATCTACATCGTTTGATCCTTGTGGGGAAAAAAAACAAAAACAAAAATGAATCAGTGACAGTTAAGTTGTATTTTAAACAAACTATCTATCTTTAATAATGCTTATGACCGGTCATTTGGCCAGCTGCAACAAAACCTTTAAGCAAGAAAACTTAAAAAAAAGTTGACTGACTGGCCATAATAAAATAAACACACAACCTTACCATCATAGAGCATCAGTCCTGAGTTTTCCATTTCTGCCTCTTTTAACCAACCAGGTGGGTAGCCGAGCTCTCTCATGCGATAAATGAATGGAGGAAGGGTTTTTGTATTAATCCCAAGCGCATCAAGGAGCTCTTGACTATACAAAGAAAAACAATTTTAGTTTTTAAATGCAAACACCAAAGGGTGATATAAAATGTTAATGATTCTGTTAAAACTACACTGGTAAAGTTGACAAGACAAAATTTGATGCGAGATGATATTAAAAATATCTTCTTTTAGTTTTTGAAGATGCACCAAATTGGGTTTGGAATGACATGAGGATGAGTAAATGATGACAGACTCATTTTCATTTTTGAACGAACTAACCACTGAATTCAATAAATGCAAAGCTGCAGAGGTTCAACAGTAATTCATTCGTTAAAGACATACTGTGACTTCAAAGGTCTGGGCTGATATTTTTGACTTTTACACACGATGACATTTCATTAGAGGCTGACCTCAATATTCCTGGCTTGTACTTTGCAAAACGCTCTTCGACCTCTTCTTCATGGTAGCGTTGGTTGCTCTGATTGTTGTTCTGTGAAAATTCTTTCCTCTTCTCATTAATACGAGCCATATCTTTGGGCTTAAAGAGGGAAAAAAAGTTATTTATAATTGCATTCTTAAATGATCTTATGATGGTTTCAAAAACAGATGAACAATAAGCAAGGAGAAACACCTCTGGACAGTCCCGCAGTTGATGGTCCTCAGAAGAGCAGTTAAAACAGCATGGTCTCGGTCTGTAAAGACAACACACGCTAATTTCAGTTCCTCAAGCAGAAAAGAAAATGAAATTCAAAACAAGAATGAATCCATCTCTACAAGCAATCCAGTTAAAAAAATCCAGTCTTGTAAAGAGAAAAAAAAGTCTTATATAGACAAGCATTAGTCTTAGAATACCATAAACATATCAACATCTATTATGAAGTCTTGCCATACCTTTTCTCCTTTATCTGCACTTCTTGGCCCTCAAGGGCAATGACTTGGCCAAATATCTGCTGGTATCTTTATAAAAGTGATTCAGGAGCAGTGATGTATATAAACATGATTCAAATAGACTAAAAGCATTGTTTAAATTAATAAAAGATCAGCAAGTCTAAGTGCAAAGCGCGCTTTTCATGTTTAGGATACTTGGGAACCTCCCATCCATCAGTCAGCTGGGGGTTTTCATTCAGTAACGGTTGGCCAAGTTTATCAACGCAGAAGTTGGTGAAGTATAAAACACTCCCTATCATCTACAAACCAAAAACAATAAGTACTTGTTTTATTTGTGGTTAGTTGGCAGTTAAATAAGAATAATATGAGATGAGTCTTCGTTTTGTAGAACTCACGCTGAAAGCATTTTTTATATGCTTAATGTCACTGGAGGTCTTCCCTTTGTAGCTTTCCTCCATAATAAAACTTGAATGCTGCAAACATGAAAAACAGCAATTTAGCTTTCCGATGAAGACTATTGTACGAAACGTCCAGTGACACTGAAGACATACATGTGGTTTGACATGGAGAGCAGATCCTTCTGGATTATTTTTACACTCTTGTAGTGTCTTCTGGACAAGACTGAAGATGAAGTCCTCCATTTCTTTCCGACACTGCCTAAACACACACAAGTGCATCTCTCAATAATAGCATCAATTGTTAGCAAACAAAAAAAAATAAAGCATGGGGCAGAAAACACCTACTTGGAAATAATGTTGTTTCCATAGTTAATTTGACAAAGAGGCCCATCAATTTTGGAATCTTCTATTTTTATACCACTAGAACAAAAATGACCATAATCAATCACTCGACACTAAATAAATGGCCAGTTTACCTGTATTTCAAAAAAAGTTCATTATTTACTCACGTAGGACGACTTAATATGTTTAACTTTCTCTTCAGTTCCTCATGTGGATTATCATTAAGGTACATATTTCGGTATAAAGACAGTGACAGACAACAAGCAGTAATTAAACCAAAGCATTTTTTTTTTGTCAAACAGTAGGGACACAATATATAGGTGACCATATAATCAGTAATTTAGGTGTTTTTAAGAATATCATTATCATTCGGGGTGGCTAGAAACATATTACACTACGACCTCTAAGGGCGAGGTTTATAAATACTACACATTCAAAAAAAAAATGTTGATTCCTGTCGTTTGCAGAATGACGACTTAAGTTTCGGTATGCTTTGTTTTACATTCAAAAATAGCACAACAACAGCGTAAGATTTATAATTTCGCTTGCAAAATTAAAACCAGGTCTCTGTTATAAAAGCAAATTCGATCGTATTTTTATCGTAACTGAACTAAACACATAACCGTTCTACACAAACATCCCATGTTTTTACTCTTCGTGGGCTTTTCAACATCCTATTAAGACAACCATATGCACAAAAGCAGCTAACTTAACACCTGCATGCATTTCAAGCAAAAACGAAAGAGCCAGCACGCTCACTGGATGATACGCTATAAGGATATTCTCTGCGTTCAGGCGTTCTATTGTGTCTTCGCACACTTCTAACGTCTGCCGAAGCTCGCGCAGTCGATCTGAACCCTCACTCTCTTCATCATAAACTTCGTCTACGACACGGTTGCGCTCTGGCGCTTCCTCTTCGAACTGATCGAATAATTCGCTATCCCCAAACTCCACTGCAGCCATGTTTGATGACCACAATGCGAGACGCGTACTTCAGTTCAAAGGGCAAATCCTACAAACGCTCTGACGCAGGCGTTGCTGATTGGCCAGGAGACCACAGTCAGGAAGTACTACACATTATTTTAAACATCCAAACAAACACTTCATAGCCAAAAAAAGACTGTTTACTTTTAGTAAATTAGAAGACGTTGAAGATGTTTGCCTTGCAGGGCGTTTAAAAAACGCCAATTAAAAAAAACGCTTATTTTGTTGGTTATATCTTGGTTGCTCTTTGTCTTTACTGCGTCATGGCATCTGGAGGAGTTTCTCTTATCAATATGTCGTATTGGGAATGTGGTAAAAGGAGGATGCGATTCTTGTATCTTACAAATAATAACTCGTTTAATGTTGCTGTTCCAAGCATAAATGAGGTAGGTGTACCAGTAACAAAACAATTGTAGATTTTTGGATATGTATCTATAACCTGCTTAAAGAAAACAGTTAAGGCTAGCCAATAAGTGCACTTTTCTATGTGTATCTTTTCACTGTGGGTTCTTGTTTTTTTCCACGGAGTATTTGCCTTGTCTTGATTATTGATAAATTAAATACATCTGTTAATATGTATTAATAGTTCTATTGAATTGATGCTGTAGATCACAAATTAAGTTGTTTTCCTAGTAATTTTTAATAAAGTATACGGTTGACTATTCTTAAAAAAAGGCTATTGAATTTATTAATGCTCTGATAATTCCTCAGATTAATGCAATTTCAGTTAATTTATTTATTAATTTAATCATTTAATATGTAGGATCAGATGATTCCTCTCTTTCTTGGAGCCGATGTGTTCTCAGACACAGACGTTCGCAGTGAAAACCAACCCAGATACCATGCAAAATTTGCTAAACGAGGATTGGCAACCAAACTGGTTTTCCCATCAGGTATGTGGTTATTATTTTTTTGACCTGGGCAATTTTCATTAGAGGTTCATATTTATCTTATTGATCTCTAGACTACAGATTCCAAGGACTGCGACTCCCTTATTCCAACAACAGTCTGTGGTTTTACAGTGTTCATGGAGTTTTTCGAGTGGCATTTGAACTGTATAGCAAACAAGATCAGCTCTCAGTTATGGAATCGTTTCAGGTGACTTGAATTTGCCATATTATGATTTTTATAACGTCATTTTGTTTTCAAAATTTCTAATCAATTGTTTGTTTTAAATAACTGTGTTCATAAGCATCTATGGAAATCTCGAATAAATGACGACAACTTGAACATGGCCTATCATCTCGGTGCCCAGGATGTTCCACTTCAAAATGATCAAGAGGCTCAAACAATTTTGGAAACTAACAAAACATGTTCATCATACCAAGTCCATCAACAGGCTGGCGGAGTAGAGACAAACCTCTTTCCCATTGTCACAGATCAGTCAGTTATTTCATCATCAGACCATGACTACTGTTCCTCAGAGCAAACAAACTTAAGCCAGTCTACTTTACTTTTACAGAAACTTCAAAGACTAGGGGAAAAAGTGAAGTTATTTACAAGTATTGAAGCAGAACTTTTAAAAACTGCCACAAAGGTCCTGGACTATGTTGAATACTGTATAACTGGGACGATCGACGAGGGAAAACTAATGGAAACTGTGATGGCCCTGTTTCAATCTTCTTTTCAGAGCTACTCCATCTACTCAAGCAGCCTGCTGAAGGCTGTGGCAGGTTGGCTTGGCCAGCAGTTCAATGCAGCCAACAGCACCATTAGCCATCGGGTTGAAGGTTTTAAGGCCCAACACATTGAGCACATTACAAACTTGCCGCCTCCAGAGGAATTGGCAGCTGAACTTTTCCCAGAGGCAATGCGAAATCTTCTTGCGCACTGGATGGGTCTAAGTGACGAGGCAGAAACCTGGAAAAGACACAGCGAATACCCTATTTTATTGCTTATTCTTGAATTTGCTAATCACAATCTTATCACGGGAGTAGCTCATGTCTTGTATTCCAGTCTAATATGCAAATGAGTATACTTAGATTTAGGTTATACATTACGTATCATTTGATCGCAGTTTTGTAGGTTTATAGCCTTAAAACACAAATGATTCCAAATAAGTGGTTTCTTTTACATATTTCCACAGCTGTTGATCGATGTCCTAAAAGGAATAAAAAGACAGCAATTTCATAATTTTTGGTCTTAAAATTAAGAAATTATGAACATGAAAACATTTAGCAAACACTGTTTACAAGAGCTTTCCCAGATTACTGTAAAAAATGTTTAATGCAGTCACACTGTGGGGTGGGCGTAATCAACTCCGAATAAAATGTTCATAACAATATTCAGGCTGAAAGTTTGAATCTAAACACAAGAGGGAAGCAGAGCATCACTACTGTTCTCATCACTGAAAAATAACATGCACTTGACCATCGAAACATTTTAAAGTGTAAATATGTTTGCAATTCACTTTTGTAGCATAATCATAAATCATAAAGAGTACATGTTCACCTGGGTCCAAGCACTAATGGCTTATGTAGACAATTCATTGATCAAATTGCTATGTGTCTTTAAATGTAATGCAAATCTCTAAGTGTATCTTAAGTTATACTATGTTTTTTTTAAAAGAAACAAATAATATTTCCTCATTTTAATTTGGCAGAAGTATATTCCGTTATGTCTGGCAATTGACAAATATGTAAAAACAGAAGGTTCTACAAATTAATTTCTATGCCTTTTGAGGGTGAAGATATTAAACCTTATACACTTATACCTAAAAGTGAAAAACATTACAGTAGTGCAGTTTTCATCTGTCATTTACTCTGATATAAGTGACATACAATGCGATACAAATTCTTTGGTTTGTATTTATCCTACCAACGTCTCGGTTGCCTGGGGCCTGTTCCATAAAACAAGTTTACCAAATAAGCCAGGCTTGTTTTAATTAGTCTGACTTATTTTAAACCAA
>JAUMHG010000038.1:20594581-20617159 GCA_032359395.1 Enteromius anoplus
GAGAGAGAGAGAGAGAGAGAGAGAGAGAGAGATAAAGTAGGCAATTTCCGATTTATCAAAAGGTTATTCTGTATCTTAATTAGAAAAAAAAAGGAAAAAAAAAAAAACACTATAGATACAGTATGTATGAATGTATGTAGCCATGTGCCATCACACAAACATTCACCAACATATTTAACAAAACACAAAAACATATAGCTAAAAATTTATTTGTTCTTATATTCAGGTTTGCTCAATTTGTGCACAAAGTTCAAAACAACTGACAGAACATAAAGAACATTTCAGTGTGCAGTACCTAAAATAACTTTCTTTTATTAGTGTGAATTTGCCACTGATAGAATGAATTGCTTCCCATAATCTTTTGCAGTGTTCACTCTTTATATCAGGGGCCACCAAGTTCAATCCTGGAGGGCCGGTATTGTAAAATGTTTAAAATTAAAGTGAACTTGAGTGTAAACGTTACATTTTAGACATTTAACATCATGTTATTGGGGTCCCTTAAACCAGCAAGCAACAGTTTTACAGGAAAACCGTGGACTTTGGTTGCTAACTGTTATACTTGCTATAATTCTGTACAACACAAGCAACGTATTTGGCGTAATCAGCCTTGTTTACATCCGGGGGCAAGTGCACACATCTACGTCATCTGCTGTTGTTTACGCCTGGAAAGCGTACACACGCACTGTGATACTCTCTTAAATTATGTTATTTTTGTTTTCTTTGCACCAAAAAAGCCACTGATGTCACATGGACCGGTCTTTCATAAGCTCTTTTATTCAGTTTCTGAGGAAACGGTGCTCATTTGTTTTTAGTGTTTTAATGGTGTTAAGCCAATAAGGCTTCAGTATTTCAGGAAAAAGGTGTTTCACAGGTTTTCTAGATGTGTGTCAGTGAGTACAGGTGTACCTGGCTTTGGTAAGGGTTTGTAATGGTTTTACTGGAAAATGTAATTGTGCCTGTTTGTCTCTACTCAAATTGGTTGCCTTGTGGAACATGTCCCAACAATACAGAGAACCAATCTTTAATGGTTTTAATGGTTAAAAATATCTCACGACCAATTCGTACATATTTTACGAGAAAAGCTAAATCATATAAATTTGTATGACCTCACTTATAAAAGTTTTTACCATTTGTCTAAACCCCATGTAGTGGGATTAGGTGTAGGTCATTCGTACAAATTCATACGAATTGGCAACTTATAAAATACGTATGGTTTAATAAAAACGAGTGAGGTTCATATGAATCAGCAGGGAAGTGAGATGTAGGGTGGACCAAGTGATATTCCAGGTGACCCCTTTTTGTTTAAATTAATATCATGTATATTACATATATATATATATATATACACACACACTCACACACACACATATATATTTCTGTTTCTATCGTTCAAAAGATCCAAAAGGATGTTTCATTCAGCACGGGCCATATAGAGAAGCTGGCCTTGCCACTGGCTATTGGAAGTGTGGGATATATCATTAATTAAACTGAGAAAGCAGACCACAAATGCACAGTATATGTTGTCTATTTTCATACTGTTACAACAGAATACAAACGAAGACAAAAAAAATGAAATAATAAAGAGGAAAAGAACATGGCATGGAGTGAAAAGAGATCTTCCAGGGACATTCTTGTTATATCATGTCACATTAAAATACTAAGCATAGCATTCTCCTGACTTCTGAAAATAGAATATCATGGTAAATATTCGTGGTATTTTTTCTTACATTGTATTAGCTAGCAGAGCAATTTATTTTCTCGATTTACAAACACACAACAAAATATATTGTACAGTAACATCCCAACACCCAGCCCCAAATCAAACATGACTACTTTGAATATAAATTACTGTAGGCGTTCTATAACAGCTTGGGGTAAGGCAAGAACACTGTTTTGAACAAAGTTTCTATGAACTTAATCACAAACCAAACTAAGAAACCTCCAAACTGTGCTAATACTTTTTCCAAAAATTTTGGAAGGTAAACAGATTAATAGAACCTTGACCTGGTTTGCTCATGCAATATATGCAGCTTCTCTAACAAACATTATTATTTAGTCAAATGCTTCACATATGAATGAATGCAAAATCATGAACAGCCTAGAGATGGAAAGGTTCATTCAGTTTTTGCAGAAATAAAACAGAGCAAATCAACAATCAAAGCATATGTAACAATATATGCATGTTTTTGCATTTCAGACCTGTGGCCATTTAATGTGAACTGTAATATTCGAGTGTCTGACATTAAGACATCCTCCAAGGGGAAAAAAACTAAATCAAACACTATTGAAAGGCCTAATAAATGGTTTTAAGTTTTTTTGATCATAATGTCTAAAATAATAGCCTATAGCAGGAAAAAAAATTAAACAGTGTACAAATCACCGGGCTTGTTTCTTCTATAGCTCTACTTGATTCAAGGCTTAACAAATGTGCTTTATCATTAGAATATGAATATTTGTGGCTTTAGTTCTATTTGTAACTTTATTTTAACTCAAACTACTCATCCATGCACTTCTAAAAGCCAGTCTTGATCCTGGTAATTGTTAAGTGGTGCTGTAGATTTGGATAAACTGATGGTGAGGCTCCACTTAATATTCTAAATAAGAGCACTAATATGGAAGACACCCAAACATAAGAAAAAAAAAAAAAAACACCCTGAGAGGTAAAATCCACAAATCTAACGGCAATAGCTCTAGTGTAACATATTGGAGTCTGAGAAACACAATGACATGTCAGCTGTATGGCTCTCTAGAGGCTGCGTGTAAACAAGAGAGATTGTTTTTGGTATGTCTTTTTCAAATGTTGAGAAGGAGGCTTGTTCTTTTCAAGACTCCCATTTAGATAAATGCTAACTGACCACTTCTATGTAGTATCATTCCTCTACAGAAAAGAAACAAACAAAAAGAGTTTGACCATGTTCGTCGAGATCGCCATTTCATGCCCAAAACACTCTTATGAACAGATTTCAAGCAAAAAACCAAGCAGTTTTCTTGCATTTCCACCATTCTCAGTGGAATTAAATGAATACAGTGAGCAAAAACACAGCAAAGATTTCACCACAAGGGTTGCCTTCAGTGCTCTCAGAAGACGGACATAGTAAATAAAAACTAAAATCACATTGAGTTTTAAAATTATGAACCTGAAGAATGTTTTTTGGGGTTGAGAGCAGCCTTTTTAGCTTCCTCGTGCAAAAGTGAGGGGTCGGTCAAGATGGAGGTGCTGGTACAGAGCTGTCGTAATGTCCCGAGTACCACTGGATGATACGGAAACACAGTCCACATTATACACATACACTACATCATAATAAACAAACAGTAACCACAGTAGAACATTTCAAACAGACATGTCAGAATAATGAAAGGTTGTGATGGATAGGGTTGGGCGATGTCGACATTGTTGTGAAACATCGCGATGGACAATGGCATCGTCGGTTGTTGGGGGGATGGGGTTTGTTTAGTTGTAACTAAAACACCAAGTCGCGCCCCACGACTAACAAAAAATAACAGTGTTCGCGCGAGCAGGTGAGAGACGATTGAGTGCAGGAATGATCGCGCGCGAGTGCTTAAATTGCGCGCGGATGACATATCAAGCGCGCGGGGGTTAGAAATGAGCTTGCGGGCCCCGTTTCTACACATGTACAAATCTATTTTCCTCTCAAGGAAATGATTTACCACGCTCGTCAGCATCTGTGGTGCGCTCGCTTATCGATGGCATAGATTTGCCGCCAAAGATTAAGTGTGTTTTTCACGAGCTGGTTGATGCTGCTGCGGGGGGGCGGAGGATCGCGGCGCCGACTCAGCATCGTGATGTCTGTCGGCCATTGGCGATGGAAGATGGCATCGTCTATCGACCCAACCCTAGTGATAGACTAAAATGACATATTTCAATTTCATATTTAATGATCAGTTCTCCCTTAACATTACGTTTGGCAAAGAAATTATTTTGGTGCTCCATTCAAATTAGTGACAATTTATAAATGTCAAATATTAAATAGAATTGTGTTATTTGAATTAGAATTATACTGCAGGGCGGTTGAATGCTTGAATCTGATTGGCTGACGAACGTACTAAGGTGAGCAATTATTTTTAGGGAACTGCACAGCAAACATAGTTATAGGCATCTCTTGAGCGCATTACCTGACCATATCACTTCGCCAAATGATTTCTGTTATTTAAAAGGTCTAACAAGAGCAAAATAACTAAAACCCACAATGACACTGGCCATATAATAATGAATATGATTAAAAAAAATTAGAATAATTTCCATGTTTTTGCCACAAAATTACGTTTTATTATGTATGGAAAGCACATCTCTCCCGCTCTCTCTCCCTTAGAGATGCACACACATTAACATACGAGCTAATGTTGTTAGCGCTACTCTGACGGCTTTATCTGTAACATCAACTTAAAAACAAGTTGACTTCTCACAAGCGAGGTAACAACGAGGCATTGGATGATATGCAGAAGAAATAATCCTATGCACAATAGCGTTTTAAGTACAAAAACCTTGAAATATATCAACTGATCAATGTCTTGAGTGTGGCAACCATAGTACAAGCAGACTCCGGGCCGTTGAATTATTAGAAAAATAATGCACACCTGAGGTGTATTATTAGGAATTCAGCTACTTTTAAAGAAAAATGTGTTCTCTTATATTCCAGTTGCTGACATTTTATTAAAATAAGACAAGAACTTACTAGGTCTGAGGACTGGGAGGGCACAGTATCGATCCAGCCACTGCATGGTGGTTTCACACAGCTCTGTGTTGTTGGTGGTAGACACTGTCACATTAAAGGACTCAAACAGAGGCTGAATAATGACGCTAAACTGAGAGAGAAGCATTAAAGAAAAGAGGCCTTTGGAGGAGCAAAAAAATAAATAAATCTGAAACAGGGTTTACACTTACACGGACTCTAATGTTGAGGGGGAAAAAAATGGGAAGCATTTTGGGGGCCCGCTGCAAGCTCACTGTGAGGCTGACTGGATGAACAAAAATGTTAGTTTTTTTTCTGTAATAATGTGTATTATTGCTTATATAATTAATATTATTTTTAAACACTAATATTTTCTTAAAACATTTTGAAGAATACACCAATAAAAAAATACTTTAATAATTCTATTGTATTGTTAAAGAACAACAATAACAAGAAGTTTATTTAAAATTACTACTATAAATATTCATGGCTGGGTTACTATATTGTTTTTTTAATTAATGGCCCAAACTTATTATGAGCAAAAAAACATATTCCCCCAGTTTCACAGACAAGGCTTAAGCCAGTCCTAGACTAAATAGCATGTTTGAGCTGTCTCAGATGAAAATAGCTTGCGCTGACATATCTTAAAACACGTCAGTGTCATTGTTCTGTGTTAAGATGCACACCTGTAATATTTTCTTGTAAGGCATTTTTTGTAAAAGTTGCTTAAATATCTTAATTTAACAAATGCTAGTCTTGGCTTAAGCTAAGCCCCGTTTGTGAAACAGGGCTATTGTTGTACTTTGAGGTCAAAATACATGCAGGTTAACAATGCTTAATTGGGGGAAAGAAAAAACTAAAAAGGACAATTTAAGAAAATAATTTAGATCATGTAGTGCAATGGACAAAAAAGGATAACCGCTGAGTAATGGCTGATTCATATGCCATGTGGCTACAGAAAACAACCAATGTGGTGGACAATTTCAGACTGAAGGATACTATCCAGAATCTCCAGTTCTGAAGAGTTCTGCTCTTCACATAGTCGTCAAACTTCTCCCTCATGTGGTCAAAGCGATGGCGTGTGATAGGAACCCCTGTATCAGGAAGCTGTTCCTGGCACAAGCTGCAATAAATAGCGGGCATCTTTAACACTTCATCTACACAGGTTACCTGTTTGAAACCAGGTATGTCTTTTGAGCTCCCCAACGTAGGCATATGTATAGCCTGGCTATGAAGCAGCAGTTATTCTGAATGTGATACTTTAAAATAGTAAAAAACAACTACTTTACTTTAATAAACATACCTTATAGACGTATTAAGCTCCTCAATCTCCTCTCGCAGCCTCTTGGTCTCTTCCTGTGTCTGTTGTCTCTCTAGTTGCAGTTTGCCAATGTAGTCGACTGTTTTTTGAAGTGTTGCAGCATTACTAATCTGGAAACCCAGTAGTTGGTAAAAAAGTAAATAAGTACCGTTTGATTATTTCAAATAGTCAACTGCGCACAGAGAGCTTAAAGAAAGAATTATGTTATGATTTCAGGAATCAAGAAAAGTAAGATAAATTCAGATTTACATTTGATTGAGACCTGAGAGTGGGCACAAGATTGCACAGTGTCTTGAAGCAGGCGTTTATGGTGAATCGCCTCTTCTGCTCAGCAGATATGTGATTCACTCTGCGGCTCTGTGTCAAATCACATGACAAAATTACACATAAGAGACAGACTGATCAATTGGAAGATAGTTGGATATTTCGACATAAAAATGTGTGAGAACCTTGCTCGGCTGGCCAGTTAAGATACTTGTTAGTTCCCCCTTTTGTCAGTTCCAAAATAGAACAGCAGTCAATGGACAAAAAGAAACAAATGTGAATTGAGGGAATATTTAGCGTGTTCATTCAATATTAGCAATTGTGTGTACACCTTGTAGGACTGACAAGCCATTAAAAAACTAATAATTATTTGATGTGCCAATTAATTAATGAATTGCTCATCAATCTGATCTGAGAAATCCCCTCAAAAGATCATTTAAAACCATTATTGCATTAAATTAGAAAAACTTTGGATAGACACTTCAAGTGTCTATAAAATATTAAAGTGCTTTTACTTTTACTTGAGTACAGTTTTTCGGTAATATACCCACCTCTAAATGTGTTGATAATTTTACCTTGTTATTTTATTCCATAATAAATTACACAAAATGAATGGACAACACTAGCATTGTATCAGCCACTCATTACTATCTGCAAATATAATTTGCCTTTAAAAATGTATTATCAGTGGATCCTTAGATGCCATAAATAAAACAACACATTAAATAATAACACATACATTTGGAAACCACAATAGAGTGTAATATCGTGAACTTATTACCTGACTGGCTTCATTTTTGCCCATGCCTGTACTGGGATTGAGAGGTGACTGGGGGCTCTGTACCTGTTCTGCTCCTAATGGTGAACCTTGACCTGAGACTCGACCGTCATGTACTAAAGAAAAAGGGAAAAAAGCTTTTTCAGAATACTAAATTAGGTAAAAAAACAAGTCAAAGAAAAAGAAAGCAATATAGCATAAATTGAAGGTGACTGGGCTGAATCCAACCTGTACTTGCTGTCTGCACTGATGTCTTGTTGCTGGATATAGTTGTGGTAGTTTCTTCTTTGGGTATGATTAGTTGCGGTGACTTCTGTGTCTGAGGGAGAATATGAAAACCAGCAGAACCCTGCAAAGCAGTGTGTTTATCAGCGTTGAACAAAATTCAAAATGTAAAAGTTGGTTCGCTTTTTATGATTTATGAATCAGCAATGGAACCAATTCAATTTCATGGGATGCTGAATCGAAATCATAAGAATTTACTAAATACATTTTGTATGCAGAATGCAATAAAATAGTTACAAATTAAGAGTTCAAATTTAAGTGTCTGCCAAGAAACTGCTCGCTGAACAGGCATTTAAAAAAAAAAGTATGGTGTATTTTATAAGAACCACCAAATGTCCTTTAGTTTACATCATAGCCATGCACCCTGATTTACTTATTATTTACTTTTCACAATATCTCACAATATCTCTGGCTTTACCGTATTACTGAACAAATAAATGCAGCCTTGTGAAGCATAATCGACAAAAAAAAAACCCCAAAAAAACAGAACATCATAAACGTAAAAAAAAAATCTCACAGAACTTACGAATGGCTGTCTATTCCTTTATAAAAATTATCATTATTATTATGAATTATAATAATTATTTATAATAACAGTTTAAATAATGTATACTGAAAATTTTATAAAATTACTAACAGCCATTATATTTCCTTTATGTTTTCTTATGTCCAAATCTTAAAAGGAACACGCCACTTTTTTAAAAATAAAAACGTCCCTAGAATTAAACAGTTGAGTTTTACTGTTGTTTTATCAATTCAGCTGATCTCCAGGTCTGGCGGTAGCATTTTTTTATCTTAGCTTAGCAGAGATCCTTGAATCTGCTTAGATTGTTATCATCATGCTTAAAAATGACCAAAGAGTTTTGATATTATTTATATTTTTCTTTCAAACTTGACTTTTCTATATCAAATCAAAATCAAATCACTTTTATTTATATAGCGCTTTTGACAATATATGATATGTCCAGGAACTCTCATTTCGGCATAACAATCAAGGAACTTTGCTGTCTTACCATGGTTGCATCAGGCGCAATAATATTATATGCAGCGCCTGAATATGCTGGGGATATTAATAATATTCAGGCACTGCGTAATATCATTGTGCCTGCTGCCACCATGATATGTAAGCAAAGTTCCTTGATTATTATGCCAAAATGAGAGTAGAATTCCAAGATATATTAGCCTATAAAATCACAACTTCTCATAACTATAGAAGAGTCAAGTTTTAAATAGGAAAGATATCATAACTCTTTAGTCATTTTTGAGTGTTATGCTAACGGTCTAATCAGAATCACTGATCCATGCTAAGCTTAGCTAAAAGTGCTACCCCCAGACCCTGAGATCGATTGAATAGATTTAAAACAGTAAAACTCAATTGCTTAACTAGGGGAGTTGAAAAATAAGCCTATCTTTTAATTACAATTCAGCATCCTTTTTGCAAACTCAATTCAAATGAATGAAGTTTCTCTCAAATCAAGTCTAAATCGTATACAAACAATTATTGCAAACAGGATAGGACATGAAGGACGAAAGGCTTACACAAGGAATACTGGAGGAGGCAATGACCATACCAGTGGTGGGGACAACATCAGAGTTGAGAGGGGACGGAGTGACAATGACAGCACTGGTGGGACCTGGGAATGATTATGATGGGAGATGTATATGATGAAAACAAACTTCAGAAGTGACAATGTTGTCGATTTTTATGCCTGCTACAAGTTTTCTGGATGAAATTTCTGAATGACTGCCAAGCAGGTTAAAACAGTCACAATTAATCTTAAATTAAGAATTAAGATTCATTTTCTTTGAAAGGAAATAAATGTAAACAAACTAAATTTTTGTGGAACAGCCTAATTAACGCAACAGTGCTCTGTACTGGTTCATGCACACAAAAAACCCCCAACAGATTATGTTACTTTCACACTACGTCATAATGCATACGAAACAACACACACACAGTCTGAAAAATGTCCAATTAAACACATTCTCTGTGATGGCTTATTGTACGTTTCATTGTTTGTCATTGAAATAACTGTTTCTTAGTACGATTTATGTAAATTAGGATTTCATGTTTCAACTCGTGTTGTTAAATTAAGGTTTACTGAATTGAATATTTACCTCCGCATGTGGAAAAACTACTTAAGGTGAACTGTAATTGCTTTGATTTTAACTGTGTTTTATAGTGGCTGTCAGTACATATACAAGGATGGCGTTATGAGAACATTTTGCCATCCAGGTGGAATTTTTTAAGTCAGTTATTAGATCATTGAAATATTGTATACTTTTATTTCTCAAGAACAGAAAAGGTACACTATAGAACCCTTTTTAACCCTTTTATAAAATGATCATCTAGTTTGTCTTGTGGAAATTGTATTACTGCAACTGTATTTACTGACAATAAGTGACTCAAGAGCCTACGTAAATACTTGAAAATGGTGGGTTGAAAAAGCCACAAAATAAGCATTAATTTTGATAAGACACAACAACATGCAAAAGATGCAATGGAGCTATATTAAACACAGAAAAATCACCAAATATTCTTCTGCTTTTTGCATGACACCAAATACTCGTTTATAACTGTTGCATCTGTTGTCCAACTGAAGTAAACCGTTATTTCTATGAATAAAGCAAAAACACTGGGTAGTGTGATGTGAACATGTATTCAGGGGTGCAGCAGATCACAAAACTCACGGATCATATTACAGATCTTTTTTTGGATCAGCAACAGAAATAAATAAATGGGTAGAGGGGAGTGGGTTGCTGGGGTGCTTTTCTCTTATTACTTGAACACTGCAAGTACTTTTTTTAAAACAACAAAACTACTACGCTAACTAACAAATTTAAAACATGATTAGTGGAAAGGTGACGGCCTATAATAAAACAAGAATAAATGCGCAAACTACAAGCATAGATAAATACAATAGAACTAAGTTACAGACAACATAAGGTCTAACAGTAGCATTCAGGCTAGTGGTGGGTGATGTCACCAAAATCACAAAATAACTCATTTTAAATCACGATAACGATTTATATAGTATGATATAGTTCAGTAAGGACCACGGACCACTGGTTCAGAATATTGTAGAGGTCCAGAACTTATATTTGGCGGCAGGCTTCAGTTCTGATCAATCCACAGAGGTTTAAAACTCCTAAGCCTAATTTATTGCCATATATTTTATATGCAATAGTTTGAGTAATACAGTTCTGTGAATAAATTTGGACAATTTAGCAGTGAGCTGGGCAAATGATGTATCTTTGTGGGCAAGCAATTAAGTGATTATTCAGTTCGGGTTGGAGGAGGGTAAGCGCATGGCAAGTGTGAGTACAGAAGATCTTATATATATATATATATATATATATTTTTTTTTTTTATTAGTTGTAGTGGAAGGAGTTACAATAAGCTGAGAGTCAGCTGATGCTGCAGTCATACCGTGGTCTCCCTGAACTACGTTTGAGTTTCATTCGTCGCTCAAACTAGATTTAAAAAGGTCTTCAAGATATTAAAATCTTTGGTACCATAGGATTTTTATAATCCTTGTCACCAATGTCAATATCAAACTGATACAAGCCTAAAAGTAGACCAAAAAAAGGAACAAACTCAAACTCACTGAAGATATATAAACAATTTATAAATAAGCAATAGAAACTAATTGCAAGCAACAGGACCAAAAACTACAGATAAATAAAAAACACTACAATCTATCTGGTCACCCCCTTCTAATGAACAGATCTGACTACTTTAGTAATTTCAAAAGTGCAAACCTCAGTGTGGAAGAACTCGACTTGTCCGAAAAGATCAAAAAGTCATCATGCCAGCTGGACACCTCTGGTGTGACTTTAAAATACAGATATTGAGCCAATAACTCATCACCAAACACCAATGACTTGTACATACACTATATGGACAAAACCCTTTTTTGAGACAAATAATGTGTTTACTAATTGTATTTCCATTCCTGTTGCAACATTTCTGTCTTTTTGGTCTAAAATGACTTTATCCATATGTTTATATAAGTTTTTGGTGTTTGATGATGAGTTTTTGGTACTGTTTTATCACACAGCCCTATTTCAGATACAGAAATGTAATAATTAAGTGTACAATTACCCTGCATAGCGTTTACTATGTGAATTAAATATAGATTAATCTTTGTTTTTGTTGTTTAACATAAATGTTAGACCGCAGCAGGCAGGAATTAAACAAAACTTAATCTGAAATCTTTGTGTTTACACACACTTCACTTAAGCTATTACAGACTGTGTTTACTAGAATCCTTGCCAAGAGGGGTATTTTGAGATCTTTTTGTGTCCATTTAAGCTCAAAGAGATGCAAAAGAGAACTGAATTCTGTGTTCACATGAAAAACAGCGTGCAGGTACAGAATTCTCTTTCACCTCTTTTTGTACTTGAATAAATTTCAATTGCTTGAAATGTTTAAACTGGCAAGATTTCATGAGGACTGGCCTGTATGGATCAACTGTGATCCATTACACCACAAAATGTAATTGATCCAGTTTAAGCCTAGTGTTTTAGAAATTTGGAATATTAACATTTATAGTCAATTTTAGTTACATTAAACTTTAATTACATTATATATTTATATAAATATTTTTTTTTTACTGTATCATTTTGTGTTTTGGTTTTTGTGCAACGTGAGCATGTTACAAAATCTGCTTTGAGAAGAGTCACAAACCTGTGAGTATGAGTTGAGGAGATGGCAGCGGATTGGCCGGGACAATCGGTCTCTGTAGGTGTCTGGCCTTTTTGCTAGAGACAGGGGGCAGAATGGATTTGGGCAAAGCAAAGTTGACTGGCTGTGAGTTGAGTGAGGTGGAAGTTGAGGCTGCAGACTGTGGAGACGGTGCAGCGGGCAGCTCAAAGCTTGTTCTGTGACTGAGGGTAGTGGCTGCATCAGTGGGAGTTACTGTGGAAGGGGCAGTGTGCGTTATTACGGATGGAGGTGGGATGCTTGGGACGGGCTGGGGGGCTGTAGTAACTGCAGAAACACCTCCACACTGGAGAGGTTGTGGGGCTGGTGGGAGAGGAGGAGCTGGCGGTGGCAGGAGTGATTGGACGGAGGGGGTCACTTGCTCTTGGAAAAGAGGCATGTAGGTTTGTGGGTAGGATGGGCCGACAGCGTTACCATTGTCCTGGCTGGAGACTGAGAGGTGGCTCGGCAAAGGAGCAGAGGAGATGAGGCGGTAGTCCAGTGGCACAGAGGGAAGCTGTGTGGAGAGCGGCATGGATGACAGCAAAGAAGCCTAACAAACAACAGATAAAAACATCAGCACACTTTGAAAGAGAAATCAGACTCTTTCCTGCCTTTCTAGGGGCCATATAATCATCTGAGAAAAACAAATACTAAATGTCACAAGTATAAAGAAAGTGTGGAGTTGTATTTTCTATGAAATCAGTTTATTCATAGTAAAAATATATATTTTTTTTAAATATTTCGATACCTTCTTTGAACTAGATGAAGAAACATTATAAGAAGTCATTTTAAAATGCATAGATTTTTGTTGTTGTTTTAGCCATATACAACCCCAACCCTATTGGCCAGTTCTCCAAGCAAGCATCCTAAACTTGTCTTTCTGTAAACAAACCCTTGTTTCTTTCCAAAAATGGTGCTAATTTGAGACCTTTGTGCAACTTGTTGTGTCTGATTATACTATGAACATATGTTCAGTTTTGCATAAAAACATGCAATTATTCTATTGATTTACACTCACGTTGGTGAGTTTTATAATTATTGTGAAGCAACTGTGAATGTGTGGAGAAGGACAGAAAGTGCTAAAAAAACGGGTCCAACTTTATCTCTTCAAATTAGTGAATGCAATATAAAAGGACTGTTACCTGTGTTTGGGAGCTGCTGCTAGCTGGATTGACAGATGGGGTGGTGGGGGAAGTGGAGGGGAAGGCTGGCTGACGCAGAGCGTGAAACAAATCTAGTTACAACAGATAGAGCGTGAAACAAAATGTTTAATCCGGTGTGACGGATTCAGTGAATTTGTTGTACATCAATGGAATTTCTGACCAATTTCTGATCAATTAATGCTCCACAAAATGGTTTGATTCAATAATTCAAAACCAGACTAAATCCAAAAACAACGTCTCCAAGATGCTTAAAAAAATCCCCCGCAAAGTTACAGTACTGTTCAAAGTTTTAGACACGTGTAAAAATGCAGATGCTTTTTTCGGGAGGAGTGCGCGAAGGCAGTTATATTCAATCTCCGCCTCTCCAAGCTTCCAATGATCTCATCTTCCTATCAGATCCCTAGCCTCGCCCTATAATTAGCCAGAGCTCCTTCCTTCCGTATCTCGATCTTAGTATCTCGTTTTGCATTCTTCGGAATCGCACAACAAAAGAAACATCCTACAAGCACGATGTCTAACTCTGACTCGTCTGCCCAACTCCGCGAGGACCTGATTCCTCAGCCTGCCATCCAACAACCTGCTACTGTTCAAGCTCAACCCTCAGCCCCACCTGAGCCTCCACGAGAGCCCGCGGCGGCTAGCAAAGGCCACAAACAACGCGACTCGCAACAACTTCTCCAGCGAGACGCCATCTCGTTTTGCATTACGCAATCTCGCTAGATGTCGCCGATGACGTCATACGTAATCCGTATAGTCTTGTGGCAATCATTTTTCTTCTCTGTGATCACTTAATGTATTTAATGCACTCATTCTCAACATAATGTTCAATGATATAAGTATTTATCGACTCCTGTCAATATTATTAATCTGTCCACTGAATTGTCATTGTTTTCCCGTCCCCAATTTTACCTATAATCTCTTATTAGGCACGACACACTGATTCCACCCCGGAGTTTGCAGCCTCCCCTCCCATTATTTGATCTGCCCAATCTTCATCGGCAATCCTGTTTCTGTGGAACTTCTAATCAACAAAATTGAAATCTAATTCACTCACTAATGAAGACCAAAAAAGGATTGGTCTTCATTATACATCATGATACATTATGATAACAAAGCAACTGCTCACTGCATTAATAAAGCCCTTCATTAGAAGGCTAGTTTGGATCTCAGCAACCGACCAGTTCGTTCTAACTGCTAAACACATTCCTGGAAAGAAAATGCCATCGCTGACTCCCTTTCTCGTTTTCTTTTTCAGAAATTCAAGACGCTGGCCCCAGATGCAGACCACATGCCGACCCCAATACCCCCTTTTCACAGCTTATATTCCCTTGAACCATAAACTATATTGCTGACAATGCCATAGATAGATTTATTTTATCAATTATGATCATGGCCAAAATTGTTGGCACCTCTAAAATTTTTAGTATTTAGTATTTCTCACAGAAAAGTATTGCATTAACACATGCTTGTCCCCTTTGTGTGTATTGGAACAAAACAAGAAAGGGAGGAAAAAAAGCTAATTTGACAATGTCAAACAAAACTCTCCCAAAAATTGTTGGCACCCTTTTAAAATTGTAAAAAAAAAATAATAATAATAAAATAAAAAAAATATATATAAAACAACCCCAAAACATCTTTAAACCACCACCATATTTGACTGTAGGTACTGTGTTCCTTTCTTTGTAGGCTTTATTCCATTATCGGTAAACCGTAGAATCATGTGCTTCACCAAAAAGATCTTGGTCTGTCCACAAGACGTTTTCCCAAAAGGATTTTGGCTTACTCAAGTACATTTTAGCATTTTTACTGTAGTCTTGCTTTTTTATGTCTCTGTGTCAGCAGTGGGGTCCTCCTGGGGCTCCTGCCATAGCGTTTTATTTCATTCAAATGTCGATGGATAGTTTGCGCTGACACTGATGCTCCCTGAGCCTGCAGGACAGCTTCAATTTCTTTGAAACTTGTTTGGGGCCGCTTATCCACCATGCGGACTATCCTGCATTGCAACCTTTAATCAATTTTTCTCTTCCATCCACGCCCAGGGAGATTAGCTTCAGTGCCATGGGTTGCAAACTTCTTGATAATGTTGAGCACTGTGGACAAAGGCAGATCAAGATCTATGGAGATGGACTTGTAACCTTGACATTGTTGATATTTTTCCACAATTTTGTTTCTCAAGTCCTCAGACAGTTCTCTTCTCCTCTTTCTGTTGTCCATGCTTAGTGTGGCACACACAGACACACAATGCAAAGACTAAGTGAACTGCTCTCTCTTTTATCTGCTTTCAGGTGTGATTTTTACCAGCTGAGTTTAAAGGAACATCACATGCTTGAAACTATATATATATATACCAGAACCAAAATTTTGGAAAATTATCAACAATGTCAAGGTTACAAGTCCATCACTATAGATCTAGATTTGCCTTTGTCCACAGTGCTCAACATTATCAAGAAGTTTGCAACCCATGGCACTGAAGCTAATCTTCCAAAGGTTGCAATGCAGGATAGTCCGCATGGTGGATAAGCGGCCCCAAACAAGTTTCAAAGAAATTGAAGCTGTCCTGCAGGCTCAGGGAGCATCAGTGTCAGCGCAAACTATCCATCGACATTTGAATGAAATAAAACGCTATGGCAGGAGCCCCAGGAGGACCCCACTGCTGACACAGAGACATAAAAAAGCAAGACTACAGTTCACTAAAATGTACTTGAGTAAGCCAAAATCCTTTTGGGAAAACGTCTTGTGGACAGACCAAGATCTTTTTTGTATAGCACATCATTCTACGGTTTACCGAAAATGGAATGAGGCCTACAAAGAAAAGAACACAGTACCTACAGTCAAATATGGTGGCCGTTCAAAGATGTTTTGGGGTTGTTTTGCTGCCTCTGGCACTGGGTACCTTGACTGTGTCTATGGGATCATGAAATCTGAGGATGACCAAAAGATTTTGGGTCGCAGTGTAGGGCCCAGTGTCAGAAAGCTGGGTTTGCGTCCGAGATCTTGGGTCTTCCAGCAGGACTACGACACCAAACATACTTCAGAAAGCACCCAGAAATAGATGGTAACAAACTGGAGAGTTCTGAAGTGGCCAGTAATGAGTCAAGCTCTAAATCCCGTTAAATATCTGTGGAGATCTCTTAAAATTGCTGTTGGGAAAAGGCACCCTTCCAATATGAGAGAACTGAAGCAGTTTGCAAAGGAAGAGTGGTCCGAAATTCTGGGTGAGAGGTGCAAGTGTGTGTTCGGGTGTGTGTGTGCATGGTTGTTCACTTCTCACTGCTGTGTGTGTGCACTTGGATGGGTTAAATGCAGAGAACAAATTCCTGATACGGGAAACCTAACCTTACCTTACCTTTCCTTTCCTAAGAAGCTTATTGATGGTTATATGAAGGGACTGATTTCAGTTATTTTTTCCAAAGGGTGTGCCCCCAAATATTAGGTTAAGGGTGCCAATAATTTTGTCAGTCCATTTTTGGAGTTTTGTGTGACATTATGTCAAATTTGCTTTTTTCCTCCCTTTTTTTGTTTAGTTCCAATACAGACAAGGGAATAAACGTGTATAGCAAAACATGTGTTAATGCTATACTTTTTCTGTGAAAAAAATAATAATTCTGGAATAAATGTAGGGGTGCCAACAATTTTGGCCATGACTCTTACTTCTATTAACTAAATCGAATAAATATAAATTATTATAGCTTTTGATAAAACAGCTTCTGATCCGAGGTACACTTGCCCATAGTTTTTCAGGTAGGTTTTTTAAGCATCTTGGACACGTTGCCAAAGTTCTTCTGGATTTAGTCTGTCTCCGTTTGTTCTGTTACTTCATGTCATTCTTGTGCTGATCTCCAGAAATACTAGTGGCCTAAGACTTTTGCACAGTACTGTATATTTTTTATTTTAAAATGGAATTTATTCCTGTGATGTAAAGCTGAATTTTCAGAATTATTACTCTAGTCTTCATTGTAACATTATTGTTAAAAAACATTTTAATATGCTGATTTGGCTCTGCCATCACTTTTAAAATCTTATTTAAAAACCTATTAAAACAAACTATAATAAAATTTTACAAAATTACCGTTTTCACTGTATTTTTCGTTCAATAAACACAGAATTGCTGATCATAACACTGTGTCTACACAGTTTTCAATCTGAAGTGTATAGTTATTGTCTCTCAAAAGAAAGAGTCGACTGTGATTTATTGAAACAAGTTTTTTTTTAAATGAGCCCCTTTTCATGCTGACATCAACATGAAACATTAGCATATTGCCCGCTCACCTGAGAAAACTTGAATTTTGTGTTTGTGTTTTGTTGAAAAAGTCTACAACTTTTTTTTTTTTTTTTTTGACATTTTTTGATTTTGTGTGTCAATATGTCAAATAGAACACAGCATTAGGTTCCTGTCAGGAATTTGTCACCAATTCAATCCTTAATTTTTCTGTTAACAAGAAAACAAGCTTTGTACCTTGCAGAGGCTCAAAAGTGTCCATGAAGTCAAGATTGGGCTGGAGTGGGATGAGGCCTGGCTGAATCATATCTGCATTACCTGCATGGGCTAAAAAGACAGCAAGGCTTACAGTCAGTTCACCTTAATCTCAAATAAACATGCTAACAAGGCAGAGGCTTTGATTGTCATTTCTCACCAATCTCCCTTGGATTGGGCCATGCTACAGGTTGATGAGAGGCCAGTGTGGAAAACAGTGTGTCTGAGAATTCAGACATGAGCACGTCCATGTCGAAGAGTGAATCCATCTCCATTGGAACAGGTGAGTCACAACTCTTACGGGATCTACGACGGCCTCCCACACTGATATCCTCATCCTGGTACAAGAGGACACGGCAGGTGTCTGGACACACTTCCCCAAAGAGTGAAAACTGTTCCTGAGCCCCCTTTAGAGGTCAAAATGCAACAAGCAGGCCAGGTCAACAGACACAATTAAGGTTAATGCAAAGACAAATGCAAGCATCAGGCATGTGTACTAGCATATGCACTATCAGTCAAGTTATTCCTACTGTTTTTTTTTACCAAACTAATGGTGCTTTTCCACTGCATGATACCCCTCGGCTCGGTTTAAATTTCCACTCCAGTTTAGTATGGCTTTAGAGTAGGCAGGAATTATTCACATGATGTTGTAATTGTGTCACCTCAACTGTTACTCCTGAAAAACGTTTTCAATCAGTGTCACCCCATTAAGCTCTTGCTATCAACAAGAGTACCATCTGTACTTCCACAAAACCCCTTCCATTTTTTCAAACACAGGTTTTCATTGACGCAGGTAGTGGTGATTCTCTACGGCCAATTAGTGATCAGCAGAGTTTACATGCCACATTTTTGTTACAGCAGGATTGGGGAATGTTGGAGCCACTCTCCTGCAGAGTTCAGCTCCAACCCTGAAAAAACATGAATAAAAATGTGCCTAACTGCATCCTAAAGATCTTGATTAGCTGGTTCAGGTGTGTTTGGTTAGGGTTGGAGAAAAACTCTGCAGGGACAACTGCGCTTCAGGATCAATGTTCCCCAGCCCTAGGTTCGCTAGGTACCGGGTACTGTACCCAGTGGAACAACTCCCCAAAAGTGAACTGTACCGAACCATATAGTGCTGTACTACGCAGTGAAAGCACCATATACAAAGCACTTTATGAAGTGAGACCAAATTTTTCAAACTTTTGTCAGGTGGACCCCTAGAGATCTCACATTAATATTACCAGAATTACAGACAAATTTGCGGTCCTATGATGTTGATTTTGAGTCAAATGAAAGTCTTTAGATTTATTTAAAATTGGCCCTATTATGGATTTTTGAACATCTCTTTCATGCAGTTTGTAACAGTTAAGTACATGAAAACATTCTGCAAAGTTTTCAATCTGAAGTGTATAGTTATTGTCTCTCAAAAGAAAGAGTCGACTGTGATTTATTGAAACAAGTTTTTTTTTAAATGAGCCCCTTTTCATGCTGACATCAACATGAAACATTAGCATATTGCCTGCTCACCTGAGAAAACTTGAATTTTGTGTTTGTGTTTTGTTGAAAAAGCAAATTAATTCTTTGCCACTAGGATGACGCTGTTGAGCTCATAAACACTGCTGTAAATGCTATCGACCAACCACCGGATGGGTTTGGAAAAAATGTATCACTGAACGAAACAAAGGAATAGCTATTTCTTAAGGGTGTTCACGCCTAGTTATAAGAACCAACTAACACTGTTTTACCAATCAAACTTTAAATCCTTCAAAATATTGGCCCAATGATGTAATCCTCTACGCACAAGGCTGGAAATTATGCGTAAATAATGTGAACATAGCATGCAGTGCGTTTTCTAATGCACATTAAACTCACACACTGCAAAGCAAATGCTGTTTTAGCCTAGATTTTTTGTCTCGTTTCCAGCCAAAAATCTAAAAAATTCGTAACTCAAGATTATATTTACTCTTTCTTGGTTAAAGAATTTTTTGATAATTTTGACAGAAAACAAGACAAAAAAATCTAGGCTAGAAAGCAATTTTTGCAGTGCAGCGCTTGCAGAGACGGAGTCTGTGAGAAGCAGCATTTATACCCTGGGTTAAGCCACAGGTAGTATACACTCAAAGTGAAACTTGATTTATTTTCAAAAAATAATAACCTGTCCCAAAACCTAAGCGTGAAATATTTGTGTCTCTTCCAGCTGATGACAAACATCTTCAATGCATTCTTGTCATTCCCTACTCCCATTTGGCTGTAAATAAAAATGATTTCATTCCACTCAGCACTATCCAGCCAATTGTGATTGTCTATAATTTGGCTCTGGCTCTCTCTCTCTCTATATATAATTTACTAAGTAAATATATATAAATAAACTACGTTAATGCACACTGCTGTCTTTCAAAAGCTTATAATAAAATTTAAAATTAAGCCAAGAGTTTATACTTTTCCTTCATAGTCTTTGTATAAAATTCAACATATCCTGACTAAACTCTTGTGCCGATCTCTTTATAGGAAGAAATCACAAACTGCAAATGAGCAGCAGAAATAGTCTACCAAATAAAAGAAAACAATCGCAAGAAGAGCATGCATGTACAATTACATGCAAAACTACTAATTATACTTCAACTTTATAGTGAAGGAAAAAAATATTTTCAAATTACCTTGAGAAGGCTGGACAGGTCTTCATCTTTGTGTTTCTGTAACTTTGAATATAATTTTAACAGTACTTTATAAAAGAACAACAACAACTTGGTTACAAAGTTTTAAGTAGAAAGCAAAAGAAAAACCTACTCTTTTCTTGAAATATGTTCTCCATTTATGATATTCTCTGATGACAATTTCAATTCTCCTTTTCCAATACTTTCCTTCTGTTGCTATTGCCTAGGGAACAGAAAAGCAAAATACCAAGAGATATGATTTAACCCACAAAACCAAACCATGGACCAAGAAAAAAAAAACTGGAGTGTAAGTTTGTAGACGTTCAGATCTTTAGATTGAAAAAAAGAGACACACCAAACAGACTCACCTCTGTTGGTCGATGTACTCCTGAGTCCATATTGCCATCTAAAGGAGTGACAAAATGGCAAACAGGGTTCTGTCTCTTCTCTACATCTACAGGAAAGAGAAGCATTGCAAATGGAAATTAACAATCTCATGTTTTACCATTTCTGAGTGGGATGTGTGTTTAATTGCTGGACTTACATTGTATATACCAGGCTCTCCAAATGGCATTGTTGAGGCGAATCTTGTCTCTCCACAGCAGCTTGAGACCTTTGAAGTTCTTCCATTTTGGTGAAACCAACCTTCCACTTTCGTAAAAAAAAAAAAAAGAAAAAAAAAAGAAAAAAAAAAAGGTTTATATATTATGTTGAATATGTGCAATAGTCAATCATCAGTCTTTAAATATCACTAAAGTTGGTTAAAAGAAACACTTTATTCTTGTGGTCACATTACCACCTCAGTGAGAAGTCACTTAAACGATTTACTCAATTATTCAAGCAAACAGAATACTTTGGAATATTGCTGCACAGCTAAAATGTGTCACTCTGGAATCTTAATAAACAAAATGTTTTATTTTGGTTAAAAAAGACATTTTAATAATTTAACCTTATCTTTTAGAACTAAACTTTTCACTCTAAAACCGAAGCCATTACTTAAAAAAAATAAAAGTAGTTGTCTAGTAAATTTCTTCAGCGCACTACTTGTTTTGCATTAATTAACAAAGATTATGGAAATGCAATTCCTCTACTACACAAAAAAAGTATCTTCTAATAAATTTAAATCATTTATTATTATTAATAATTATAATGGATGGTTTTCTATATATTATATAATTATATTATTATTAATAATTATAAAACAACAATTTAGCAAAAATACAAGCAACAAACAACATTGTATTCCATGCAACTAGCTTCAGTGTTTAATTCATACAAAACTACAAAAAAAGCAAGCTCTAACTAAAAGTAATGACTAAGTAGGATTACACACTTTTCACAAGAAAATTGTGAAATTTGGGACTGAATCACGAAATTCTAACATGAAGACAGAAGTCTAAAGAGATGACTGAAGAATTGTATTTTATTTATTTATTTAAAGTTGCTTAATGTAATGGATTACTTTAACTTGAATAGTCATGAGAGTGAATGCTTAACTGAATGAAAACAAGAATTTGTTGTTGAATTAAGACCAACATGCTTTGAAATAAAACCACACACAAATGGTTAATAATAAAAAGGGGATATTAAAGTTTTAAACTATACTCATTCACCTTTTAAATCATACTTTACTAAACAGATGCAGGAATTTTCTTCAATATGCAATGGTTAGTCTTAACGACAGCCCTATAGTAATTTTGTCACGCTACTGGACTGTTCCAAACAAACTACCTATTTATACACCTTGCAGGATCTGAAAAGAAAACGTTAATTTTAACAACAAAAAAAGATTTTGTCTTGTGGCCTATACGTAAACGCTTGACATGAAAAATAGATTATCCAGTGCAGAACTAAAAAGAAAAAAATTTTTTTTGGTAAAACAAATTTTAAGGTGTCCCTATATTTCATACAAAAAGTGACAATTCTATCCCCATTCATGGACACTTTGTTGAAAAAAATAATTATGTAAACTGGCTCCTTAAGGCAAGATCTTTTCTAAGTGATCTATGTGAGTTACATTTTATAGATATACATAATTTTATATTATTTATATCGTATTCAAGACATTATATTTACTAACAATTTACAAAAAATAAATTAATTAATTAACAGACCCGAAAACAAGACATGTGCGTCAAGTTTTTTTCTAGTCTCTCTTCACACTTGCAATAACGTTACATGTGTTTGTATAGTTGGTTCCCAAGATTGGAAGGGGAACTGATTTACACTTCCTGACAAAACAGGCGTCTGGCCTAATA
>JAUMHG010000038.1:20646331-20677665 GCA_032359395.1 Enteromius anoplus
CTGCCGGACCTGGGACTCGAACCCACAACCTTTGGGTTGCAAGTCCAACTCCCTATCCATTAGGCCATGACTGCCCTATCATATACCTTCTTGTCCACATAGATAATCATTCTTTCTATTGCAACATATAGCATTCAGGATATAGTTTTTGCAGATAATTATGTGATCATATTATGAGTAAAATGGGCATTTAAAAGTTTTATTTTGTTTTCTTATCAAAAAAAGAACCTATTCTACTCCTTCGTACAATTTGATCCAGTGCGGTTCCAAACGTAATTTCTGTACGGCATCAACAATGTTTGATTGTTGTTTTTGTTTGCAGGTGTTCGCACAGAGCAAGACCTTTATGCACGTCTCATTGATTCTGTCACTAAACAGGTAAATAATCATTTTCTTTTTCTGAGGTAAAAACCTTTTAAACACTTAGTTTTGCTCTATAATGTGTTGATGACCTCTTTTTCATTTTGTTTTTTTTTCATGATTCAGCCTATATCATATGAGGGACAGAACAAGAATCCAGAAATGTGCCGTGTTCTGCTAACTCATGAGGTCATGTGCAGGTGAGAAGAAAGTAATTAAATGTACTGATCTGCAAGAGCGGTGAATGTTTGTAAGCATTTAAGGTTTTTTGAACTTAAGAAAATATGCAGCAAATTCAGTTTTGTCTTCAGTGACCCATATTTTATATCTGTCTGCCTACATTCTTAATAATGAAGGTTCTTTATTTTCATGAATGGTTCTATGAAGAACCATGAAGAACATCTTTGGAACCAATGTGCAAATGGTTCGTTATAGTTAGAAAAGGTTGCTCAGATTATTAAAGTGAAAAAAAAATATTAACTGAAATATTATTGTTCTTCTAGAGCATAAGGAATGCTAACATGACTTGCTATTATAGGACAAGGCCACAACCTCATAATTAAGGGAAGGTACTCGCATTTTGGAAATGTATAGATGTACGTAACAACTCTACAAAACATTGAGTTGCATTGATTCATGGTTGATTTCAGCCCCTGCAGAAGACATCTGCTTAGAACATCCTCAAATGAATCCACTAAAATATAGTAATAATACATGCGATCTTGTCTTGAGTAAAGTTAATTATAGCAGTAGGAGCTTATAAGTTTGAATCCCTAGACATTTACATAAAGTACATTTAAATTTAAGCAGCTTTCTGTTTGTCAAATTCATGTGACCAACCACAAACAAAATCTTCATTGGGGAATCTTTTGGCTTTACACAAAATTACCTTTTGAAGTTATTGAATTTTTAAATGAAAATTTACCCAGCAATGATAAAAGCACAGACGATGCAAAATGCTAATCACGAACAAAATGATTGATAATAGACATTTTCGATACAGAATAAGCACAAGTTAATGTCTAAAAAGAGTACATGGTAGCTAAGTTAAGAAAAAGAGGAACAGCAAGTGTCACAGGAGACAGAGGAGACGGGGGTGTGCGGTGACCTCAGGCTTGAGGACAGCATTAGGGAGGGCAGAGGGGGAGTCAGAATTGGCTCTGCCCCCATTGTGTAGCCAGCAGATGCCCGAGTGGGCGCTCACAGCTGGTTAATAACAGAGCTGATGGGGAAGGGGGTGCAGAGGGCAGGCTACACAGCTGGGGAGTGACTCTGTCTGATGGGGGGGCTGTGGGGTGGGGGAAAGGAGAAAGCATATAGGCAGATGGCCAGGGGTGGGGGGCACTTTTGTTATGCTGGTGGCGTGGTGCATGAGGAGTGGGGGACGTGCCCGTGAACAGACAGGAGGTCCACCGATGGGGTGTGTGTGTGTGTTGTCTGCTCTGTGTAGGGTCGTGTTTGTGTGTGTATGCTTTAGAAGTGGCGATTGAGTTTGATCATTAACAATCAATGTGACAGATTGCTTGTCTGCCTTAATTGTAGTGGTCTTATAGAGCAAGTTTTAAATCATTTATTATCTTCTCTTTTTCATAAGTCGCTGCTGTGAGAAAAAAAGCTGCGGCAATCGTAATGAGACACCATCTGATCCTGTCATCATTGACAGGTAAGTCCGGTTACAAACCTTTTCTTTTTGACTCAAACACGAACATGCTTGAATGATTTATCTGTAAACACAGTCCACAGTATAATAATTTGGAGGGAACTCAATGGAGTTGTGAGTTTTGAGATCCCAGTTGTCAATAAAGACTGATATTCGAACAATAATGGCACATAGTATAGCATATTAAAACTAGGCCCAATAAAGTCTCTTTGGGACAAAACCAGTTCATCTGGATGTAAAGAATGTCAGTAATATATCACTTTTAGATAGTGAGTTGATGAATGAAAAATTCTTTTTAGAAAGGGTCAGTTTCTTGCTTATTATTTTTTTTTTCTATACATAAAACAGCTCTTAAATGCCCCATGTAAACTCTCTTGAACATACTGAATCACTCTTTCTCCCACAACCTGATCTCCCACAAACAGATATGAATAATACAGTTTCCTTTATGCTCAGATATTGCTCGATATCCTGTTCAAGCTAGCATTGTTTATAAAGCGTCTCTGAGGATCTGTGTTGTCTTTCTCAAGTCAAGAGTGGAAAAACTGGACTACTGTCTTCAATTTTCCCAGAATTCCTTAGCACCACAGCTGTTTTTATAATTTTCTATCTGGTTCTTTTCTCCTCCCTCTATCTGTCCTGTCTGTTCTTTCTACTTTTTTTTTTGAATTCTCCAAACATGGCAAGATTACCCAGAGTTTCAATAAAACAGTGGTTTTAAAGAGCTATGTTTGGTATTGAAGGATTATTTTCCCCCATCTCCCTGAAACTTATATATTGCATCATAGGTGCATCATGGTACTGTACTTCTCAGTTTTGGCAGTAGTAAATAAACATATTAAATAAACATATTACCATTCTGAAAATCATGAAAATGGTGGAATAGGTTACTTTTTAACTTTTTCCCTTTTGCTGAAAAATTTAATTTGTTGTACAGTGTTTGTATTTAATATCTTTAAATACATTCATTAGATCACATATTCCAGAAGAAAGTATTTTCAGTACTAAATTCTACATTGTTTATCCTTCACTCTCTCATTTTCTCATCTTCTTTGTTTTTGCCACCTACAATCTTTTTCAGTAATATTGATATAATTAGTCAGCCTCATCAGGATACCTCCCAATGCACATGGGAATTGTGATCCCAAAGCACCTACACCCCCCTCCTTTTTTAATCTGTGTCCGTTTTGTTTGGACCTGCTGCTCTGTCTGTCTGTCTCTCCACCCCCTTTCTGCCTCCACAACTAATCCAGTTATTAGCAGAAGGGGAGAGAATGGCTCTCAGCTGATCCTGAAGGAGGCTTTTGTCACATTAAGCCCCACATCTCCCCTCGGTTCTTCTTGCTGCCAGAGTTTACCGCCTAGCTTTGTATCATTACCTGTCCATATGTTATATTACATACTAATTTTGGCCACATTTGAAACCTTCATTTATGCTAGTTGGTTTGTCATAATGTCTTATCATGAGCTTGTGCGTTTGTTCGACTTAAATTGATTTAAAGACCAACTTAGTCAATCCAGCAGTCCATGACTGATCAATACCAACAGTGTGCTTTGGCCACATACTTTGATCTTGTAGATGAAACCTGCTATTTTTAAGATGTCTCATGGAAACTGGCAATAAGAATGATAATGAACATTCTGGCTGGCATATGTTGGTGTACTGACTAAACCAACCAGGAACCAAACCATCCAGTTGATTTGTAAAAGCTAAATATCTATTGTTTAATTGTAAAAATAATTGATGTAAGGTGAGTAGTTTAACTTTTCAGTTAAGTAAATGTGAGTAGAAATGTCCATTTCCTTTTTTTTATAGTTGTTTTAGTGATAAGAAATGCTTAAATTGGATTAGGAAAAGTTTGTCAAAGTAGAAGCACTAATTAGAAAGATAATACATGTTTCTGAAGTGCCGGTATATCCAACCTTTGTGGTAAATGTACAGCTGTATGACTAACAGCTTGAGGTTTAGCAAGTCAGTACCACACAGGTTCAATAAATGGATGTGTATGACCGATGGGGGTTGAAAAAGAGCTGTTGAAAAGAAAGAGAGGGTTGAAAGGGGATCAATCCCATAGTGGGTTTTGTGGAAACCAACTTAAATAATCAATATGGTATAATCTTATCAATAGAATAATTAAGGCTGATGGATTGGTATGCTTATTTGTTTGCTTGTTTTCTTTTGTCATAACTGTTTCTTTTCAGATGATTGCTGAAAAGAAGCAAATGATTTAGTCATCTGCAGTATCTCCTCAGAATTTGGATGTATATCAGTTCTCTATTTTAATTCTGAATACTAATGTGGATACTGTACTAACATTACCTTTGAATTAATGAAATCTTGATTTCTAAATTTATCAATAATAAAAAAAGTAACAGCAGTGGTTAGATGTTGGCTCAAAAACAATCATTAATACACTTGGGTTTGTTGTTTTAAAGACTGGTATGACTTAACATTTCATTCGGATGCCTTGTTCTCTCTGCAGTGAATATTTGGTTTTTTTGGGGGGTGGGGGGAATGGTACCATCTGTCCGCTCTCGCTTTGCTAATCAAACCCACGGGAGTGCAAAACTACTGGATCAATAGAAAGACAATTAACTGATCCTGAAGGGAAATTTAAGTTCGCCAGCAGAAACAACACCCAACAAATGCTATACAATGAAGAACATGTCAAGGGGACGGCAGAATTAAACATAGCTTTGACACTTAAAAATCACTTAAGTCTTTGCTTGACACTTACAATTTTGCACTGGTTGCATCTATTTCTCTGGATCATATTTTAAGATGTAATGTTTCTCAACTTTGGTTGCAATCCATCTGCTTTGAATACAATAGATTGGGCATGAATTGGAAAGGTGATTTCTGTCCCTGCTGTGAGGAACCGTGCTGCCTATGGTGTTAAAATATAATGTCCGTGGCTAATCCATAGCAAATGTGTACACATGCAGACAGGAGAGAGGGGGAAGCGAGAGGGAGGAACTGTGTTGAAGGAGAATGAGAGGCAGAAAATAGTAGAGAGACTGACAGGGCTCACAGCAGGCCTGCTGGGAAGCCGTCAATGGCCCTATCAACCCCGACCTGAGTCCGGACAGAGTCATCACACACACACAGACATATGCACACACATTGTCTGATCTCTGACAAATGCTCGTCAATGATGCAAACTAATTCAGGGCATCTGTCCTGATGAATATATCCCAAAACCTGCAGTATACACACACACACACACACACACACACAAACGGAATGCATTTCTGCAGAGAAAGTGGGACGTTGAGGCATAGAGATTTTAGCTTGGAGGATGAGATCTTCTGGATCTCCTCCAGATTGCTGGCGAGCAGACACACACACAAACAAACAGAGGGGCCAGGCTAGCACCAGGGGGCATCATTAACTCATTAGTGAAATTTAAGACAGTCAAGCACTGGTACACACACTGACATTTATACATCTACCCATGACAGCAAATGATGGCGATTTAATCAGACGGGTATTTATAGGTAAAATATCTCAAGATGAGTTGATGGCAAGGCTGCTAATTAAGATATTTCTCTAATATATGTAATATATGATTTAGTATCAATATAGTGCATTACAAAAGTATTCTCATATTTATGGCCCTTAAAGTGTCTTGAGGTTTTTTTTATTTTATTTTGAAAGCCGCATCACTAAACCCACATCAAGCTGTTCTGTTTGAGATGCTAGTAAAGTGAGTGCTGGCATCCTCCAGTCAATCCCCCCCTCCACACACACACACAACACACTCCCAATTTGGAAACAGATGTTGTTTGTCAGATCCTATCATTACTGGCTAATTAAGCAGACATCTTTTCCTTCTTTTCTCCTATCTGCCACTCTTGTATTCATGCATATTGCCCTGCCTTTGTTTCCCCACAAAGATGAAGGCTTCAGAAATGTCATTTTCTGCATTAGATAAATACATCTCTGCATAAGTAGACATACTAGGGGCAAGTACTTATCATTAAAACAAATATATATATTTTTAAACATGTTTTGGACCATAGTGGAAATGTAGGTATGAAACAAAATTTGCTTGTTTGTTAATATATATATATATATATATATATATATATATACACACACACACATACATACATGGTTGGGGCTGTAGGGTGATTCATTTTTTGTATTAATCAAATTCAGTGATCTTGTCCCATTGATGGTCATAAAATATAGAAGATTAGCCATCATGTGACTGAAAAAAAAATGAAAAGAACCTTTTTTTAAAAGTGTTTTACAAAAAATATATATACGCATTCTCAAAAACAAAATGTAAAATAAGAAAATGAAAACATAATGCAGGAGAATACTAAATGAAAATGCTTAATTGGGGGAAACTCAGCGTTTTTTTATATTTTTTTATAGTCATAGATAGTAAAAGAGTTCTCCCAGCTTACGGCCATAATGACAAAAAACTAAACAAAACAAAGAACCCTTATGTTGTTAAATTAATATAAAATAGTTAAGATTCTGTGAAATAGTGATTAACGTGATTATGTGAACTCTTGTTTACAGTTTCAGATTTCCTTGCTTCAATTGAAACACAACACTGTGAAAACATTCATTTTAAGGATTTGCAGTCATAGTGAATATGAAATTATTATTATTAATATTATTTTACTTTTTATCACTAACATTGTCATGGTGATAACAAACTAAATATAAATAATGACATTTTACAAAATTTAAATAGGCTAATGTAAAACAAAAGCTCTTACAAGTTCTGACAAAAATATTTTGCAGAGCAGACAATATAAACAAATAATCTTTTTTCAGAAAAAAGCAAGAGTCCAGACACAACGTGCTGGTTGGTTGCTTTTATTTTTCTTAGTTGTGGAAGCACGTGTGAAAGGTCCTGGTGTGGTATGTGGTGATGGAGGTATTGATTTTTAAAGCCTCTATATGTGCCCTGTTAGTGGGGTCAGAGGTTGGGAACGTGCCCTGTTAACCCCTCGACCAGTCTGGCCCCAAAGTCTGCCAAGGGATTCTGGGAGCCCAGAGTATTTATGACCAGCCCTAGCTAACCTCTGCTCCCCAAAACCCCTCCTAGGTTCCCCCACAATCCTCACCTACAACCCGCAGTTCAACACCAGATTTTACCCCCCTTGTTGTTGTTTGTTTGGTTTTTGGATTGCTTATTTGATGATGAATCCAATAGATACAGAGCAGTAATATATATATATATATATATACAAAAAACGTGAATATTAGTGCATAATTGCCGTTGTGGTACTTCATCAGTTTGCGTCCTTATTCTTCTTACAATGTTGTTTTGGGTTGAAAATGATGTTGTTGTGATATAAATCTGAATCTTTGTGCAGACGAGTGGCTTTTCTCTCAAACATGTGGCATACAGTCGTTGATGTATTGCTGCTCAAACTTTTCAGCATGTCAGTGTTTCGATGCTGCACATCTGGTTTCCTAATTTTCCTTCCCCCCCTCCCTCTATGTCATGACACTGTTTTGTTTTTCTAAGACGGAATAGGAGGGAGGTGAGATAGACTGGGGAAATACTGATGAGTGATGGTTCTGAATATCAACAGTCTCTTTCTCAGCTTTTGTTTCTTTCTGTGGTCAACAGTCTGTCCAGTAATGGATATAACTTGCTATTCAAGTGTTAAATACATCAGAAATACTCAATTTTCTTCTAAAGTGTGACCAGCTTATAGCCATAAAGACATTTATTTGAGTTAATCCACAGAGAAATGGCAAGATGATGCAAGATTCAAAATGATCAAAATGTAAAATTTGATTCTTTTTAATAGGTATACATTTTTCAAGATAATTACTGTAATACTAATCAAAACTATGCCAGTTGTTTTGAAAAAGACATCTGTTATACTTACCAAGCCTGCATTTATGTAATAAAATCTTAATAAAACATTTTTTATTAAAAATGTATATTATTGAAATATGATTACGATCTAAAATTCAGTTTTATTCTATTTTACAATATAAATAAAAAAAACAATAAAATTTAAAAGTTATTTGATACAGAATTTAGTGTGTAGAATTGTATGTACTTATCACTCATTTGTTTGTGTTTATTTATTGAACACTTTAACAAGATCTATATATGTTGTTTTTAATAAAATAAAATAAAAAACTTTTGATGTATACATCAAAAATATATTTGTAATCAATGTATATATAATCGTCTTAGTGCAAAATATTTAGCAGTGGCCTGCTATGAAGGCTTTACTTTATGTAGATTACATCAGTACAAAACTTGAATTGTTTTTATTAAACTTTTCCATATGACAAAACGAAGACGTGATGAAATGAAGGGGTGTTATGCTGAAGTTGCGAGGTTTTCCAGGAGTCCTAATTAATTATGCAAGATGGGTCTAATTATGATGCAGTGAATGGATACATGGCAGAAGGTGCAAGGCAGTGAGGCTTAGAGATTTGCATGCTAAGTGAGTGGGGGAGTGACTAATGCATGTTAATGTGTGTGTTTCGATGTGCTTTCATTTGCCTGTTTGCAGCTGTGCTCCATGATTTCATTAAGGGCTAAAAAGTTTATCATGTAGTTAAAGTGAAAAAGAATGGTACGTGGTGCTTGGGCCCGGCATGAAACAACACATAAAATCATGAGAAGTGTGTTGGAAGAGGGTTGCCAGATAGTGGTTTGGGTGCAGTGTTTATTGGGTCGCAAACTTCACTTCTGGGATTTAAAGTCCCTCCCTCTCCATCTACATTTATAGCCAGAAGCTTGGAGTGGTGATAAGATGACATGCTGAATTTCTCAGGCCACATTGCTAAAATTGCCCGGTCCTGCAGATTTGCTTTATTTAACATCAGAAAGATTAAATCTTTCCTTTCATAACATGAAATACAACCTCTTGTTATGTCCAAGCTGGACTATTGCAGTGCTCTCTTGACAGGTCTTCCAGCCAGTTCTATCAAACCTTTACAGTTAATACAGAACGTGGCAGCAAGATGAATTTTAATGGGCCGAAAAGAAAGCATGTCACACCTCTGTTCATCAATTTGCACTGGCTACCAATAGCTTCTTGCTCTGCACCCCTTTACCTAAATTCCCTACTTCAGACTTCTGTCTCCTCTAGGAGCTTGCGTACTGCAATGGTGCATTATTGTTCCATCCCAAAGAGGCACAAAATCTCTTTCCTTGACTTTTACATTAATTGACCTGTTCAACTCAAGCCATGCATCTTCCATTGTACTAATTTGTCACTTTGGATAAAAGCGTCTTCTAAATGACTAAATGTAGGTGTAATTGTTATACTCACCTTCTTGCTTGCAAAAAAACATGTGTGGTTTACATTTTGTTTTGTTTGTTTCTTTGTGTGTGTGTGTGTGTTTCCCACAGATTTTTCTTGAAGTTTTTCCTAAAGTGCAATCAAAATTGTCTGAAGACAGCAGGCAATCCCAGAGACATGAGGAGATTTCAGGTATTGACCATTTATTTGTAAATAAATGCCCTTTTCAAAATGTAGAAATGTTATGTTGCTAACTTTTTTTTTTCTTTACACTCAAAAAAAAAAAAAAAACATCCTTAAACTAGTTATGTTGCAAGTACATTTAATTCAGACATTACTATTTGTCAGAAAATGTACCTCTTGAATGTATTCATTTTTTAAAGATTGAGATGTTTAATGTCCAAATCTCATTAAGGTCAGAAAACAAGCAAGCTAAAACATAACCAAATCAAGATGCGTTATCTGATTCATCTTAATATCCTAAATTTGTATGCAATTTTGCTTCTCCGATACATTTGTCTTGTTTAATTTGTTTTCCACTGGAATGTAACATACTAATTAAATATAGGTGCAGTGGTAGCGTTTCTTACATTTCTGATAATGTATACAGCATCTCCAGGGGCCAATCGTATGTAGCTTTGAATAAAAAGAGAGTGTGATAGACAAAGTGTCGGAATACAAAATCTCATTAGAGACAGAGAGTGGTCAGAGAAACGCAGAGAAGTGTTAGAAGCAAGGATCATCAGGAAATCAGCCAAGGTGCTTCAGGAAGTTGTCAGGATTTGAATGATGGGCTCCAGATGGGGAAGGTCAGGTTCTGTGACCCAGGAAGTGCTCACTGGGGACTGTCCTGCTTTACTTCCTCCCACTTGTCTTTCACTACTGGAGCCACTTTTTGACATTTCATCCCTTACTCTTCTTTCCCTGCTGTCCTTCTTTATACATTGTTGTGCATTTATTTCATTTTTACACCCAGTTAAAACCATATTGGTATGGTTGTATATGTATATATATACTTTTAAATAAGTGTATTTTTTACTGGGATTTTAGCTGTCAAACGAGCTTCTCAGTGTTTTGTTTTATTTATTTTATTGATTTATTTTTACAATTGGACGAAATCATGTTATATTCATTGATGCTTATTTGGTCGAAACCAAATAAGATAAATAAACCAAATGGCTCCTAATGATTCAAAAACATGTATAAAATGTTGAATTTTAAAGCTGCTGCAGACATTTCAGTAACACTAAAGAATAGGGAACACTTTGTCTCTATTAACTATGACTTTTCCCTCAGTAACTTCATTTTTTGCTGCTTATTAATAGTTAATAAGGTATTGAATAGAAGTTAAGTTAAGGTATTGGATTTAGGGATTAGATAGGATTTTTGGTAGGATTAGGGATGTAGAATAATGCATTAATATGTGCTTATTTAGTACTAAAAATAGCTCATATTAATATCTGCTTGTTTAGTACTAATAAATAGCTAATATTCTAGTAATATGTATGCTAATAAGCATCTAGCTAAGAGACCCTAAAATAAGTGTTACAGATGTTTCTAAAGATAACATTGCTAGGATATCATCAATCTTATTTTGAGATAACAAATCAGATTTTTAAATGGCATGATATCTAAAGGTTTTAATGCATCTCCTTTAAATTGTATTATTAATAAGTCTTTCTCTGCATTCCAATAGGTGGTTTTGTCGACTACAGTCAATGTGGATGGTCCTGTGCTAGCCATTTCTGATAATATGTTCGTGCACAACAACTCTAAACATGGACGTCGCTCTCGTAGAACGGATTCAAATGAGACAGTGGAGACTAACATGGAATATGGTGAGATTCAGAAGTGACTTTAAAAAAGCTACATTTCATTGAGTTTTGCATTAAGCCGCAGTCATATACAAGGGAAAGGCGGTTTTAACCATGAGGTTGGAAGGGCAGCTCTAAATTATCTGAAAGAGTAGAAACGAGTACCTGTGTTGTCAAGTAGAATTTACAGAGGGTTATTTCTTAGATCTTGAGTACTCTTTGTATTTGCATCTTTCATGTCAATTTTATCGTAATTTCTCTATTACAGCTACCCCCTGTATCAAAGCCATCAGCCCTAGTGAAGGTTGGACTACAGGCGGGGCTATGGTAATTGTGATTGGGGAAAACTTCTTTGATGGTCTGCAAGTGGTGTTCGGGAGCATGCTCGTGTGGAGTGAGGTATGCACTATGGAAGCAAGCTTTATTAACTTGCTATAGGGTAAACTTTTGTGAGTTGCCTTAAGGATTGAGCACCAGTATTCAGTAACAATTGCTTTTTTGTCATTATCCATGCAGTTAGTCACTCCTCATGCTATCCGAGTTCAAACTCCTCCTCGACACATACCAGGGGTTGTAGAAGTTACGCTATCTTACAAATCTAAGCAGTTCTGCAAAGGAGCTCCAGGGCGCTTTATATATACAGGTAAATACATCCACACTCAAAAGTGAAAGCATTATGACTTTTGGCACTTTCAGAACACCAGAACATTGTCATGTTTATTTGAGTGGCCCAACTTGTCATCTGATGTTTTAGTACTTGTTTAAATGCAAAATAAAAAATGCTTTACCTGTGTCCTATGTAAAATTACATACTGTGCAGACAGTGGAATATGTAGACTAGAGGGACGTTTTAAAGATGAATGGATTCTTACTTAGTGTGGTTGTCTCTAGCGCTGAATGAGCCAACTATTGACTACGGTTTCCAGAGACTTCAAAAGCTGATCCCTCGACATCCTGGTGACCCTGACAAATTGGCAAAGGTTTGTAAATATTCCTATATGCTCACAACTATAATTATATACTGTATAAAGTAGACACAAACCTTTTTTTTTTGCACTCCAACTGATTTTCTGTCTTTTAGGAAATGTTACTTAAAAGAGCAGCGGACGTTGTGGAATCACTCTATGGAAATGCAACCAGCAATCAGGTAACCACTGAATTGCAGTAGATATAATATTAATTAATTAATAATATTGAATTCATTTGGGATGTCATGTAGTATGCTAATGAAGAATACGTGCTTTATCAGTACAAATAAACAGCCAATGTGTTAATAGTGGGAATTAGTCCCGTTTGGCATGGACTCCACAAGTTTTCTCTGATCATCTCAACATTAATATTATTCAAAATAATATAAAAATGTTCTATAGAGCATGATTAGACTTCAATGGAAGCAAGGAACTTTGGTCAATTAAACAAATTTGCTTATTTGCAAGTACATAGCTACGAATGAATGCCTCCTGTAATTTCTCCATTCAACAGAAATTGAATTTCTTAAAGGGATAGTTCTCCAAAAAATGAAAATTGTTTTCATCGTTTTATTCTTTTGATTACTCTTTTTGTGTATTGCCTTGAACTTTTCTTTGCTGTTCTGTTGGTGCAGGACATGTTGCTGAAACGGGCAGCAGACATAGCTGAGGCTCTGTACAGTGTGCCACGACCTCACAGTCAGCTGCAGGCCATGCCAAGTTCCCCTGTCCACGGCAGCGTCATGGGCCTTAGCTCTTATCCCACCCAGCTGGGTGTAAGCATTGGAGAACCTGGGCAAACCAGCAGCCAAGGTAAAGACCCTAACACAATTGCCCTTATATTCAGAAGTTTTTTTCTTATTCATTGTGACAGATTATAATAGATGGTTATGCTTGACCTTTAATATGAATAACAGTGTTTGTAATTTCTTTTGAACAGTGTTAAGGGTTAAATGATTTTCTTTCTGTCATTGGATATGAAAAGTGGTGGACAAAGTGTGAAAATCAAGTGTTTACTTAATCTTTGAATTTACATTTATATATTTTTGTAAGTTTTACCTAGTCGTAACCTCCAGAATGTAATCAGATATTGTTCTTTTTAAATGTTTAATTTCTTCATTATTCACCATCAACCTACTGGCTTTATATTGAGTTTTCTCTTTATTTAAGGTTACACCCGGAATCCAAGCAGTTTGTCACCGCGGGGCTACCCTTCCGCATCGACCCCTCAGCAGTCAGGCTATGGATCCAATGGATGCATGAGTGCGAGTTACGGAGCAGTGCCCATGAGTAGTCTGGGTGTTTCAGGGTCACCTGGCTTTAACAGTGCCTCACCAAACAGCTCTCCTTATGCTAGTGAGTTTGTTCCTTTTAGTTTTACTCAGATCTTTTGCAACTTTTCCCCCCGCCATTTTTAATTATCCTTTTGCTGAAAATCCAGAATTAATTTTGACAACCAAATATATTTTATGATCAAAACTTTTTTTTTTTTTAGTCATGCCATCTAGCCCCTCTGTACCTGGCTCCAGTTCTTCATCCTCCCTTTTGCCCTTTACTTCGTTCCCATCCTCGAACAAACAAAAAAGTGCCTTTGCTCCTGTCCTGAGACCACAGGGTTCACCATCACCTGTTTGCCAAACGTCAGGAGGCTCTGGCTTTAGAGGTACTAGAGATCTTCTTTCCAACTTTACTGAAAATATTTTTGATAAAGGTTCTCTAAGCCCTTAGAGGCAGGAAGAGAAACGTATTATTTCTGGAAACTGTGCTAATTAAAGGAATAAGTAACCCAAAATTAAAATCGTACTTGAATTTCTTTCTTTATCGAACAGTTTGTGAGAATTCAGCATCAAATCACTTGCTCATCAATGGATCCTCGGCAGTGAATGGGTGCTGTTAGAATGAGAGTCCAAACTGTTGATAAAAACATCAGAATGCCTGTATAACTGCTTTCAGTGAAATCCATCCCAACTTTAACATGTTAGAATCTTTTTTACTGGAAAAAGCAATATTATGGATATATAAGGTTTCAATTTTTGTTTAAAAACAATGTTAAAAACATCAAAAATATGCATGATGAATTTGTTTCTTACAAACACATAGCTTTTCACTTCATAAGACATCTATTGATGGACTGGAGTCTGGATTACTGTGATGCTTTTATCAGCTGTTTGGACTCTCATTCTGACAGCATCCATTCACTGCAAATGATCCATTGTTAAGCAAGTGATGTAATGTTAAAGTAATAAAAGTTCAGCTAAATCTGATTGTCAGTAAATTTCCTGCAAAACAAAATTTTTGGGTTAACTATTTCTTTCAGTGTCATATGTAAACACAAAATTTTGTGTCGATAATTACTCTTTACTTATTTCATGCTTTGACGATATAGGTATAGTGTAATAACTGTTTACTGAATTATCTGATATAGCTATATGTTACTGTTAACCTCTATTTCTTTTTTTTTTTTTTTTTCATTTCCAGCGATGACAGGTCTTGTGGTTCCCCCAATGTAGTGGATGAGTCTTTTCCAGTCATAAGCTCTACAGTTAGTGGCTAAAAACTGGACTGACATCAATGTTGTCTCTTTCAAGCCACACAGAGTGAACAAGATACAGTTTCTGATCTTCTGATGAAGACCCATCGAGAGTATTAGAGACCACAACGACATCTTCAAAAGATTTTGGGAACCTTCTTAAAACATGTCCACTCTATGCACACCGTTTGCCTCTGATTGTGAGGAGGTTGCCAAAGGGATGGTCTTACTTAAAGGTTCTTCCAGCCACAAAATGCCAAAAGAGGAATAATTTTATCAGAAATCATGAGACTTGAGACTGTTACACATTTCTGGCCATATGTTCTTGACACTGGTCAATAGACTTTCACCGCAGTAGATGCCAGTAAAAGGGATGTCAGTTGTCTCAAAACTGTTTTTTTTTTTTTTTTTTTTTAAACTATATGCAGATAGATCTACATCCCTAAACTGAAATTGTGTTTTTGAAAGCATATATCAGGCTTTTCATTTAGAGAAACAGAAAATGTCTATTTAGGTTTAGGTATATGAACTGATTACCTCATAAATTGACTTATTTAATGACAGAAACTATATAAGTTATATTTTTAGGTTGAGTACTAATATAAGGAACCATAATTGTATTTGCTATTGTTATTATTATCTAATTGTATTTGTTTTTCTGTAAACCTTTTATATGTTGTCATTTTGTTATTCGTATTAAAGTAGTGACTGAAGATTTTTACATGTAAAAGAGTTTTGTTGTTAAAAATACAGGGAATATTTTATTCATGTCCAACTTTATTAAGAATGTGTTTGTTGGTGTTGACAAAGTATAGTCTTTCTAAGTCAAGAGTACAGAAACATGAAAGATTAATTATTCTTATCAAGGAATCAATGCTTAAGTGATCATATCATATTAGCACTTCAAAATATTTCTGGGATGCACTCAATGCTTTTTTCCTCTTCCACATGGCCATTAATTCCCATCTTTTTTATTTCTTTTAGTAAACATTAGAGCTTATTTTTCGGGTTTTATGTTAATTCAAACAAACCAAAGACAGGGCTGTAGTTAGAAGAATAATTCACCAAAAACTGAAAATGTGTTAAAAATGTATTTCCCCTCAAGCCTGATGTAGTTTTATTCTTCATTGGAACAGATGGGGAACAGATGGGAAAATTTAGCATTTCATCACTTGATCACCAATGGATCCTCTTGCAGTGAATGAGTGCCGTCAGAATAAGAGTCCAAGCAGCTGATAAAAGTCAACAAGTATTAACAATAATGAACAAGTCATCCAAACGAATTGAAAAGATTAGTTTGTAATAAACAAATCCTTTATTAAAGTGTTGCTAAAGCTATTACTGTAATCAGGAGAGAAATGCGCACAGATCAAACACCTTTTAAGAAGTAAAAACAGCTCAAACAAATATGAGAGTGGATTTTGGTTTAATAAAACAGCAAGTGATATACCTTTTCACTAATGGGTTATGGAATGTTTTTTATGGATAGAAGTGATTGTTTAAAGTAAAAATGTCTTGAAAGCATCATACAGTGTTAACTGATGAACTGGCCATGTGGATTATTCTAATCCGATTAGCTACTTGTTTTAGCTAGAATTTCTCTCGCTCCCTCTTTTAAAAAAAAACATATATATTGGATGGCATGACAGCGAGTATGCTTTGTAGCATTTTCATTTTTGATGGAACTTTTTATTTATTTAACCATGTGTGCCATCAAGTGTATTAAAAGGCAAATTGAAGGATAGAAAGCTTCACTAGCAGGGTTAAAAGGAATATTTCACCCAAAAATGTAATTCTCTCATCATTTTCCTACCCTCAAATAGTTCCAAACCTTCATTTTTGGGTGAACTATTCCTTTAAGCAAACGTGCCCATATATCTTTCTCTGAACAATATAGAATTGACAAGCAGGACTAGTAAATTAAATTCTATTTTGACCAGTAAATTAATGTTATTCATGAAAACAGCATCTGTTTACAACACAATGCACAAATCAATGCATGTACTATGTGCATGTAATGCTTGATATATTCTGTCTAAAGGCTGCTTTATTGAAATATATTATAACTCTTCCGGATTCACATCTCCTCTCAGTGTGCCCTGGGCAATTGCAGATGGAAAATACAGGAAAAAGTCCCTTGTGTGTTTCTCCAAACAAAAACAGAATGTTTCTCTCACACAAATGCACTCAATACATTTTGGGGTACATTTTCACATGAATCTATTACAGAGAACAATCATTTATTATAAAACTGCCACAATTTTGACAACTATATTAACTTGTTAATTTTTAATGTAGAATAACTGGGCCAGTAGCTAATTAGAGAATGGTGTGTATTCTAAAGGTATGATTTGATTTAAAATTGCGTTTTTTCCCCTTTATAAAATATCCCAATTTCTTATTCAAAGGAAAAAGAGATATTGTGTCGTATCCTTAACCCAGTCGCACGGCTAGTCGTGGCAATATCACGAAATAGGCATAAAATCTATTGATTCGTGTCAGGGTCACGAAAATTACGTTAAGTCGTTCAAGGCGTATTTAGGCTATGCCAAATAAAAACGAAAGCACCTGGTATTAATACGCAATAATTGAGTTTTTGGCGAGCATAGGGTACGCAGTTTTCGCGTACATTCGCATCTACTCTACAATTCTGATTACTACTACTGCCCATATTTCTGCATGTCCGGTTTTTCATTTTTACTATGCTTACTGTTTATACCCACATTCATGAGATCATGTAGCTACAAACGAGCTAAAAATTAGATAAAGATAGAATACAAAAACAAACAAAAAAACAAACAACAACTAAAATACTCCACAATGTCAAATATCTGAAATATGAGAGAGTTCATGCACTGGGATGGATTTGTGTTAACTGACATGTAACTGAAGTCTAAATTATGCTGAGACGGTTGCTGGTTGAATAAAAAAATAAACTCATACCAAGTGGCGGCAGATGGATACCACACAATGCCCAGCAATATAGGGAAAATCCACTAGCTAATTGTCTCGTAGTCTGTTGGGCCATCAATCACCCACAGCTCTAAAGCAGCATTCAGTCTATGGCAGTGACGTAAAAGCATGCCTGCAGTCATATAATATCATTACCTATATGCTTAATTCACCATTCACAGATGAGCTTGAGGGAGACAAAACAGAAAGTGATTGTTGCTCTCACATTTGAGTGATTGGGTTCAATAGCCACATTTGAGATGAAATGATAAGAAAAGGGAGGACGAGGTGACTTTATTAAAAGAAAACGATAGTAGTATGGATATATAGTGATAGTAGAAGCCTATGTAACTCACGATTATGCTGTTGTTTTATAAGTGCATTACTGGTTTACTTTTAATATACATTGAAGGCTCAATCTTAAACAGGGAATCTGTCATTTATATTGTCCATACTTTGTAAAAACATATGCTTAATGTATTATTAAAACTGCATGGATATGCTATGATTCTTGATGATTGGATCATAAAAGATTTCTTCAAAAATAAATTCAAACAAACAAAAACCTGATAAATGCATGTGTGATTAAATATGCAAGGGCATATATGATGATTACTCATTAATTAATAGAGGTTGCGGATGTTCTCTCTCATGCATTAATTACACCCTCATTAGCATATCAATTAGATGAATCAGAGATCATGTAATTAAAACCCAAGTAGGAGCACCTGCTGCCTCTGTTTATGTTTGTGTGTGCATATGTTTGTGTATGTGAAAGCATGCCTTTGGTTGAGCATACACTTGTCAATCAATTGCCTTTTTAGTATATTTATTTATTTTTTGCCTCTGATGGAATCTTTTATCTTTAGATATTTTAGAATATGGTTTCGAAACTAACTTGCTTTGTTGTATATATTTAGATTTTTATATGAACATTTTTTTATTATAACATTCTTTAAAGCAATACAATAAATTAATAAATTCAATTCAATAAAATAATTTTGGATTTATATGGTATGCAGCATAACTTCGCAAAAGAACACATCTTTAACTTGTTTTTGAGTTTAGCCCATGACATAAAAAAATATTTTTACAACGTGATCAGCAGTCTTCTTGAATGCTTGCTTAATTCAAGCTATTTATCACTTTTGGTATGGGTCCACCTGCTGGCCACAAGATGTTCCAGCAGCCCAGTTCTGATGATGTTCCGTCTGTGAATTACCACATTACACATTGTGACTGCATTTCCGAACGTAACAACTGTATCATATTTTACTGTATCAAGGTTTCTTACAAATCTAAGAACACAAATATGCGCAAAAATCCCTCATAAACAAATAGTCACCAATCTCTTTGATCATAGTTTAGATCTTTAAAAAATAATAATATGATCTTACAAATAAGTGGTCAGTTTTAAAAACTCGAAAATCAATCAATCAATCTTTTTTTCAGTTAATGACTTCTCCACAGCATCTGGGTTTTGTCATAATGACTATCACCTCATCAACAAAAATGGACTGCATGTTACAGCAGCATTCAACTAAATCACCTTCTGAAATAATCATTTGGTTACTTCTTTCTTGAAATTGTTAGTCTGTAGAACAGTACTGTAAATAGCATTACTATTACATATTGTATGTCCAAAAACAAACCGTTCACCACAGTGCAGTAGTTGAACATATTCTGCGCATTTCACTAAAGTATTGTTTCTGATTGACTGATGCCATGTTTCTCTTTGATACCCTGTTTTATTTTGGTTAGCCATATCAAATTTCTTACATTACCTCCAGCCAACTCTGTCAGTCAGTTCACGTGCAATCACTGACAATTCTAAATATGCAGTAAACATTTTACTACTGTGAATGACAAAATGTTTGTGCACCGTTCTAGACAGTCATGCCATATTATAAAAGTATTGTGAATACTCAGAATTATTGGTTTTCTTGTTGGAATGTTCTGACGATGGATCTGATAGTTGAGCTTTGGCGGTTACATTCTACTCCATGCTTACTAGTTACTCCACAATCGCACACTGTAAAAACTCTAAAATACTGAATCATGATAGCTGCATAAACAAATGCCATTTCAGCCCAACCAAGCAGGTAGAGCCATCTGCTTATAAGTTTGCGTTGAATGCCATTTCCAGATATTCAGAAGCAGAGCTGACACTGAGAGGAGGGGTTTTGCCACTCTTTCATCTGCTGCAGCCATTGACTTCAGGACCTCCATCACGGCAGTTCTTTCATTCTGATTAGCTTTGTCATGATGTTTATCAAACCACTTCTTCCTGTCACGATATGGAGACGAGGAGGCGTGCGGATTCAAATGCGAAGCTGTTTATTGTGTAACAGAGCATGAACAGATAGACAGGGTCACCACCGGCAATCATACGGGGATTTAGATACACATGATAATTGGTTACTGGGTGGAGACATCAATGAAAACCTATAACGACAGACAAGGGTGCAGACCTGTATGAAACACTATGACAACGAACCAGATGGGCGGAGACATGAGAAACCATAACAACAGACAAGTTGGGCGGAGACATGAGTTCATTGAAAAAGGTCCAGATATGAAAACAGAGACAGAAACACAAAGAGTTTGTTTGGCGCTGGAGCGCAATCCAGTAGCCTGAGCTGGCACATCCAGCTTGATCATCACACTTCCACTGAGGAATTAATGTGTTATTAATTGTGCAGAGATGACCAGTCTGCCACAGCACAAAAGTGATCCATTGCAATACACACTGCTTGGTAGCTGCAGAAACCTTGCTGTGCTCACCAAAGTATATAGTACCAATAATTAATTTATGCCACTGGGATGAGCAGTTCACGTAAATTATCGGAGGCTGGACTGGGCACAATAAATGATGCCTTTCATGCTCTGGGGATTGATATTGTGAAGGAAAGAAGGCTCGGAGTATAAACAACTGAGGTTAGGGTATAAAATAACTTTTACTAGTCTAAGGGCAAAGCCAAAGGCATACCAGGCAAGTAAAAGGGCCTGTAAATCTACTCGTATAAGTGATGTTAATGATAACAACTTTAAGGGTCAGACATTTGTTTGACTCCATGGGCTCAAGTGATATCTGATAGACCTTCTAGTGGTTCCCAATCTTGGTCCCAATTGCACTTTTTTTTATGTCTCTCTTATTAGACATCTACACACCTGAGATCTTTGAGTCTAATGAGCTGTTGAGTTAAATCAGATGTGTTTGATTAGAAAGAAATCTAAAATGTGCAGGGTCCTCCAGGACAAGCGTTGGGAACCACTGGACTATAGAAAGATCCCAAAAGGAACTGTTATGGTGCTTTTCCATTGCGGCTCAGTTTGCGTTTCCACTGTAGTTTAGAACCGCTTTAGAGTGGGCGGGATTATTCACGTGTCGTTATAGTTGCGACGCCTCTACTGCCATGACATCATCGTAAACGCGCCACAAACAAACACACTACAATGGAGCATATCGACGGAATGGTGTTCGGCTACCAACAAGAGGAACGTCTGTACTTCCTCAATAGACCACGAAACAGCCATTTTTGGTTGGTACAAAAGGGTGCGTTTCTTTAAACAAAACAGTTGCGTCCGATCCTTCGCTGGCTGTGCTGATTTAAATCTAGCGGGTCTGTTGTGTCTCGTGTAGCAAGTTCAGTGACGCAGTACTGACGATTTTCTCTGGCCAATCAGTGACCAAGCAGAGTTTACACGTTACGTTTCGGTAACGGTTCGGCTCACTTGGAACCTCGGCTGAGGTGGTACTAAAAAAAGGACCAGATACTGTTCCCAGTCGAAAACCCCCCAAAACTGAGCTGTCCTGAACCGTGCTGTGCCGTACTATGCAGTGGAAAAGCGCCATTAGTTTGTAGATGAGATGATAGCCTCCCCAGAGATTGTGAGCTAGAAATCTACAATGCTATCGGTCTGGAGTAGGAACCGCTAGTTAAGTGTAGAGCACATCTAGTTCTTTGTGTTAATGTCAATCAGACCAGACAGTGTGTATGTGTACGTGAATCCATAATAAATGAGGGCACAAATGTGTATAATTACATGGGTATTACAATGTAAACATGGTTTATGAGGACACTTCCTGTGTCATCTTAAACCAAATGACTTAAAATACACATTAAACTTTTTTTATTCAAATGATTAATTTAAGGTGTGACTGATTATCAGTCCTTAAGTAGGAGTAAAGGAAACAATTTACATTAAATTTATAGAATCTATGAATATGCTAATGTCATTGTTTTCTTGGGATACTTATTCAGGGAATAACTAAAAAGCCTGCCAGATCCACCTCTGGCACAGCTTGATGTTCAGTGTCTTCAAATTGAAACCAGTGCATTTCAATGGTTAAGCATCTGCATTTCTTCAGTCTTTTTTAATTTACCTCACAGTGGGGGAACTGCTACTGCTTTTAGATTAAACATACATGGTTAAACATACATGCTCCTGCCCTTCAGCTCTGTACATTAAAGACACTCCCTAATCGTACAATTAATACATATACAGGTAATTATTGCCATTGAATTATAACTTTATATCCAGAGAACAATGGTCTTGCTAGTGTAGCCCGTTCTCTCCTAAGTTATCTCTCTAGACCAGAGAGGTTCATAAAAATGGTTGATAAAAAAAAGAGTTTGACAAAACTATGAATCTGTGTTTCTAACATGACAACAATTACATTCTTGTTTTCCCTGTGTTCACTGTTAAAGGCACACTGACAAAGAATAAATGCATGTTGTTCAGGGACACGCTTGCTGCTTCTACAAAAATACCAAAGAATGCTAAATATTCGCCCTCTGTCAACGTGCAAAAAAAAAAATCATCCAATAACACTGGGAGGTTTGGCATTTATTGTTAGACGTGGGGCTTTCTCCTCCCTAAAGTACAGATGGGCCAATAACAAAAGAGCAGACTTCCCGTTGTATCTCGCGATCGACGCCTTAGAAAAGTCACAGAGCATCTATAAATTCGGTCATTTCAACGGATCTGGCGTACAGCTTTTCTGTACACCCGATAACATCGCGGAAAAATGAGTGAAACAGCGATTTCATTCGCCAAGGACTTTTTGGCCGGTGGGATCGCCGCTGCTATATCCAAGACTGCTGTTGCCCCTATAGAAAGAGTCAAGCTGCTCCTACAGGTATGTCTGGCACTGCATTGGTGAAAGTGAGACTGCACTGCTGTTTAAAGCTTAACGTTGCTATGCCTGCATTGACAATGAGTGGTATCACACAAGAAGACCACATACGATCTGTTTTCGAGGCGCTCTCGTTTCTGAATTTCATCTTGCAGTTCAGCTTTCGGTTTAATGTGGGAAGTGTATATATTTTACATTAGATTTATAAGCGGCCTTTTCCCCCATTGATAAGAGGCAACATAAAAGTTCGTTCCAAACGCAAATGTTCAACGCAAGCCTTTAACCCTTTGCTGAAGTATGAAGAACTTTCTCTCGACGTCTTTAGTATATAAACGTTAGATGGTTTCTTTAAGGAAGTCATTTTTTTTACCGCTTATGATCATGTGACCCAGACTGGGAGAGTGGACATGACACGTATAAACAGCATAGTTTAAGCAAGTTTTATTAATTAAATATAACCCTGACTTTAGAAGAATAATGTTTATTTATTTATTTATTTTTTCTTTGTTACAACTGTGCTAACATAAATAAGATATTCTTCATAGCAGCTGGGTGATGAATGCTGCACTGCATTGTCATGGCAACATTCTGAGTGAAGATAATAAGGAAATGACGTTGTCATGTATTACTCCCTTTGCCAAGTGTATTCCAACCAGGCCACAATTACCTTGCTCCTTTCGTAGTCACCCACTTACAATTCTCATCCCTTTGGGGTGAATGGGTAATTAATTAATTCAAAAAGTGTTGGAACCCTGTTGCATCACTCAGTCTGTTAATATTGGGGGGTTATTTGTGAGAATTTGGTGCTATGTACATTCAGTAACATGACCACCCCCTTGTTTTTACAGTGTTAGCTTGGTTTCTATATCTAGTCAGTACAGGACACTAAAAATGTTTACAAAGGTCAGAAGCGTCAGTCTGATGCATCTAATAAAACCTGTCAAATGTACCTCTCAGTTATATTGGATAATAGTCCTTGTTTATAATATGTCTTGAGCATTTGAAGTTTTTTTTTGGATTTTTGAAAGTTGTGATAGCTGTTAACAACAACTGCGCTATTTTATTCTGATTAGCAATCAAACAAAATTGGTTGTAGTTGTAACCAAGGTTGTGGCAAGGAGAATCTATTTACAGGACCAGGCCTGTAGTTCTGTGGAGGGTCACAGCCAAAGACCACCTCTGCTACTAAATATGTTGTGTCCTTGTCAGTGTCTGTTGTCTTTGATTCCATTTATGTACTAATGTTGTTGTTCTCTTCTGGGGAAAAATAAAAACTTTCCCAAAAAGTTTGACAGATTTTGAAATATTTGTGGCAACTGTTGATTTGAGTCATGCAGAACAATTTAAATAGTTGTGTTTAACGATATGCCGATGTTTTATACTTTAAATGATTTTTTAAAATACTTAAAATTAAAAATTTTTTTTACAGGTCCAGTATGCCAGCAAGCAAATCACAGTAGACAAACAATACAAAGGTATTATTGACTGTGTAGTACGTATTCCTAAGGAGCAGGGCTTCCTGTCTTTCTGGAGAGGCAACTTGGCCAATGTCATTAGGTACTTCCCGACACAGGCTCTCAACTTCGCTTTCAAAGACAAGTATAAGAAGATTTTTCTGGATGGTGTTGACAAGCATACCCAGTTTTGGAGGTACTTTGCTGGTAACCTCGCCTCTGGTGGTGCTGCTGGAGCCACGTCTCTGTGCTTTGTCTACCCCCTTGACTTTGCCAGAACCCGTTTGGCTGCTGATGTTGGAACGGCTGGTGCAGAGAGAGAATTCACAGGCCTTGGAAACTGTTTAGTAAAGGTCTTCAGGTCTGATGGTCTGAAGGGTTTGTATCAGGGCTTCAACGTGTCTGTGCAAGGCATCATCATCTACAGGGCAGCTTACTTTGGCATCTATGACACCGCGAAAGGTGGGTTTTATTAGAGTAAGCCAGAAAGCAGATTGCGACATCATGGGCTAAGATAAAGTAGCATGTTTTAATATACACACACACACATCCAAAGAATCAAATTTAGAGTTAGTCTAAACAATATTAAAACATATTTGTTGATATGAACAAAGTCAATGTATGCAGGTTTAATGACTTTTATAACAAAAGTAAACAAATCCATTTGACTAATATTACTTGGAGGCATTCGGATCACATGTACAACCAAAACAGTTAAAAATATATTAACAAAAAAAAATAAAAATGAAAAAAAATTTAGTTGCAAAAGGGATGATGGGGAAAGTTACTTTTAAAAGTAATGCATTAGAGTATTGTGTTGTTACTCCCTAAAAAGTAATTAATTGCATACATTTTATTCATATTTTATGGAAAGTAATGTGTTATGTTCATTTTCCATTACTTTATCATTTGGACTGGACTGGACTTCCTTGTCTTTGATATGCACTGTAGAATTTACGGTAAAAATTGCAGTTGTGGTTGCTGGAATTCAACCGTAAAAAATATGGTAAAAACAAATAAAGTTTTACGGTTTTAAGTTAAATTTATAGTTAAAAACTGTAATTTCATTAACTGGTGTAATAATTATACAGTAGTCAACATTTGAAGTGGATCAATACCTTTCATCAAAGTTGTCCTAAAATCTAAACCAATACCTATCCTTGTCTTAGGACAACTTTGATGAAAGGTATTGATCCACTTCGTATGTTGACTACTGTATACCAACCTATTAAAGTACTAATGTATGTTTTGTACATTTTAAATACACTGAAAACCGCCAAATGCAGATGGTGATGAGAAAGTCACATGATGAACCAAAGCCCATCACAAACGTCTTTTAAATATTAACATATATAGAAAGTGCTCAATGTCATTCACACAAGCACTAAACACCATGTGAGACTCATTTAACTAAAATATGCAATAAACATTAATTTAACAACATTGCGTGCAACATACAGCCCTAATAAACGTAACTGAAAAGAAAGAAACTAAAAATAAACTGTTATTTCAAAGAAAAAACATCAAATTTGAAATGCAATGCAGGGAATTCTGGGAATGTCTGTTTATGGTTATATACCATACTATTTTCAGTGTTTTACCATTAAATCGCAGTAATTTTTTACAGTGTAAGAATGTTGTACATTTATATATTTACACAGATTAGCATATTCACTGTCTACATATTTACCACCTTTGGCTCATTTTATTTTTAGTTTGTTTTTTGTTTTTTCTTTGCAAAAATAACAATCATTCAGAACTGTTGTAGCTTTACACTTAATCTTTTTAACATCTGAAATTTAGTTCTGAAAATTGCTTTAGTAAGCCAATAATGCCAAATGGTGAACCTCTATGGGGCAATAGCATAGATTTTGTTGTTTAGCTGAAATGTTTGTGTTTAACAGGCATGTTGCCTGACCCAAAGAACACTCATATTGTGGTCAGCTGGATGATTGCTCAGACAGTCACTGCCGTTGCTGGTCTCGCATCGTATCCCTTTGATACAGTACGTCGTCGTATGATGATGCAGTCTGGACGTAAAGGAGGTAACATCCAAACCATTTTTCTTTTCATGTTATTTTCAAAGTATATAAGCCATTTTGGTGTTTGGTTACGGCCAGTCTTGAATATCATAATGTTATTTTTTTTTAACTTTTTAATTATTTTTTAGCTGACATTATGTATAGTGGCACTATTGACTGCTGGAGGAAGATTGCACGTGATGAGGGAAGCAATGCCTTCTTCAAAGGTGCCTTGTCCAATGTGCTTCGGGGCATGGGCGGAGCCTTCGTCCTGGTTCTGTATGACGAGCTCAAGAAGGTCATTTAAACACTATAGAATTCACTATTTGAAGAAGAAACTTCAGCTGTGTATTATATGAATGGACGCCTTTACTTGTGAGGCCTAACTAGTGTTGCAATACTAGTTCCATAAAAGACATGTATTTTTTTAAAAATGTTTCTCTCTTTCCATACTTATCACTGGTCACTGTTGTTATTCAGTTATCATAGCTGTTTTTTCAGATTGCTTTTTTAACAAAGACTTGAATAAAGTCGACCCACTGAACCTTCACCTGTCTGTTGTAGTTTTATAATTATTTGCAACATTATTTGTGCACATCTTTGTGCAGGTTAGTTGTTCAGTTTTAAAAATAATATAGATCAACCAATTATAAGCTAGTTCTCAGAAACAGTGGGTGATTCTCATAAATCTCATGTCTGGAAAGCAAATACAGAAAGAGGACAACCCAAGAGTTATACATTCTGATGATGGATGAATGTCCAGAAAACAATAAGGGTCAACAGCCAAGAGAAAGAAGAGGAGTAAGAATGCACAGAGGAAACCGCAGGAGAGGCCAAGGACAGAGGTGCTTATCTGAAGAAACAAGGGCCACAATTGTTTACCATGTTGTCAATCATGGCCTTAAAATTACTAAAAGATGCAGCTAAATATTTGGAGATCAACCGTATCCTTAATACTGTAAATCATTATCCCGCAAAGAGTAATGTGTATATTTGTACATTTGAAATGAATATATGGCATACATGAGAAGCGCAGCCTTCTGCATTTCAGTACAGTAACTTTCATCCAAACTGTACCCATAGTTAATACCTTATTAATACTAGCAGTGCAGTGTTATATTGACAATGTGACTAAACATTTTGACTGTCTTGTTAGTGAAAAATGACACAAGGACTTTTCATTCTGATAGCGCTGATATGTTCATAGACATAAATACCTTTGAGAGATGAACTAAAGATTTGGAGTAAGTTACAGGCTTTTGCAGGAAATCCATTTTGTGGTGATGTTTGTGCTGTTTTGAGAAATGCACATACTTTGCAAAAAATTAAGGATGGTTCGAGAAATGCACAAAAGCGATTGAGAAAAAATAATTTTAACTGCATACATTTTCTACCCTCATTTCCTTTGATAAATCTATTTTACAATATGGTACAAAAAATATGTCTTCTCAGTACCTTTTGAAAAAAAGAATTGTGTGTGTGCTTGTAATATTTGAGAGAGAAAAACAACTGTAAGTCACAAATCAACCTCTATGCACCAGCGGAAACATAATTTTCCTGAAAGCTTTTATTTTTTTACCTCAAATATGAAAAAACTTTTTTCATAAAATACATATTTTATATAAAATATTTACATAAATCATTTTAATAAACTTAAACCTGTAGAATATGGGTTTCACTTCAAGTCTGTTCCCAAGCTTTATATTTTTATGACCCTTTTTTGACATGGACATTTTGTCCACTTTAACCTATGAGTAACTTTTTTTTAATTGATGTTACAAGGGTTAAGTATATTTGTCATGGTATACAAATGCATTGTATGTGTACAGGAACATATGACTTTACTCCTGGAGAGGTACCTTTCTGCAGATTACAGTTACTTTGACTTAATTTGAAAGTAGCCATGAAGGCCTTGATAAGCTTGTTCATCTGAACACGGTGCCATGCCTATTTCGAGACTCGATCGTGTAACCAGCGCTGAAGCAGTCTCATATGAAGCAATCCCAGCTGCGTTACTGCGGCTGTCATATGCCCCAGGAGCCTCTGAAAAGTTTTGAGAGGAACCACTGTCTTGTGCCTGAAGAAGTCCAGGCAATTCAGCACTGCCTGTGCGAGGTCGTTGGTGAGGCGGCCAGGCATGTCAACCGAGTCCAGCTCCATGCTGAGAAAAGATATCCTCTGCACTGGGGAGCGTTTGCTCTTTTCTCGGTTGACCCGAAGGCCCAGATGGCTGAGGTGGCGAAACACCAGGTCCCTCTTGAGTGCACAACAAATAGCTTGATTGAGCTATGATGATCCAGTCTTCGAGGTCGTTGAGGATGTGGATGCCCATCCACCAAAAGGGGGAAGAGGGCACCCTCCCAGACCTTCGTAAAGATGGGGGGAGAGAGGGACAGGGCAACTGTGAGCACCTTGTACTGATACGCTTAACCCTTGAAAGCAAACCGCAGAAGAGGTCTGTGTCGAGGTAAGATCGAGACGAGAAAGTATGTGTCCTTCAGGTAGATGGCTGCGAACCAATCCTGGGGCCGAATACACGTCAGGGGAGTTCCGGTTCAGAGGGAGGTCACGCGCTGGACGGACCAATAGGTGGCCGTGTTACAGGAGGCACTTGATGACGCTGACTGGGACATGTTCCGAAACAGCTCCGATGACGTCAACGTGTTTACGGAAGTGGTTGTGGGATTCATTGGGAAACTAGTGGATGATACCCCACAGAAAACGACTACCAGAACGTTTTCCAACCAGAAGCCGTGGGTGGATAAAACCATCTGCCTACAACGCGGAACTTGCATCGGGTGACATGGACCTGTACATGGCAGCGTCATATAACGTGCGGAAGGCGGTGAAAGAGGCGAAGCAGCGCTATGGGAGGAAACTAGAGTCACAACTCCAACAGAGTGACTCTAGGAGCCTGTGGCAAGGACTAAGGACAATAACAGACTATAATGCACCAACATCCGGTATGATGAACGTGGACGTGACTCTGCAGACGAGCTAAACACTTTCTACGCTCGCTTCGAGGCTACAGCCCAAGACGCTAATGATGCTAATGCTAGCGGCGCTAACGGCTGCGGACAGGAAGACACTGCCAGCACCGGAAACACGTTCATCATCTCCGAGCATGACGTGAGGAGAACCTTCAAGACAGTGAACACCAGGAAAGCAGCAGGACCAGACGGCATCTCAGGTCATATTCTCATAGCCTGCGCAGACCAGCTAGCACCTGTGTTCACAGAGATATTCAACCTCTCTTTATCTCAGTTGGTGATCCCCACATGCTTCAAAGAGTCCATCATTGTTCCTGTTCCAAAGAAACCTCATCCTGCGTCCCTCAATGACTATCGCCCTGTAGCCCTCACCTCAGTATTGATGAAGTGCTTTGAGCGGCTGGTCAAAGACTTCATAATTTCTTCTCTACCAGACACACTCGATCCACTTCAGTTTGCATACCGTCCAAACCGGTCTACAGATGATGCCATTTCTCATCTCCTCCACACATCACTCACTCACCTGGACACTAGAGGGGAGAATTATGTTAAAATGCTCTTCATCGACTACAGCTCAGCATTTAACACCGGTTGGGAGAAGCCTACGCAGGGATAAATGATTGGAATTTACATACCATTTATCCCCAGTACGCCTCCTTAATCACTTTACTATTATACTGCACTGCACAGCAAAGCACACGGGACACTTGCACTGATATACTTCTTGTTGTCTTGTTGTGTGTACACATACTTCTTATATTTTTTTATGTTTATTTATATAGTCATATCATATTCTATTCTGCTTTATTCTCTTTTTATTCTATTTTATTTTTATTGCTAGTTTACTTTTTAAATTATATTATTATATCTATCTACTGTACTTACTTTTATATTCAACTTCTATTTTGCCATTTTACTTTTACTTAAATTGTAAAAACTGTTTTTTTAATGTGTCAGTTTGTTGGGGGTAGTTGTGCAATACATTTCACTTCATGCCGTACCATGTATGTATATGAACGTGACAAATAAAATTTGAATTTGAATTTGAATTTCTATTACAGTGCGTGTAATCCACGCAAGGAGAAAATATGTAGCAGTTTAACACATTTAATAAACCCAATTCAGGAGATTATATTACACACAACATTACTGAAATAAGAACAGACGAAAAATTGAGGGACAGAGAGCAATTTAAAAGGGTAATCAAGGAATATTAACAAGACACACCTGAACAGAATAGCTAATTTAATTGAATAGATCCCAAGGGAAGAACACAGAGCACATAGGGAACGACCACAAACAAACATCCATGCATGTAATAATAACTCAAAACACTTACCAAACAATACTCCCAATGCAACCAAAGAAAGAAACTGCAAAAGTGCGTGCAACACTATATCATGTGAGCTACAGTACCAAGTAAACTGACTGAACTACAATATTCAAAAGTATCAGTTTTCAAACTGTGAAGGGTGTTAAAAATGTCCTAAAATAACATTCTGCAACTTATTGGTTACTCAAAGACAGTCATTGATGTTTTTCAAAACTGGCATGCCAAAATTGTTCAGAAGTGATAAGCAAAAATGTCTGTTTTTATATGTCTTGACCACTGGGTGGCACATTGCTGACACTGCTTATGTATTCACAGAACATGAGACCAAATTTAGTCTGAATATGCTAAAACACTGCAGAAACATAGCCTTGTGTCCATTTTGGAGCATTTGTTGATGTACTTTATGAGAACAGTTTGGTAAGTTAAAGTATTCAATAGTTTCCAGCAAGGTTTGAAGATAATATGAAAGTGAAAGTGAAAGTAAAGTGACTTGTGACCAAGTATTTTGACCCATACTTGAAATTTGAACTCTGCATTTAACCCATCCAAGTGCACACACACACGCACAAAATATATTGAGGGTCAGTCATGATTAGGGATGGGAATTGATAAGATTTTTACGATTCCGATTCCTTTTTCGATTCTGCTTAACGATTCGATTCTTTATCGATTCCCTTATCGATTCTCATTTGGAAGAAAGGGACAACAAATTGTTGATTAGCATCACCAATGAAAACATTTATTAAATAATAAAATAAATATTTTTCTGTTAAATTAACAAAATACAACAAATTAATTTTGTGGCAATTCTACAAGAATGTCCAAAATTTTCTAATAGAAAATTCTCCTTTTTAAAAGGATATATATGAA
>JAUMHG010000038.1:20697588-20728320 GCA_032359395.1 Enteromius anoplus
GTGTTTAATACTGTAAAGTAAAAAAGATTATATTACACACACACACACACACATATATATATATATATATATATATATATGTGTGTGTGTGTGTGTGTGTGTGTGTGTGTATGATTTCACTTAAACAAAGTCACTAAAATACACTGCCATACACTATGGTTGATTAACATTCTCATTGCCGTATTTTCATTTTAGTAAAACATGCTCTGATCGGTTTAATTTTCTGATATGTTATGTGTTGTGTATTTGCTTTGCCAAAGTAACAAGACATATTCTTATAGACATTTTATATGCTTTCTTTCTCTCTCCCTCTCTCTTTTAAAGAAATAACAATTAAGAATATTGTATCATTTTTATAACGCCAGAATGACTACTGTATGTGATATAATGTTTACGCAGTACTATGCTGTGAGTGGTTTCGTTGCATTAAATTTATTAATTGCCAAAACTTCTGACAGTTATTCATTATAATTCTTGATTTACAGTATGTAACTGTCGATTAACTGTCAACAGCGTTGATGGTCAGTCATCATAATATCTCAGTTACAGTAATTAACTGGCAACACTTTGGAAGATCTGTATGCGACTAACTGGCAACAGTGCCGCCCATATTTTGCTGTGGAAAAGCCTGAAAGGTCTAACATTGAAATCAGTCACGTCTTACTATAATATTCAAGCAAACCCCCCCCCCCCAACTATCACTTTATAACAACTGCTCACTATGAATCATTAGTAAGCATTGTTCCAACATTAATAAGTATTAGTAAGCGGTTTACAAATGCAGCTGCAAATGTTCTGTTCTTAAGCTATAATGTTTAATCAGAAACATAGTAAGGACATCATTCAAAAAATCATCAGTGGTTCTGGATCTTTTGAGGTTCTGCAATCCACATGATGGACAATCATTTCTCCGATGACCTCTCTGATGGACCTCTGGATTGATTTCCTTCCATTGCAGTCTCTCTTTGTGCTGATGCGCTAACGAAAAATGTAAAAAGGACAGACAACCTAAGACTATTACGTGTTAGTTGTTTTATGCTCTGTTGATATGGATATTTATGTTTGAATAAAACCCAAGAGGCTGTGTTACAGAAACTCTATAGAAATTTCTTTTAAACAAAACTTAACAAAAAATAGTGAAATGATCATGATTTTTTTTTTTTTTATAAAACAGCCACAGGTCCAGAAATAAAAACACACACGTCATCCCATCCTTTAATGTACAGGAAAGTACTATTTTTTTATTCCTTCATATTCAAACTTCACAAACAGAGTGAACTTACAATACCTCAGAGAGTGAAAATTACAAAAAAAGGTGCTGGTAACATTTACAAAAAAATCATCCTTACTTTGCAACAATCAGTTATTCTTCCACTCTTTTTTTTTTTTAGTCTTTTGCATTAAGGCTTAATACTTCTGTATAAAGTATATGCAAGTCTTCACAGTTTTTCGAAAAAAGTCACAATATTATGTAACATAATGAAGCTTTTACGGCTATTTTCTGTTTAATAACAAATACACATCACTGGTAAATATACGTGAAAATACAGGGCTTACTGTAAAATGGCAAGTAATGATACTGTTTGCTGAAATATTTTTTTTTTCTAAACACATTTGTAAGAAAGGTTACACGAGATACCATCGAAATAACTGAAGCAGAAGGAAAAGAAAAAAGTAATAATTAACATACAAACAAGGGAGATCGCCTCCAAACTTTGGCACATCCCTTTAAATATTTTCACAAAATATATAAGTTTAAATTTTTTTATTTCAAATCATATGCATGGAAGTATAGCAAAACTGGCATAAAGTGAAATCATGCTGTGTAGTAAGGTGCTAAATTAGAGATATTACAAGGCCTGTCTGTTGCAGACAGGTGAGAATAAGGTGCATTTGTAAGACTGAAAAGCATGTAGGCCTTTTTTAGGTTTCAATGAACAAAACAGAAATAAATTACAAATGCAACACAAACTTACTTAGTTAAAAAATAGCACAAAAGAACCAATATTAGCATGACCAATAGTCTTGAGGCGACCTCATGAACTCATGCACTCCCACTGATTCAGAGAAATGTGTGACAGTCTTTTCCACAGACATGTTAAATACTCTAATATCGTATGGTATGCAATTTTATATTTGTTTGTATGCGCGTTTGGTGTTTCTTTTCAATATGGAATATGCCACTGCAAGACACGATGACGTCGTTGGATGATTTGATCAAAACAAAACGGAACAAAGCAGAGATATTATTCCGGGGATTTCCTAAGCTGCGCTAGTTCAGAAGTTAAAAGACACAAGCTCTATCCCTAGAACTTACCAAGGATCACCCTCATGCATACTGCTAAAGTGACGCAACAAGCTTGCTCAAATAACCAACATCACAAAAGCAATTTGGTTTTAGTGCAAACACAACTGGCTGGCTTCAGCTTCTTAATAAAACAAGCTCACCAAGAAGATTACATGAAGGCACATACTTATGCTTCCTCTAACACGCAACATATTGAGACAAACTGCAACACCTTTCAACAACACCACAAAGCAGTTTTAACAGGAAAGCCACTATTTCCAGAAACCAAAGACCGTCACTACGTACAACTGCTAGAGGTTATTACCGATCACCTACAGTTAGGCATAGGAAACTTTTTCAATCTTCCAGTTTCAGCTTCTTACTTTTTACGGATACTGACTTTAAGTAGATTTTGTGTGTGGATGTCACAGCGGAAAAGGAAAAGACTCAGACCGTGATTTTTGACCACTGCCAAAACATCCCGGTCCCAGAAACACAGCGTAGTACTGGACAAAGTGTTTGCAAAAGATCAGCAACAACCCACTTAATGATAACGATAAGTATATGTTTGCACTCGATCGAAGGTCTCTCGAGACTCCAGCCAGTTAGCCTGCGTGAATATTCCGCTCGAAATATTTCATTAGTGTTGAAACACCACAAAAAACATGTTTCTGGGACAGCCTTTTTCTTTTCCTCAGAGCTTGGAAAAAAAATTGTTCAAGAACGATCACGAGAGGAAACAGGAAGCATATACTTTAATGTACCTAAAACTCTGACACGTTATATGTGTTCTCTTTAACAGTATTAATATCCAACGTTACAGCCTCAGCATCCCCACACATCTCCAATGATGTTTCTGTATAAACAAATAACGCAAAATAGCATCTTTTAAGAGCACAGAAAGCTTTTGTTGGTTGGTTCGTGTTTATGTGAAGTGTTCTATTGCTATTTATCAAAGAAGACCAAGAATAATTTTAGTGCAAATTCTTTTCTAGTTTGATAAGTGGTATTTGGGTTTAAGTCAATGAGGATTGCTACAGGGATCAACTGTTTGCTTAGTGGTTTCTGAAGTGGTTTCTGAAGAGGGGTTTTCTTTAAAATTCGGAATTGTTCATAGGTTTCGTGGAGTAATAAACAAAAACAAAGTTGGTTAAAAAAATGAGAGTGATTAAAAATGGGTTCAGTTTAATTTGAGAGAGTTGAGTGTAGACAACACTGTGTAGCTGAACAAACCGAATGTGCTGGATCGGAAACAAATCTGTATTCTGTGCTGCTTAGTGTTCATGAAAGCCCTATACAAATCAAATTATAATTTGACTTGGCTTGACTTATGTCTCACAATTTTTTTTTACAAATTATTCTAGTCCAGTGTTTGACATATAAAAATAAAAGGAAATGGCCTTGTATACACACACTAAAAAAACCTTATTCTATATCTCTAAACAGCAGGTATTATAAAGCAAACAAACCTTTTCACAACAACAATAGAAACTGGACAAACTAACTTTAAACAAATTAAAATCCCAACTGCAGATTTTCGTTTTTAAGGTTGTTGTTTGAATACTGTAAGATGTTTAATACCTTTACTACAACAGCTCCACATTCGCTCAGTTTGAATGTTTCAATATGAAAACCAAGATAATGAAATTTGTGAAAATAAATTATGTGCTAGTGCAAGAATAAAACAAGGCTTAAGATATGGCTTTAAACAGTGAAAAATACCAAATCTTTTTCGAAACGTATATTTTTATACCAGCTAGGTCACCTAAATTCTTTTTTTAGCACAAAACAACGCACAAAATAGGGATCTAATGTGTATTTTCTAAAACCAACAGAGCTAAATACATTAGCAGAAAGAAGCTAGTAAATTATTACATGGCATTTTACTACATTGTCCATTTGTCAAGGGGTAAGATTCTACTATGATATGAGCACTTCCAACCAAATATTCACATTACACTTTTACTTTTTTACATTGATTATATGATATCACTATATGTTACAAAAAATAATAAAAAATAAATAAATAAAAAATGGGAATTTGGTCCTTAAAGATAAAATTATGGTACTAATGGTGTTGATTTATATGAAAAGAAACCATTACTGGTTTTGTTTTTATATTTAATTTGATGTTGAGAAATTTGTTAGAGTAGAACTTTTGGTAAATTAACCTTTAAAAAAAGAGTTACGTGCAAACAAGAGAAATAAAACAATTGGTCCATGCTGACATATAACAAGTGATTCTTAACATCTATTGCATGAAGCAGAGCAGCTGAAATAACGAAGAAAGAAAAATATGAAGAAAATCAGTTTGTCTTGCGTCAGTGCAATTGATTTGATGTTTGACATTACTGAAGCAAATAATATTTGCCAAAGAATGAACTTTTACAAGTCAGGAACTAATTAAACGAGTCAACGTGGAATGGAAAAACAAGTCTTTTCCACCCATCAACAGTGTTATCATAGCACATAATGAAAAATAATGCACAAAATGAGATCAAATTTGAGTAGTTTCAGGATGACACATTGTGTTGCTTTTGACATTGGCATAACTCTTTGGTGTTAACATACTTCTCTGACTTAACTCTTATGGAGTCCAAGATAAAATAAACATATTAGAAAATCTTAATTTAATGAATTACGTTCAAATGACTTTTAGAAGCTTTGGACTATTCAATTTGTTTGCTTTGTGTTGCTCAAGCAATAGCACATTTGGTACAATACGAATGGTTCAAATAAAGGTTAAAGGATAAAGTAAAAAAACAATTGAAACAATATGATGAAAAATTTGTCTTTTTTTTTTTTTTCTTTTTTAATAAAAATGTTTCGCTGTAGACATACTGTATTTGAATACAACTGAGTGGCCCCAAACATCTGCGTTCGAATGAGCGGTTGAATTGCAGCATTTTAATATTAATTTCTTCTAAATGATCAAATTTCACTGATGACAGGTCTACAAACGTCATTTTTCTTATTTTATTTGCAATTTATATTGTTGTATACATTTCTAAGCATTAAAATGCTTAGTCAAAGAAACCAAAATAGTACATTTTAGAGAAAAAGTTTACTAGATTAAAACCATTCAGAGTGTGTGATAGTTCCTTAAAATGTGTATTAAATTCAGATCAAAATTACAGAAGGCATTAGAGTAGTCAGAAGTGAGTAGTGTCTAAGCATTTAGCATGAAATCTTTTTCTGGTGTGTTGAATAAACATAATGTGGGGTCAAACTAAATGAATTTTCAAATAACCACTAAACTAAAAATAATAGCAATATTCACCTTTGGAATGGACAGATTTGCTCTTCTGCTGGACTGAAATCCTGTTTTGTTTAATGGTGAACTATGCAAAAGTACAAAAGATGCCAGGTCAATTTAAGAGATACTATTCAAGAGTTACATATATTGTCTATCTTTACCTATTGCACTAATCTACTGTATGCACTGGTTGTATTGTCAAAAGGCATCTGCCGAAGGAATACATGTAAATATATCTAATTTACAGTTTACAGTTTTCTCTTTAAGATAATGATACTGGTAAACCACACGCAAATTTGTCTTAACTTCCACAAACACAGTCCACTGAAATTAATGCAGAAATCAAATTGTGCAGCTATCATGTGTTCTTGGAGTCCTATAGATCAATGCATCAGAAACCAGAAACCTGTCTCAGATCACCAGTAACAGCAGGGCCAACCATCATTCCCAATGGAATTTAAAACAACTTGTAAATTTAAGCAATTTTTTTCTGTGTGGAATGAAACATTTCCAATGAGTTGGACATAAACTTGTCATATTAATTTAGGGGAGTAGCATTCAAATAATACATTTATAGTGTGGTAAAGAGTTTTCGTTTGCTCATTTCCTGCCTTTAATGGACCACACACTTGTGTACCAAATATATATGGTACACAAGTAGTGGATTCAAATTTTTATATAAGCGTCTCAAATGATAAGAAAACACTGGAAGATTGTGTAAGTTTACAAATGTGTCTAATAGAAAACTATCTTCTTGAATTTAGTGCAACAGGGTTATTTTCCACAAGAAAAATGTATTCGTTTAGGAGCTCTTCATTATGCCTCCAGTACAGTCTGGAACTGCGGTAGCAGAACAAGATCTGTTACATAAATTGACTCTGTTTAGTTGATGAATTGTTTGATTAATTATACAAAAACACACTGTTACTGTTGAACTCAGGTGTCATGTATCAAACTTGACAGTGAGGCAGACGACATTCAATTTTAAGGGGACAAATTGATGCTTTTAGGTGTATACAGTGGTTGGGGAAGATAGCGAAAGCACAAGACGTAGCTCACAGATAAGAAAAATGCCATCACCGCTCCTCTCAGCCCAGCACAAGCACCACCATCTGTCCACCTTTCCCTCCATTCCTTGCTGACTCTTAAGTACAATCCACTGAGTACTTTTGCAAATGTTTTTGTGGCAAACCGTGGGTGTCCTGAAAAGCATGCAAACTAGCCTTTCCTTTAATCCAAATCCTAACTAGTCTCATTTCTGGTTCCAGTGGCCAAGACAAAGTGATCCTCAACATGCGAATGACATGAGCACACTTGCGTTTTCAGGGAATCATGCACGTCATCATTTAAAACTGTGTAGTCAGCATTATTATTAAAAGTATGCCTTGTGTGATTAGTAAAGAAACTGCAGTTCCTGTATCTGAAATATCATATATATACACACACACACATATATATATATATGATTCATCTAAAGATATTTTATGTTTGCTTGCTTCTCCTGTTAAAATCTGTATTGTACTTTGTCCTGTAAATATACGTATAATTTTCTATTGTTTCTGAAAAACAAATGAACAAACGAACAAACTCTGTAGTCATAAATAGAGTAAATGCTTTGTCTTTGGATTTGAGCCTATGATACAAGCAGAAGAATATCATATAATCAATAGTGAATACCATTCAGAGCTGTAACGCGGAAAGAGAAGTGTTAGAAAAGTGTGTAATCACAAGCATGCTTACATATCTAACCTCTGGCGGGAAAAGAAAAAGGATTAAATAAATTTGGTATTGAACATATGATATGCTTGTCTACTGACTACAAAGATTAAAACGGTATTTGTTTCTCTGTTATATTCTTCAAAAAACTGTGTCTCTATACTCTAGCTTCCAGAGTAAAATCTGTAAAATCTCGCAAGTCTCATCACAGAACAACAATGACCTCTTTTCACATAAACCATCGCAATATTGATTACGGCATACACAATATTATGCTGATTATGTATAACAACAACTGCTCAAAAGCATATAGCATTAACATCTTTGAAAGGAAAGACGTCATCTCAAGCAAATTCAGCATCAATAGGAAAGAACCGAGAAGAAGAGAGAAAGAAGAGGAAATAGAATAGGAAGAACAAATGTTTTTTTTTGTTTGTTTGTTTGATTAGTTTCGTTCACATACACAAATGTCCAATAAAATGCATACTGAAAAGGCAGACATTTTCAATAGGGCATTTAAAATATGCGACTTATAAAATTCTAAAGGCAGGTTTGAAACATATGAAATGAAATTAAAACGTACGCAAACATTTTTTTTTAAATTTATTAATTTTAACAGGGGCACTTTGGACACAATATAACACTGTATATTGTAGTATAAAATAAGCTTCATTTTGGTGATTTCAGGGGTTAACACCCTTACTTATTAGTGGTCCTTAAATGGTACAAGTCTTTTTTGTGACATTTCAGATCTATTTCGTAATTATTATTGCTGGTAGTCCTCATGCTTGCCTCATAGAGGGTTCTGTCGACAGTTGAAAAACTATTTTTTGTGTGTGTGTGTGTGTGTGTGTTTTATTTTAGGCAGTGAATATTGTTTCGTTTTTACTGTTTTGTGAAGTATTATTATTACACAATAAAAATAACAGTATTATTGTGAGCTTTATTAAGCTTGGATCTGTAAAAAGAGGCACTTCATCATTTTTTTTTCTTCTACAAAGGAGAGGCATTGTAAAATTCCACATGTACAGTGTTAGGTGTTGTTTTGGTTACAGTACTGTCTGTTGTAGATGCTGATGAAGACATGGATTCTCTAGCTTGTCTTGAATTAGTCTGACCGTTGTGTAGAGAGAAGATTTAAGTCTTTGTTTGTTCGAAGAAGAAAACAACTGCAAGATGAAAGATTTCAATGCAGCGGTGTTAAATCGAAGCGGACTGCTTAAATATGGAAATGGGGAAAACGGGCTGACTGAAATATTTCACCAGGGTTTTATAGGATGCATGACATATTTCACATGTTATGAAAAAGCTTAGTCTCTGAGCATACAACACAACCGATCATTCAGCTGTTCCAAGTAAGCGAGCAAAACCTCCTACGTAGATATTGGTGATGTTTTCCAAGGTCTTTTCTGTGCCCACAAGCCTATACTCTAGCAATAGATATTCTTTATAAATTAAGATTTTTGTTTTTAAAAAAGTACCTTTGTTAAAAAGCAAGGAGAAAAGAAGGTGGTAGTCCTACAACATAAAAACTTACTGTAATAGCAAAGAGAATGCTGTATCTATACTGTACACTGAAGAAAAGTAATATGTATTGTAAAATTACAATTTGAAGCGGAAAACAAAAATAAACGCTAACTCTACATTTATGAACTGTAAATATATACTGTAAGTAATGTAAAAAAGTCTATCTGAACTACCCATAGAAGTGATCGTCATAGTGCTTTTTACCTACAAGAACGGTTTCCAGTCTAGATGCGATGGATCGTAGACTATGACATTTAAGCATCTGAATTGTGTCTAAACATCTTCGTGCAGATTTTTTACACTTTCACAAACTACACAATTTTGGCTAAACAAAGTCTCTGTTAAATAAAAGGTTGTTATTTTTTTTGTCACTGTTCTTTTTGCTTTTTACATATGAACAAACACAGAGTAACAGTAATATCGGACATTAAAGCCTCATAGCACTTCAACACAAGCGAGATGAGACGGATTTAATATATGAAGCCTGATACTAGGACCGGTGACGCTGTTGCCGCCATGCATGGTTAAAACGCATGGCCAGAACGAATCTATAGCAAAATGACAAGAGAAATCAGCTGTGTGTCCTTCATAGCCTTCACTAGACAATTTACCAATACTGTATTGCAAGGTTGCTTTCTCCTAAATATATATCCCTTGTGTAAAAGAAATGCTAGAAATTGCAACAGCACCTTCACAAGCAAATAGTGCATTTGGTCGCTTGAGTCAAACATGATTAAGGCTATCTGTAAAGACACAGCTGATGGCCAATATAAGTAGCTCATTAAGTGCTTTAATGCGTCGAAATGTCAACGTTTATGCTGGCCTGACCCTTGTTTAGAGACACGTATGTTCTGGAGTAACATTTCTGCGATTAGCTGCAGTTGAAATCCACACGGACGGTTACGCTATGGGAAAAAGTCTAGGAACGGATGAGACGGGACTCTGGCGACTGTACCACCACCACAAACCAACCGACAGATCATTTAGCTCCTCAACACAACCGTCAAAATGGTACACCAACAAGATCGGCATCTGAAACGCGACTGGAAATGACCGACAAACACGTATGCTAGTCTAAGGCAACACCTCAGACTGGTACAACACAGCCTGTGGCCAAACTTTGCAGCATCATTGAGTTAAGAAAACGATGTTTGGTCTCGAAGCACTGGAGAACGATACAGAATACTCAACAGTCTCAATCAGTTAGGCCAGATCATATCGTTCAGACTTAAAGCAAGGGCCTTGACAGCATTATGTTCCTTGTGTCATTTATTGTAGGGAAAATAGCAATGATTGTTCTTGAGAAAGTTACCAAATGCACTCCAAAGTATGTAAAATAGCATGTTGTGACTGTTGCCGTACCTGTACTGCATATTGCAAAGGAAGCCCTACAGTTCAGGCATCACAAATTGTACAGCACACACATAGAGACATACCAGAGGAATATAACACACACATGCTCATACAAACACATACATAAATGTGCTTGATCCCTAGACAGCACTAAAAAGCTTTGCACAACGACCCTCTCATAGAAACGTACTTGTTCTAAAAGACATTTATCATATATTTAGGCACACACTACAATTCTTTTTTTTTCTTTTTTTCTTTTTTGTGGTTTTGATGTTTTTTTTGTTTTGTTTTGTTTTTTTGTATTTTTTTTGTTTGGTATGAATGAGAAGAAAACCGAGAATTCGCTTCAATGAATTAACTGCATTGGGATAGTGTTGGGATGGGGGAAGGGATGGAAGTGGTGTAAGCAATACATCATTAGGATCTGACCAGGGATAAGCTCACAATGGTTTAAATATAAATAAAGAAGAAGAAGAAAAGAAATGCTTGCATAAACAGCACAAAGTAAATACAATAGCAAGTGATGATAACAAAGCCAAGAAAAAAATTACTCATCTAATCAAAAAAGAAAAAAAAAAAGAACAAAGCTACTCAAACACAAGTGAACTATAGAACCAAATATTTGATAAAAAAATGATTATCTCTAAAAACTAGAACATCTCTGGTAACAGTAGTGCACTTATTGGTTTAAGCAGTGCAACATATATGCAAGAAAACAATGCAGTCCTCTTATCAAGCTTTTAAGAAAAGATATTTCCTTTATAAACAATGAAAAAAAAAAAAAAAAAAGAAAACCATAGAATTTAATTTCTTAAGTAAAACAATTCAATGTTTAAGCACAGGATTTTGAAGTAAATGTGCAAAGTAGAACTGTTTTTCAAACCTACAACTTACACGACCAGATTCCAAAATGGAAAAAAGTCTAAAGAAATTGTGATCGATACATTTAGTCATATTTTAACTACACTTCAAAAGTGTATCTACTCAGATAAGTGAGCAAAGTTGCCAGATTGCAGTTGCATGGCAGATGAGTCTTTTTATATCCATAAAATACGTGTATAACAAAGCCAAATATGAACACAGAGCTTCTGAGTGACGTAACACCAAAAATACAACCTTCTCAACTCACTTCCAAAGTACACACACAATGTCTAGATATCGGTAAAATTGGGAATGTTTCTTATTGTTTGGAGAGTTTTCTCCCTGTGGTATATTAAAGAAGAATGACCGTGTTGAATTTATTGTGGTTCGGTAGATGTTTCTTTTTTCTGTTGCCTTGCGCCCTGCTCTCTCGCCCCATGTGTATATCCCATCAGGCAAAAAACAAGGACGGCTGTTTGAGCCACTAGGTGGGGTTTTAGGAACAGGAGTAGTGCATTTTAATCACCCCACCGGCCCAAACAACTGAGTCATAGTAGTCGCCGCCAACAGGAAATACATAATTTTTATGCATTTAGGAGGTTATTTCTGTCCAGTTTGCTTTTGATCTAATCTAGCCCATGGCTCCAAATAGCTTCATGTTTCCCATGTTCACTGAGAAATAATAAGGATTAGAGAAATATCCACATAATATTGGATTCTACAGCTGATAACAGTCTCAAAGTGAGCACGTGAGGAGCAGCAATTAACTTGGATTTTGGGCCTGTTTGCATACTAAAATCTGCCATTTTCCTTTTTTCTTTTTGTCAAAATAAAAATAAACATGGAGCAAATGAAAAGAACAAATTAGTTGTTTGCAACTGTAACTCACATTTCGTTTTGAAGCGGAAGAGGTCAACTAACAGTCGTCTTCTTAGTGGCAGTGTATGCAAAACGAATTGGAAATTATTAACGGCATTCAAAGTTTTTGCTCGAATACTGTCATTGATAAACTATTTTTTTGTAAACTTGACCTGAACCATCGGAGAAAAAAAAGTGTGGTGGGAGAAAAGGAAAATTATCATAATAATCAGTCATTCATCAAGCCACTCAAAAATTCCCATTTTAGTACAGTTAGTAAAACTGGCTTGTACCTTGAAAACATCAACATCATAATCCCTCAATGCCATAATAATAAATAAAAACCCAGTGTCAAATTGAACAACTCTCCTATTCTTATCGCACATAAAAAGGCAAACACGTGACCATCATTATTTTAGAACGAATCTAGAGCCAAATCTCTTTTTCTTTCATTTTTTTTTTCCTTTTTTTTTTGAATCTATACCACAGTAAGCTTGGACGCTTATAGTGTCCAATACGGTCTACATGGGAAAAGATCTACAAGTTTAAAAAATTCACTGCAATATTTATTTTTGTGCACACGCACGCTCACATGCACAAATACACATACGTACAAAATACCTCTACCATATATAAGTGTGTATAAGTAGTTTGTGCGTGTGAGTGCATGCATGGGTATGTGTATTTGTGTTTGTGTGTATGTCTCAGTGTGTGTGTGTGTGTGTGTGCGCATGTGAATTTTTTTTTTCTTGTGTGTTCTTTCGCAGGCCTTTCGGTAGTGTTCAACACATAAATCAGTATTTAAGGAAAGCATACATTTAGAGGCCAGTAGTATGGATCCAGCCAGTGGATCATTATCCAACTACACAGCCTTAAGGCCACCATCTTTTTTTATTCTTTAAGAATAGCAAGGACAAAAAAAAAAAAAAAGAAAAGAAATTAAACGCTTCTTTTTTTTTTCTAGAAAACTTAATGTGCCAGTGTCTATACTCATTACTCTTCATGCCCCAATATAAGAAAAAAAATCTAGTGCCGTTTTCGTTATCATTTCATTCTTTTTCATGTTTACGCAAGTTTTTTTTTTTTGTACTTATCCGTCGGAGACATGCTTGCGCATGTGGTCATTGAAGTGCTCGATTTGGTCAAACTTGACAGGGCACACGGAGCACATGTAGGTGGTCCCCTCCTGGCAGCTGGCTTCTGCAGCAACGCCCACTCCGGTGCTTCCGACTCCGCCCCCTGCTCCACCCGCTCCCACCGGCATGGCGAGAGCCACCACTCCTGCTCCTGGCTCGGGAACAGCCATCGGAACCGGGATGGATGCAGGGCCTCCGCCGCTCCCGGCAGCACTGACCCCGGAGACCCCGGTATCGGTGCTGTGCAGGGCCATGTGGCGCTCGAGCAGGGTCTTGTGGGAGAACTTCTTCTTGCAGATGTAGCACTCGTAGGACTTCTCTCCACGGTGCAAGCGCATGTGGACGTTGAGCGAGCTCTTCTGGGTGAAGCGTTTGTTGCAGATGCTGCACTGGTATGCTCGGACACCTGTATGTGTAACCATGTGTTTGATGAGATAATCCTTCAGCGAGAACGAACGCCAGCAGATACTGCACTGGTGCGGCTTTTCACCTGAAAGAGCACAGAGCACAAACTCATTAGAAAGGGACCATTGTCAATCGTAACACTGATCATTTTTATCATGCTATTGTAGATTTAGGCAGCAAAGCTGAGCAGGTTCTCCTTCTGCTTTTTGAGACAATATGGTGAAAAGTTACCATATTTTGCAGGAAAATCATTTCAGTAATTATAAGCGTGTAATGTGACAGCGACAGACGTAAGATTTGACACGTTCCTCTTTTTATTAAGAAAAACGTATTGATATAAACCTATGATGTTTTGTTTTCTGATAAAACCTTCCAAAAAATACTACATTTGACATCTGATTCTCTTTGCATATCATTATGTAAAATATTGAAAAAGTACAGATTTAAAAAAAGATTGTTCCTGTCGTTCTTGCTTTTAACTCTATTTTTTTATGAAAAGTTGAACTTGGAATTAGAGAATTAATTAGTGCCATGGTTGCCTAGCAACACAGCTAAATTTTGAAATCTAAAAAGGCCAACACCGCCAACATGCTTAAGCTACATTGAAATTTCATACACGTCTCTTTCCTCATCAAAAACATATAACAGTGATGTCTATTCAACTAATATAAAGCTATAGTAACGTTTTTTAGTCAAAATGAATAGATTTTGCTTTACTGTATGTAAACCTACCCTTAATAAAATATTTATAATGATTAATTCAAAATCTGAAAACATTTAATCTAAATCTGCTAGGTTAGTTGTCATTTCTTCAGCCTATATATTCATTTTTGTTTAAACTTTGATTTGGAATTTTTCATGGTTATTATTTCAATCAGGAATCACACGTGAAGCTTGTGAGGTTGTCATTTCTACTGATTTTAAAATTAAACTTAAAACTGATTTAATTATGTATAAAGAATTCATTAGAAACAACTCCATAACAGGAAAGGGAACCAGAAAAGTGAATAATAAAAAAAAATCGGTTGAATGAGGACAACTGTAAAAATCACAAGGAAGTAAATGTATATTGCTGTTATTCCACACTGGCAAGTTATTTACATATTTAAGTTCTTGGCAGCCACAATCTTCTAGATCACACTTATTGTAAAATGTGCTATACTGTATGATAAATGCTCCTGTGATTCAATTATGGCAGCATGTTTAAAGACGTACCAAGGATCAAAGTCTGATTGTTTTAATAAACATATAAGTTGGTTCTGGCCTGAAGTCAGGCATTATTGCACTGTAACCTACTTCAGGGGTTCACGGTGTCAAATTTAATTATCCTACCAAACTTAACATTGCTATATTTGAATGCTCTTTTAAAGGCAGGCTATTTTACTATACGCTTCAGAAGGGTTAAGCCATTTCATATACACTCTGCTAATAAATTGAAAGATCAGTTCACAAGATCTGTCTCCAGAAGAGATGACTCCAATACAGTAAGAGTACTACAATCACAACTCGGCTTCTCACAAGTGGACATGTCACTGCCAAAGCCAGGTTGATAAAGTACCTACTCAAAATTGTTTAAGATAAATTACCTTCCTGAAATGTCAATGACTAAGTAAACAAATAAAAAAGGTGCAGACTTTTTTTTTTAATATATATTAAACAAGAAAACAACAATGACAAATCTGGAACTGGCATGCATTTGGCAAATAGCTTGAGTACATTCTGTGTAAAGCTTAGAGACTTTGTTTAAGACAAAGCTTTCGTAAGCCCATTAACTGAAGAATCATATCAATAATTTTGAAGTCCTGACGGATACTAGTCAGACTGCTGAAATGAACTGGGCTGCTTATAATCTAATACCTAAACCACTGAGGAAACAAGGCAAATTCACAATAACTGTTACCAATTGTTCACCTTGACTCAAAAGTGCTTTAGATTTGCTTATGGGTATAGTCGGATAAAGCTAACCATATAGAGATGAAGGTCAAGGAACTCACCTGTGTGTACAAACATGTGTTTCACGTAGTTTTGTTTGGCAGTAAAGGTCTTACAACAAAGAGTGCATGCGTAGGGCTTCTTCTCCCCATGCTGTCCCACTGCAGCACCACCTTGCTGCTGACTTCCAACTGGTGGCCCCGTCAGTCCGCCGGGGAAGGGAGGCATGCTGGGAGAGGGCACTGCCACAAATTGGGGCTGCTGACTCCCAATGGACTGGGGCAGACTGAAGAGGAAAGGCTTGTTGTCGCTGGCTGACTGGGTTGCAAAGAGAGTAGGCAAGTAAGTGTTGCCTGCGGTTCCCATTACCTGGGTGTTGCTGGTCAGAGTGAGGGGCATACGCAGGTTGCTGGTAAGTGGCTCACCTGGCCGCAGATATGGCCCACCAGGCATGGACTGGGCTGCTGTTAGGTTGGCTTGTGGTGGCTGATGGATTCCAAGCTCACCACTCTCTTGAGAAGGACCATTTCTAGTCCCGTCTTCAATCGTCTCTTGGGTCTGCTCGGGAGATGAATCGTTGACCTCGATCTGCACAGGGGTTCCACGCTCGCCTTGATGGCCTTTGTTTGAACAGTTGTCTCGAGTGAAGCCAGACAAGAAAGGCTGCTCGACAGAATCTGTTTCCGTGCCAATGGAAGAGCTGACACCGGAGTCAAAGCTCTCGCCTTTGGGCTCACTTTCGATGCACTCCAGCTGTTCACTGTCTTCGCGGCAGTCCTCAAGCCCGTAGCAGTTGTACTCGTCCCCTTGCTCCTGCTTGATGTGAATATCACCTGTGTGGAACCTCACGGGACGAGGCTGTTTACGGCAGTGTGTAGTCTCCGACGTGGTCAGGAAGCGCTCCATCTGCTGCGAACGCTCGTGGATGCGTGTGATCCAGGCAGGGTCCTGCCCTCCCTCCTTCTGCTGTAGTGAAAGGGGCGAGTCGTAGCTGGCTGTCACCACGGCATTGGCATAGTGGGAGCGATTTCCACGGGTACCATTTTGCAGGCCCAACCCAGAACAGCTGGAATAAAGCGAGGAATAAACGCGGTCAAGGCTCTGGTGAGATGTTTGCATGTAGCCTGATTCGGCATCACTACTGGGACCAGACGTGCCAGACTCAGGAGTTCCCCGTGGCGTCTCCTGCCCCGAGTCACCTGGGACGACGGAAAAGCTGCCAGATCCAGCAATGCCAACATTTTGCGAAACAATGCGGGTGCACTCGTCGATGACGGTCTTGATCTGAAGTATGCTAGCAGCTGTGAGGATCTGCAGGGCCTCGGACTGAGAGACCCGCAGCACACCGCTGTACATGAAGTCAATCAGTTTCTGGACGGACTGTACAGAAACCACAGAGGGGATCTCGATGTCACTGTAGCCCAGGAGCAGCTTGTCCTGAAAGAAGGGGCTGCCCGCAGCCAGCACACAACGGTGAGCTCGCAGCATGCTACCATGGATCCGAACAGTCACGTCACAGAAGTGCCCGCGGTTTCGCTGCTCATTGAGGGTCTCAAGTACAGAATTGCTAAAGTTGTGGAGATTAATGTGGTGAATGCGTTCGGTCATCCCCTTGCACCTGATGTCACCTGTGTGGCAGACACAAACACAAACAGAAAAAAAGTCACATACACGATTTATGCATTTTCTCAAGCACTTTAGTATAACGCTGACCACAAATAAATGTTTTTTAACAGCTGCTGTTGTGGGAACTAAGAAATTACTCTCACATGTAAGAGAAACCCACAGTTCGCTGCAGTGTGTGACAGACAAGGAAAGTGCTCCTCCACATTAGATCTCTTACATCCTTCAAGGTTAAATATTGTTTACAGCTGTACAGTTACAACAACGCTATAGCACATTTCTTTAAGGATTTTTCTCCCTTTTTTGGGGCTCCAATATCCCTTGAATCACACATAGGCACCTGCGGGTCTCCCAGTCACCCCCCTCTAATCACAGACCTATGGTCTTGCCATCCATACAGTACATCCTTTTTTAGGCCCCAACTCATCTCTAGTCTACCCTATATGGATGCTTTATCATCCACAACAACCTTGCTATGCTCTAACTCGTTCCTTACCTAGGTTGTATTGTAGTTCTAAGAAAAGCATGCACTACATAAAGTTTAAATTAAGTAACACACAAAAATCAGTACAAATGAATCGCATCCAAAATAAAGGTTTTTGTTTACGTAATACATGTGTGTGTACTGTTTATATTTATTATGTGTATATAAATACAAACACATACATGTATATATTTAAGAAAAATATGTTGTTTATATAAAAATGTAAATATTTTCAATATATACTGTATGCGTGTATCTACAGTATATATATACATAATATATATACACAGTACACATACATATATTATGTAAACAAAAAACTTTAATAAAGATTAATCAATTAATCATTTGACAGTCCTACTCACTCCAAAGTCATCACATACTGAAGCTTGGTCAGGACCCTTTGGGTGTCACTTTTTAACACACAGTGAACCCTTTTGACATTGTATTTTGAAGTGCACACACGGTACTCCATTGCTTTAAATAAAAGATCTTTGGCGTCAATATGCTGATGCAAAGGGCACGGGACATTTATTGTAATGGTATTATACTGAGTAATAATTTTGTCACTATTGCCTATGTTGGGGTGTGGTTTTAAATTTAAATCGTCAAAACAATTTTACTTACATTATATTCCACTATTCATACATTTTTGAGGCTACAATCACAATTTATGCAACAGGTATTACAATTCCAAGTCTTTCGGGGCAAAACAATTGATTTGTGTGAGGAACAGACCAACTCCATCCAGCTCAGATCCTGTTCACACATTTCAAAATTTGATTCTAGAGATTTGCAGATGATGCTTTTACATAATTTTTGTGGATGTATTGGAAATGGAGCTATTTCAAATTCAAATATTTCAAAAACCTTTAACTACAACAACGTTTCTTTTACTGTTTACTGTACAATAGGTATGCACCTGTGAGATCTTCCCTAGTCTTGTTGTGAAGACGAATCTCAATCTTTTAATAAATGTGTCTCTTTTATACTGATAAAGACTGTTCAAGGATCGACTATGACCTTCAACCGTATCTTCTCAGATTAGTTCTAACTGGTCATAGCCATCCCCCGGTTAGAGGAATCCTGATACAGTCCAACACCTGTGCAAATAGAACATATGGGAAATAGAGAATGTACAATTTGAAAAACACATTAAAGTTAATCACATCAGCATGTACATGCATTCCCTATATTTTTCTTAAAGTGTGAGAACTATATAGTTCTAAATTGTTATTGCTATGGCCATGCATGGTAATTACCTTGTGTGTTTATAGGTTGAGTATGACCAACAAATAAACCATAGATAACCACAGGCATGTGCTTCAATCTTGCATTATCTTATGAATGTCTATGGCATTTCATTGCTTTTGTTCATTGACATTTTCTGTAAAAAGTGCATTCATTTTCTGTCTCCCCCTTATGGACCACACAGTCATGAGATGTTGTTTGCTCGCATATAGCCAACAGCAGAGATGTGTTTTTAGAAGAATGGATTAAGTCCTCTCAATGCACTGTGAAGTAAATTCACTGAAATTGTAAGAATCTATTTAACAGCTATACTGTGCAACCCTGTACTATACTATTCTGCAGCAATAATAAGTGAAGCGTGTTAGTTTATTTACATGTGATTACTCAGTGTTGGCTAGGAATATTTTTTGGTGGAGCAGGCTGAAACTAAACTCTGCAGAAATGTGGCCCTCTAGAAACAGTAATGGAATAGTATAGCATTTATTATATTATCTGTAAGATATAATACCCAGAATAGTTTGTAAAAATGAGCAATACATACGCACACATGGATTTTTAATGCAAAATTGTCAAGGTTAAGTAACTGGACACCACTTGCTAATGTAATGAGGTCACCTAACAAATATAATGAGGTCATGTGATTACCAAGTAACCTACTCTTTTTAAGAATCTGTAGATAAATACAGTGTGTAGTGTGCAGTATTTATTAAATAGTAAGCTAGTATTCTATTTCAAACATTCCAACAAACACTCTCAGAATACAGTATCCCACAATGCAATTTACTCGTCAATCGCTGTCATGAATGAAACTGAAGTTATATAAACAGAAATGCCTCCACATTAAGTATTTTTTTATGATACTGAAAAAAATGTATATGTTAGGTAAATGTACATGGTTAGGACATCAATGTAGTGTAGCTTACTACTCTTTAAAAATATAGTATAGTATATCCTTTTTACGTACTACTGTATTATTAAAAAATATTTACCCACAAAATGTATCTATGTGGCATACTATTTAATCTTTGAGAAAAGCACTGTGTCTTTATGGTTTTGAAGAGCTGATAATCTGTGTAAGTGTGATAAAACATTTCGAGAACAGTAAATATAACTCTAATGCATACAATTACAAAAAGTATTGTCTATTTATATTTAAATGTACTGTATATTTAAATATACTGACATTGTCTAGTTAAGGTCTATATATATATATATATATATATAAAGTGGAGTGATTTAGAAAATCTGCACTGCTCAAAAAAATTAAAGGAACACTTAAACAACACAATGTAACTCCAAGTCAAATCACACTTCTGTGAAATCAAACTGCCCACTTACGAAGCAAAACTGATTGGCAATCAATTTCACATGCTGTTGTGCAAATGGATTAGACAACAGGTGGAAATTATAGGCAATTAGCAAGACACCCCCTATAAACAAGTTCTGCAGGTGGTGACCACAGACCACTCCTCAGTTCCTATGCTTTCTGGCTGATGTTTTGGTTACTTTTGAATGCTGGCGGTTCTTTCACTCTAGTGGTACTGTAGCATGAGACAGAGTCTACAACCCAAACAAGTGGCTCAGGTAGTGCAGCTAATCCAGGATGGTACTGTACATCAATAGGAGCTGTGGCAAGAAGGTTTGCTGTGTCTGTCAGCGTAGTGTCCCGAGCATGGAGGTGCTGCCAGGAGACATCAGGAGACGTGTAGGAGGCCGTAGGAGGGCAACACCCCAGCAGCAGGACCGCTACCTCCACCTTTGTGCAAGGAGGAAAAGGAGGATCACTGCCAGAGCCCTGCAAAATGACCTCCAGCTTGGCCACAAATGTGCATGTGCCTGCTCAAAAGGTCAGAAATAGACTCCATAAGGGTGGTATGAGGGCCCGACGTCCACAGGTGGAGGTTGTGCTTACAGCCAACACCGAGTAGGACGTTTGGCATTTGCCAGAGAAAGCCAGGATTGACAATTTCGCCACTTGCGCCCTGTGCTCTTCACAGATGAAAGCAGGCTCACACTGAGCACATGTGACCGACATGACAGAGCCTGGAGACGCCGTGGAGAACGTTCTGCTTCCTGCAACATCCTCCAGCATGACCGGTTTGGCAGTGGTGTGGGGTGGCATTTCTTTGGAGGGCTGCACAGGGAGGACCTGCAGGATGAAGGCATCGATGCTATGGTCTGGCCCGCCCGTTCCCCAGACCTGAATCTAATTGTGCACATCTGCGATATCTCACTCCATCCACCAACGCCACATTGAACCACAGACTGTCCAGGAGTTGGCGGATGCTTTAGTCCAGGTCTAGGAGCAGATCCCTCAGAAGACTATCCGCTACCTCATCAGGAGCATGCCCAGGCGCCGTAGGGAGGTCATACAGGCATGTGGAGGCCACACACACACTAGAGAGCCTCATTTTGACTTGGTTCAGCCTGTATTGTTTTTCCACTTCAATTTGATTTCCATTGATCATTTTTGTGTGATTTTGTTACCAGCACAGTCAACTATGTAAAGAAAAAAGAATTTTATACGAATATTTCATTCATTCAGATCTGTTATTCTCGTGTTCCCTTTATTTTTTTGAGCAGTGTATTTTAATTTTGTGGATTTTAAAAAAGTTGTTAATCAAGCCATATCAGGAAGTAAATATGACATTAAAGCGTAGAATTTGGGAAGTGCGAGCGTTTATCTCTTTGTATCATGTCAATTTATTTGGTCCAGTAATATAACACCAGCATAAGAAAAACTAACTCTTTTTTTTGTTTGTTTAGATATTTTAAAGAATAATGAGAATCAAACCATTGTGTTGAACACCGAATGCAATGACTAAAATATATAATTCACTTCTCAAATTGTCTTCTTTATAATGCACAGAAGAAAACAAGCCATACAGATTTAGAATGACATGAGGGCAAGTATAAACAAAGCTTTACTTATTTGCATGAATACAGCATTTAAGAAGATAATTCCTTCATATTAACTCTACAAAAGCCCCTTTTTTTACTTTCTTTCCTCAGGGTGTAAGTACTGCATAAAATATTTGTATTTATTTGTGTCACACCACAAAACCATTTAAAGGAGGTAAACAATGCAAATGAAAGCAAAAGGTGCCCACTTACATGTAACACACATACCGCTTTACATAATATATGCCGTAACTTAAAATGTAAAATTTTTTTAACTTTCCATATTTAAGGGAAGGAGTGCATTTGAAAAATTTTAGGGATAAAACACACCAAAATCCAAAATATCATGACAACACAAGGCACATGGCAAAGCTAATTCACAAAGTCAGTCAAAATATAGATATTTACAATATATATGTAATTTACACATCTAGTTCAGACCGTACTTTAGGTTTACAGCTACAGATATTTATACTTGTGTCATGGGGTGATATTTATTAACAAACATGTATTTTAGCTTTTAATAGCAACAATCTTGCAAAACACACTGAATAATCAATGTCGCTTTTTACAACTTGTGGCAAGTGGCAGCGTCAGGGCAATTTCAGTACATCCTACCAAACAGCATTAAAGTATCAGAAATTAGCACACCGCAGACATTATTTATGAAAAGTAGAATGGTTGGAAAGCAGTGACCTAAAAAAGCTTTTCTTCTCACAGACAGAGGGCAGTCTTGAGCTAATGGCTGAATATGCAGCATGTGTTTCGCTTTTGTGTGAAACATATTAAATCAAAAAATAAGTAAATCAAATCAATCAAGCCACGATGGGTCCATGGGATCATTATTCGTGTTATGAATTATTTTCAGACCTCTCTGAAGCTCACATTCATGCTGGTCTGCACTTGAAGTAACGTGACTGTGCCTATACAAACAGTTTTGGACAGAACACAAAATGTCTACTTTCTGTGAGGTGCTGCACCCTTTTTTCAAAAGTAGGCTTTGAAACACTTTTAAAAAAAGCCTAGAAGAGTTCCAAGACTTTTTGAAAATCAACGGACAGCATTAACATTAGCTCCCTTCGCTAAACCCTGTCGTACAGATATCCGCGCAAGCAAAGTTGAAAGCACACTCTGTTTGCTCCTTTTCTTATTGCTCTCTCCCTTTTCCACGTGCATTCCTCTTCTGCATTGCACTTCTCAGTTTTACACATTGTCATTTTGGTACCATGACTTACTCCCTTAGCTCATTTTAATAGCAAACTCTAAAAAAGTGAGTGTTTACTACCCCTAAGAAAGCATTAATATGTCATTTCTTCACTCTTATGATTTCAAGAGCGTTTAAATATTAGTGCTGCATAAAAGGTGGGTTAGCAGAGCAGGTCATTCATTTAGGATCCATAGCAAACAGCATATTTCAAGTATGCAACCTCTGAGACTTAAAGGATGACACTGCAAGGTCAATATCACGAAGAAATACGCATAATTTTAGAAGGTTATCGAGGCAAAGTGTTGTACAAGAAAACGAAGAGGAAAAACCACTTACTTATGTGTGTCTAGATTCTTGATGAAAAAGGAACCTGTTTTGGTTTTTTTTGTTCTATGAAAGTTCTCATGAAGTGCTAGCAAGACCCTAGAAATTTACGGTAAAAATCATAAAAAATAATACTGATTAATTCAACGCTTTATTTCTAATGCCCGCTTCCAATTTTACACATTCAAAGCCCAGATTTTTACAGCAGAGTGAGATGAGAATAGGTAATGTTCTCTTTAAATTGTAATGGGGTCCACACATTAAGGTGATCGACGAATGACAAGATATTATTATATAATATTTCTTTTCTAAAAGTCTTGGGCTTGATTTTCAGAAGGGAAGCTTAAAGAGGGGGTCTGCTTTTGATTCAGGATTGATAGTGACATCAGTTTCAAGTGCCTCTAAAAAAGAAGGGAGAAGTATTAAGACAGTCTTGCTCTAAATTCTTAAAATAAACGTATTATTCAGTATTAGTCTGAATAGTAATGCAAAATTTTAAATGGTTTGTAAAATAATTAGTTTGATCTGGATTAGAAAATGTCTAAAAGTAGCTATTGTGGTCTACCTTTAGATCTGCAAAGTTAGTCAAGTGACTGATGATGATTTTACAGCGGCACGATTTATTTGAACTAGGAATATTGATATTAATCAAAGTTTCGCATTATGTTGATGTTGCTCACAGTGCTTGTTTACCAAGAGGGAAAGATATAGACTGAACGCTGAACAAAGGCAATATTAGACCAGTGTGGTACTGTACACAAGTACAGTAAGAGACAACTAAAGACTTCCTTCGTTGTGTTGTCAGTCTGCTAAATGATGCTGAAGTGTGCGATATCTAAAAAGCACTCAGCAACTAAGGCTGTGTCAAAAATTACATGTGTATTTTTTCCTAAATGTTTTTACAAATCTTTTGAAATGAAATTTAAATGACATATTATTATTATTAAAGTATATTTTAGTTTACAATAAATGTCAATCTGTATATTTGGCAGTAAGTTTTAACCACATTTCAAAGGCAAACAAAAGTAATTCTGAAATTATATACAGAGATATTTAAAGTAAAAAAAACAAAACACTCTAAATCTCAGCTAATTAAATTGCATGCAAATATAAATTATGATATATTTTCAACTGCAATTAACATTTAATTAAATGTCCAAAAACATGACAAGTATAAATATATTTAAAATATAAGTGCTCTTTTTGTATGCTAAAGCTGAAATCTTTTTTCACAAGGTTCTCCCTTTAAGAAAACTGACTGACAATTTGATGACAGTTAGGCAAGTGTGAATGTTAGTCGGTTGAGAGCACAACAATGTTGATGAGTGAATTTATCTAACCTATGTAAATCAAAACAAAACATAATGATTTATATTTTGCATAAATGTATCATATTTTAGGAACCACAATAATTTTTAAGTATTACGCCATTATTTTCATGACAATTAAGCACAACCCCTACCCCCAAATTCTCATTACTGTAATGCATCCATTCTACTTTTGAGATTTTACATAATCCTCATTATTTTCAAAGACGATTTTCATTTTATTATCATTACTGTAATAAACAGAGGTGGAGTGTGTGTTAGGGTGGCGAAAGATAAGCCTTCCCCTGACCATGGCATGACGTGTGTACACATGACAAGAGATGACAGGGAATAAAGCTCTAGAGTGAGTTTATCCTTCACAACACACATTCTAGCCAATCAGAATTTAGAATTTTTAGACAGAACATGGTGAAATAAATTACATACATCATAAATACATTTTACGTTGTTCCCAGTGACAATGAGATATTTTTTTTTCTCATTATAGTAATGAGAATTTGGAAGGGAAATGTGCTCAACTTTAATTTCACAAAAATATAATTGTTGATGGTTATAAAAATAGGGTTTGTTTTTGTTGTTGTTTTTTTCTGATTTTAATTTAAAATATGACCCATGCCTGTTCTGTACAGATTTTTTTGAAGATTCAAAATACAGAGAGAGAGGGCATTCAAGGGATTGCTAAACAAGCACAACAACAGCCTGCTATTACACATTAATCAATTGTTTGTAAAAAGATAAGAAATTGAAGCTCGGCAAACTTACAGTCTGATGGTGTTCTGTTAGGTAATTGTGTGTATGTGGGTGCGTTGTGTATCAGGCTGGTGAAGAGGCACTGGTTAGATGCTACAGGTTGCTGGTGGTGGTGGTGCAGCGGAAGAGGTCAGTTGTTAGCCACTCATTTCATTTCGTTCCGGCCACAATCTAACCTCATGCAGAATCTCCAAAGTCGCCCTGCAAAAAGAAGCAGAGAGAACAATTATTATAAGCAGATTTTTCAAAAAAACAATGTGGAAGATTTACCCTTTTCACCCTAGTAAAGTTCCATTTATATTTCAAAATTAAACGAATGCCCTTGACAATTAAAAGAATACTACAACAAAGATATTGTTTTTTTTCTGAGAACATGGCTTCCATTTTTTCTCAAATTTATGACTTGACCTAGAGAATGAAACTCTAAAGGCCTGTTCACACCAGGGATGATCATAATAACTATTACTATAAAGATAATGTTCTAAAAGTCATTAGGAGATTTATATAGTTTACACCACAACTATAACAATAATGATATAGAGGAACAATATCATTAGGATCACTTTTGGAATTATTTGGGTTTTTTTGACAGCAGATGAATGATAACACACTGACAGCTAATCCGACTTCATTTAAATTTAAATGGCTTGTTAAATTTGAAACAGGCGACTTTGTGGAGAAGCAAACAGACATTACACAGCAAACATAAAACATAAAATTACCTTTTCAGAGCTAGTTTTGACAACATTGTTTTGCTTTCTTCAAAGTGGTAGTTAAAAAAAAAAGACCATGTATTGTTTTTATTCCACTACACTTAGACCAGATTCAGATATATTATGCTAGATTCACTGTTTAAATGCGCTCGAAATGTTCATGCCGAGGACATCTACTGGTTGAAGTCATGTAAATGCAACACAAACTATGAAAATAGAGTGTTATTGTACATTTATAGTTATCATTATTGCTCCTGGTGTGAACAGGCCTTAACAGATAATAATCGTGCATGCTCAATCTCTCTCTTATAATGCAGTATTATCTACATAACACTTTGATATTTCCTGTCCTTGATGCTGACTGGTGAGTAGCTATGTTTTATCTATGATACAACAAAGTAATTTTCGAGGACTTGTAACTGGTAACAGAGCCATATGTGTATCTCAGAGGGTACAGATTTGAATCTGTAACAGGAAAAATACCCTGACAGCACATGTACATCTTGGAGACGACTCTTTGACGTCTATATTTACATCTGAAAGACATATTTTTTGTGTTTGCTCATCTGCAACCATGTCTTTGAGGTTTTTTTTATTTAGAATGCATGTAAAACCACCTCTTCAGACGTTTGTACACAGCAGATGCTTTCCAGATCAAGAGATTGTTAATACCAACATATAGAACCATATGGTACTCCTGCTCTTGTAACAAACAAACTAAACACTATAAAAATGTTAACCCTGCAATCAACTAGAATAACTTAGTAACCTCATATTTTAGCAATTCCCAAATGACCACCTACAACGCCATTACTAGTGCAATGACATACAGTAGATATCCACTAACCAATTAAAATGCCAGAGAGAAGCATACAGAATCTCATTCTATACTTCAAACTGACCATGAACAAACCTCATTGGTTCCTCAAACATGAAGCTCAAATCAGATCAACCAGTTCAAATCGCGTCACAGATCTTTTCAAACTGCATGATTATACAGGGTAGCATTTAGTCGCTGCTGTGTTCACACTGCATGATGGATCGGCGAAAGGGGGTGTCACTCTGCATGACTTTACAACAGGATTGCCGACAACTTTGTCTCACTGTCAAACCCACACGAGAAGTGACATGGCAACAACAAAAGTTCACTTGTGCAAGACTTCACGTGAGACTGGGATTATTATTAAAAATAATAGCAAGCAAAATAAGCTTGCCATACAAATTGCATGTGCGATCAAATGCAACAAAAAGAAAATTATGGATGAGGAAAATTACCTTCTATACCTTCGTAACTCCTCCCCCAATGTTCTGATGCCCTGGATGTTGCTCTCTCATTGGCTGTAGGTAATCGCCGATGTTATTCAGTCAGAACACATTTCACACAGCATGATTTTGAATCGCTGACAGGTCTTCAAAATTAGCAAGCCAAATATCTCACGGGTGTCGGCAACACGTCAGCAATTCTCTCAGATTGCGTCTTTGATAGTTCACACTGTCACTCAAGTGAACAAGCACTGATTTGCCTGTGATTTCGGGCATTTGTCTGCGATTTTTCAAAACCTGTCGGCGAGTCAAAATCGGGGCTAAAATCTTGCCGTCTAAACTCGGCATAACCACACGCATTACCCAGACAGCTGCCTCTGTACTATGTACTTCCAAGGACTGAACAGGGCAACCCAGCAGCTGTGGGGATGGTCCTCGAGAGAGCCTCGGCACCAACACTGAGTGGGTGCTGGTGTCATTTAAATCTTTAGTGACTGATCATGACGTGGCTCACGGTGGAGAGAACCACGGACACTGGGAGTGCGGGATTGAGCTCCGTCTCTGGTACCACGACTGAGGGTGAGCAAACTGTGCATCTGGGTCAGAAACAGCACCCTCCAGTACCTGCACCTTACATGGAATAAAAAACCCGCTTTCCCACCCATTCCTGTCCACTCTACCGCTGTCTTCTGTCAGCCCCGTCATTCACCCTCAGCCCACCACCTTTTGTGCTGCACTCGACACAGATCTACCAGTCTCCATTGGCGTCGTGGCTGGAGTATCCCTCAGCTCCTCCTCCAGCCTCTGCCTCGGCCCTCCGACCCATCTGCACCACCATGGCCCCTAACTCTCTCCTCTCCATCGTGGCCCATCAGTCCACCAGCTCCATCGTTCCTCCGGCTCCACCTTGGTCTGTTGTTGACCATCTGCTGCCTCTGGACTCCACTCCTCCGACTACGCCTCATCCCTCCGGCTCTTTCAGGCTCCTCCCTCCCTCCAGCTCAGCCTCAGTCCTCTGTCGCTCCGGCTCCAATGTGGCCTTCCGGCTCCACCTTGGCCCTCTGGATCCTCTGCGTCGGCCTGGATCATCAGCTCTCCGTTTCCGCCTTGGTCTTGGCCAATTTTTGTTAATTGTCAATTGTGTTCAGGTGTGCCTTCCTTGTTTGTTGTTATTGCCTTCACTATTTAAGTTCCCTTCAGCAAGCATGTTTGGCGTACTGTCCGGGGAGCAGGCAGAGCCCGGCGGACCCCGAGCCCTAGGGGATTAACCCCTAGGAGGCGAGGGCTGGGTAAAGCTCGGAGTCCAGCCTGGTCACTTCTTGCCCCCCCATGAGGAAGGAGTGATGGCAAATTGGCCTAAAGGAGTGATGAGCTGATAACTAAGGAAACGCCACGTGGGACCTGGCTCAGCGGGAGCCAGTTCTCCTCTGGCCGGAGACCCGACACCTGGTTCCGAGATTAGTGGTATAAGGGGCGGCGGATAGATGCAAAGAATGAAGATATGAGGGAGAGGAAGTTGGGGGTATTTAAGGGGAAGTTTTTTGCTCTGATAGGGTAATTAGGTAATAGGGAGATAGGTGGCAACTGGTTAATCATTCGTACGTGCTCCTCCCGAAATTCGTTAGAAAAACATTATTATACGCCATTGCACTACTGGTATCCCAAGTTCCTGAGTCCCGACTCAAGGACCTTTCCTGATAATGTCCCCCACTCTTTCTCCCACAAACGCAAAATACCAAAAAATATATATATAAAAAAAATAGTGCCTATACATATCATTTGAAGCATGTTATTTGTTTAACAAACAAACGAAAAATTATTTCAAGGGTGATGAATATTTTCAGTTATTAACCAATGGAAGATTACATTTTATTCTTTCTGACAATAAAGCATTACTTCACTTTCGATGTTGATCATGGCTGATCGGAAAGCATGCTTTCCAGTCCAGTCCTTTTGAAGCTCCCAGGTTTAGACTCCTTTGCACAGCTACATAAATGTTTAACACATCTTGTTGGTCTTAAATTACAGAATGAAATTGGACAAGCTTAGTGTGATTCATTTCATGCCAAATATTTTTTTGTGAACCAGAATGATTTGTGATTAGAGAATGTGAAGGATACACTTGATGACTTCAAAATATGTTGAATAAAGGACTTGAAATGAAGGCTGCATTCCAAGGATCCTTAAAATTGAGACAGCCTTCATGCCGCTACACGGTGCTCATATTTAGTTTGATTTATGTATGTGAATTGATCAAAGTTTATAAGTGAATATAAGTCTAAATTAGTTCTGTTCATCATATAAAGTGAGTGTCTCTTTTTACAATTTTTTAAAGTAAATTAAACTGCTATATTTATATTGTGCCCTCCACTAATATTGGCACCCTTGGTAAATCTGAGCAAAGGTGGCTGTGAAAATAATTCTTCATTGCTTATCCTTTTGATCCTTCATTTAAAAAATTCACAAAATTCTAACCTACCATTGAAGTAAAACAATTGGAAATGGGGAGAAAAACTCTTGATGAAATAAATGTTTTTCTCCAATACATGTTGGCCACAATTATTGGCACCCAATTATTGCTACCTCCTTTTCCCAAGAAAAGATCTCTGAGTTTTCTCCTGTAATGCCTGAAGAGTTTGGAGAACACCTGATAAGAGAAAAGAGACTACTCCTTAATGCAGAATCTCTCCAGATCCTTTTTGCTGCTAAAAAGCACATTTTTTTGTTTAATCTGATCACACAAGCCAGTCCCATTTGTGCCAATATTAGTGGAAGGCACTTTATGGATTTATTTACAATCTCTTTATGAATTTTTGAAGCATCATGCAAACTGCAAAAGGAGACTGGTTCCCAGGCATGTTCTGTGCGTGCGCTTTAAAGCGAAGCTGAACACAAACAAGCAATGTATACTTGGGGTTTCAGCCGAGCATATAAATGGAGAAATATACACAAAACTATGTCAAAATGTCTTTCTTTTTAAGTATTTATATGAAGAAAGTCAGTTAGTGTATGCCGTAAGTGAACAAACAATTGGGAAAGAAATTGGATGCGTGTCAGTGTATTAGTTCTGTGCATTCAGTCTAATGCAAATACCTGCTGCTGTCAGAGCCATTGATGTTAATAATAATAATAATAATAAAAAAAGAGAAAGTTTTCTTGACTGAATCATCTTAAAACTTGAATAAGAATAATTATATATTATATATATGCATAACAGTGATGCACTGTTTTACAGTTTAGCTCAGACTTTAATGACCATTTGGGTCATTTAATGCTACACTCTATTTAAATTACTCAGATAAGTCATACATTTGGTCCAGTCTGGATATTTGGATTGAATCTTCCAAATGGGAAGATTGCAATTCAGCTCTTGGATCATAATTTTATGGTATGATTGTGATGTAATATTTTAAGAAGATTGTGCACACCCCTAAACAACAGACATACTGTACAGTAGGGCTGCACGATTTTGAGAAAAAACCTAATTGCGGTTTTTCTGACAAATATTGCGATTGCGATGCGATTTTCGATTTTTGGGTTTGATACTTCGATAAGTG
>JAUMHG010000038.1:20730748-20745578 GCA_032359395.1 Enteromius anoplus
GCTCAACTTTTGCAGGCAGGCGTCACATGATTGGAAAGGTAGTCACGTGGTGTGTCACGATTCTCCCTTATCACACCACGACACAGGATCGTGGATCTGAAATCGATTTCGGTTTCATATCGCAAGTCGTTACAGCCCTACTTTGCTCAGATTACTGCTTTGCACACTCTTGGCATTCTCTCGATGAGCTTCAAGAGGTAGTCACCTGAAATGGTTTTCCAACACAGTTTGGCCCCTTTGCCTTCACTCTGCGGTCCAGCTCATTTCAAATCATCTCGATTGGGTTCAGGTCCGGTAACTGTGGAGGCCAGGTCATCTGCCACAGCACTCCATCACTCTTCTTCTTGGTCAAATAGCCCTTACACGGCCTGGATGTGTGTTTGGGGTCATTGTCCTGTTGAAAAATAAATGATCGTCCAACTAAACAAAAAACCGGATGGGATGGCATGTCGCTGCAAAATGTTGTGGTAGCCATGCCGATTCAGTGTGCCTTCAATTTTGGCTAAATCCCCAACAGTGTCACCAGCAAAACACCCCCACACCATCACACCTCCTCCTCCATGCTTCACAGTAGGAACCAGGCATGTGGAATCCATCCGTTCACCTTTTCTGCGTGTCACAAAGACACGGCGGTTGGAACCAAAGATCTCAAATTTGGACTCATCAGACCAAAGCACAGATTTCCACTGCTCTAATGTCCATTCCTTGTGTTTCTTGGCCCAAACAAATCTCTTCTGCTTGTTGCCTCTCCTTAGCAGTGGTTTCCCGGCAGCTATTTGATCATGAAGGCCTGATTTGCGCAGTCTCCTCTTAACAATTGTTCTAGAGATGGGTCTGCTGCTAGAACTCTGTGTGGCATTTATCTGGTCTCTGATCTGAGCTGCTGTCAACCTGCGATTTCTAAGGCTGGTGACTCGGATGAACTTGACTTTAGAAGCAGAGGTTACTCTTGGTCTTCCTTTCCTGGGTAGGTCCTCATGTGTGCCAGTTTCATTGTAGTTTAATTTTAACAGTTGTCCAACAGGGCTGTCAGCTGTGTAGAAACTTGACTTCTGCACAACACAACTGATGGTACCAACCCCATTAATAATATACATTAATAATGTAGTTAATAATTAGTAATAATGGATGAATTACAACCCATTATTCTTTTAATCTTTATTTTTAAGCCCAAGGGTGTAAGTTTATCTTTTCATGTCAAAATAAAAAACATTTTTAGTACATAAATTCCTCATTACCAAACAGACACAAGAAAGTTGATAATAAACATAACACTATGTCACGGATAACTACTTTCCAGATATGCAAAATCGGATCAATTATAAACTTACGACAAAATTACTAAATATGATATAGTTTTATATTCTTAGAAAATTACAAAAACAGGAGAATAGTATCAAATGTGCCAAGATAAGATTTTGTGCCATATTTATGCAAAGAAATTAAGGGAGCTGGTCACCTTGAATCAAGCTTACCTTAAAAAAAAAATTCTTGATTTATTATTGCATTGCACTGTAAAATATTAAGGCATTTTTACACACAGATTAAACTTTTAACATTTACTAGAAGATAACTGAGCACAGCTTGCTGAATTAAACACGCACTTAAGTCATTTGACAAAGCACACCAGCGCACTACAGTCGAAACAATCATATTTACAAGGTGACCAATTAAAGAAATCATGACAGCATGAAATACACTAGTATTCTATTCAGAACACAGGCTTCTTCCCTCCTCCTCCTCCCTCCAGCTAACATTATGCACATTACACCACATTCTATTTTAAAGGATTGGTTTACCCCCCAAAAAGTGAAGATTCTGTCAATATTTACTAACCCTCATGTTCCAAACCAGTTCTTTCTTGGCACACAAAGGGGGAGGATTTTAATCATTTCTACTGGTCACTCTTTTATATGCAACTGCAATGAGTAAAGCTTCATAAGGCCCATAAACACATAAAAATACAGTCCAAATGTTAGGAGTGCTATATTCCAATCAGCGCCTGAAAGTAACATTTTGCCACACCTACCAACAGACCAGTGACTTGAGAAAATTTTCTAGCTGGAAATTGCTTTTTACCAACCTTGAAACTAAAAATAAAATAGGTAGAAGAAAAGCAACCTATGCTCACTGGAAATTCATGCCTAATTTCATACATTTCTGCAAAACTGAAGAAAAAAAAAAAAAAAAAACTTTCCTATACATGTAAATCGCTGCAGTTTCAGTTTACACTAGAGGCTGTAAAACTCCCACAACTTTAATACCTTTTCACACAAAAGTTTGATTTACAAGTTCATATAATAATGGCAAATTTTCACACAATTAGTAGCAGAATGTTCCCCTTCAGCAGAGTAACTCCGATGTTACATATGGGAACTCGCCTGAGAGACAAATCGTCTTCGAATAGTCTTTAAAGGTGGCGCCTGGGGGATCGCACAGTGACTGTGCAGAATGTTCCGGTGGGTGTGAAAGTCCCGCGGACTTCTGCCGCATTCCAGCCGTGCCCTCTTATACTCACGCTGTGATTAGGTGCACCTGGCTGTAATTAAATGCACGCCAATATTCATTGGCATTTTCTCAAAGATTCGAAGATGATTGGTCTCTCATATGTAACGTCTCCGTTCCCTTCTTCAGGGAACCTGGGTAACCTACTTAACCATAGACGTTATGTTATGACTTCAAAACATTTTTAACATCCTGCACGATTTGAAAACTGATCATTTTGAATGCTGTCCGCACATATACAGCTTCATATGAATGAGTTTTTGAGTTCGATGTGATACGGTGTTGCACTTAGGTGGCGAAAAGCACCGAATCCTGTATAAAAACGGTTTGACAAAACAGCTCAAATCAGTGTAAGGAAGTAAAAATACCATGGCTGCATCACCGAATATGCTTTTAAGTTACTTGACACTATCAGGTAGTTTTAGGTTTGGGTTTGGTTTAGGTGAAATTTCCAACATGATGAGTTTTAATCTTTAGGCGATACTCACTGGATACTTGAATTCTGAATGGCCACAAAACATACCTCAAACAACATTACAAAAACACTGCAATTTGTACCCATACCAACCTAATACAAAAGTCCCACAGTTACGTATTAAACGCGTGTTTTAGCTCTACTGGAGATTTCACTCTGAAACTGCAGCGAAACGTGCAGTAAGGTACGTTATTATGGGGTTGCAGAAATGTATGTAGGGGCATGTATTTCCAATGAGCCTGGAATGAAGGAAACGTGCAATAGCATTTATTATTATTCACACTGTACAATTTAAATATTATATTTATATATATATATATATATATATATATATAAATCAATAGTAGTCAACATTATCAGTTCTTGTTTGGTTAGCGTTGACTAACTTTTTTTATCCACTTTAAATATTGACTACTGTATGTAAGTGTGTGTGTGTGTGTGTGTGTGTGTGTGTGTGTAAATCTCCGTCAGCTGTTTTCAAAAGGAACGCTAGATTATACACAGAGCCGTAGATCACCCACGAAACTCAACGCTTAGCTTGTCGGATATATATCGATATTTCGTTGATATATCGTTCGATATATATATCGCCCAGCCCTACCTCAGGAATCGTTTAACAAAACAATTACAGGCCAGTAATACAGTTTCATATCCTCACCAATCCAAATTTTTAACAATTTTAAGACCAGTCTTTTGAAGTCAAACTTGTCATTCCAACACACCAAACTTAAAAACATTATTCACAGAAAATGTCATGCCCAAAATATTGCAGTTCTGGTTGGTGGTGCAGAAACACTGATACTACCTTACCATCATGCAGAGAATTCAAGCACTTTACAGGCCATGCTCTTCCACAAGAAGAACCTAGTATACATTTTGATTTATTTTGAAAGCTTAACCTACATTCAAAACAAGGAAGAGGACAAGCACAGTGTGACACTGTCAGATCGCAGCATTTCAAACGTGACTAAAAGCCCTAAAAAAAGACACATTCCTTGGAGATTTGATGACCCTTTACATTTCGTTTACTCTACTGCTTCTCCTTTCTCTCTCTCATGCCCCTTTATGCGTTGAAGTGGTTAGGCTGAGATTCGATTTAGTCTTTGTCTAGACCAGTGTGTCATTCCCATGTTCTGGCTCGGTGAATGGATCCAGCATCAGTAGGTCACAGTCACCATCCATCGAGTCAAAACAGCAGCTGTGGTGCTATCCTCGCAAAACCTTATCCCTCTCTCTCTCTGTCTTATTATTTCTGTATCCTCAGCGTTTATTCTACATGATGACAAAAGACAATCATTTTGTCATTGAAAGCAAACAACATCTTAGATGCTGACATAATGTGGAACATGTGATTTAATAGATAGATCAGACTCTGGATGAGCCATGCTCCAAAAATGCTGTAAAATTCGCACAGCGATATTCGCACACCTGTGACCACACATCAGTCAAATTCTATATTAATGCGGCAAGTTTCCTTGTTGCTTGGCAACCATAAACAGCCTACATATTGCATTCCACCAGCAAATTTTTTTTTAATTGATGTGCAATATACAAAACAGTAGGTTAATTAAAACAATAAAACTATTTTTACTTATCTGATAGTTTTATACAAAATCCTAAATGACTAAAATAAACATTCACATATAATCAATGTTGGACAATTTTTTGGTTAATATTACCATTCACACAAAAAGAATAATAATAAAAAATCATACTACAGTAAGCAGTATGCTAGTGTTTCTTTCTAAGCAAAGCTATGCTCTGTGTTTTAAAATATATAGATGATTATCACAGTAAATTTCTAATTTTGATTGAAGTTTAAATGCAGATTTTTGCTCTTAAGTGTTTTAAACTACTCTTTATTGTCAGAACATGACAAACACTTCACATTCTTTAATTATTTACACTCTTTCAAGTCATATTCCTTAACAAAATAAATATCTTATTTGATTTTTGTTTTGTTTCTACATTTCTGCATGTTCTAGTGGGTGATGTTGTTTCAAATCATGAAACAGGTTTGTATTGCCTGACTCTGAAGATGGTATCTTCAGCACAGTGCAGACAGCAATAATATTAGCTTTTTTTGTCACAGAAATACAAAATACTATTTTAAAAGAAGATCAATATGGTTTCTAGGTATTTGTATAAAAAATAGATACATTAATAGGATAGAAAATCCTATTGGATTTTGGATAATGAAATCCAAGAGCTCTATGACCCTGCACAGACAGCAACACAACTACAAGTTCAATGCCCTGAAATGTAGGACATTGTTAAAATAGTCCATGTGACATCAGTAATTCAACTGTAATTTTACGAAGCTACAAGAATACTTGCGCACAAAGAAAACTAAATTAACTAATCAAGAATTTCTTCTCTTCCTGGTCAGTCTCCACCGCCACTCCACAGAGAGTATTATGTGCTGCACATTGTTTACAAGCAGAGGGGTGCACACATGCATCATGGTATTTTCTATTAAATGGTGGAGGATACTGACCAAGAAGGAAATAAATCATTGAATAAAGTTGTTAATTTCTTAATTTGAATTTTTTGCACAAGAAATAATTCTCAAAAAATGACAAGCTGTTGTAAAATACTCTACAAACCACAGATATGTCTACATAGATGCCTCATTAGTGACTGTTATACGCAGTGATGCCGATAATGCGTTACTTAGTAGCGCGTTACTCTAATATGACCAATTTTTCAGTAACGACTAATCTAACGCGTTACTATTTCCATACCAGTAATCAAATTAAAGATACTTGTCCAAGCCACTGTGCGTTACTATTTCTTACTTTTTTTTTTAAGCAAAGCCTATTTGGTTTCTTCTTGCGTCTCAGGGAGTGACGTCAAGTATGAGACAGGTCATATTTTCACCTAACCAAGCGCCGCGAGGTATGCGTTTTCTAGCTGGAAATATAGTCAATATTTTAAGTTTGTATCAGCCAAAGATGATAATATTAAGGTTCGTTGTAGAAGTCTGCGTTTTTCATTCGGGATCTGCGAGACCCAACCAGAATTCTTGCGGCGTGGTAATAAATTTCCAAATAAAACACGCAAGCGGTCGGTAACTCGCATCAGAGCGGGCCCTACCAACATGAGCAAAGTGAAGATGCGCGTGAAGGACGTTCAGCTTGCATTAGAAAACGGTCAGTTTAATGTTAGGAAACCTACATCAGGCAAGTCTAATGTATGGGAGTCTTTTTCATGCGTCATGGACGGAAATGGGGAAAAAATACCCTTTGCGTGATGTGATAAATATAGGCTACAATGTTGTTCATACATTTGTTTTTATTTATATTATTTTTGCAACACATTTTCCATGATGACAGATCAATTTTAAAAGCATCTTGACAAGACGAATTAAAATAAATACAATCCTTGCACAACCAACAGTTTTGTCTGTTATCTCTCTCTTTTGGTAGAACCCACTGTAAATGTGAGATTTTGGAAACCAGATCTAAATTTAGCAGGAACAGTCAGGTCGGGTAGAAAATTATTCTAAGCGGGCAGCGGGTGAAAAAAGACTGAATATACAGCTGGAGCGGTCAAGAGCGGAATAAAATTGACTCGCCATTGTTTCGTGCCATAATAAAAGATCCCTACTTCTGTTAAAACAGCTGCTGAAAGTATCTAATGAAGTAACTTGTAATCCAACTTAGTTACTTTTAAAATAAAGTAATCAGTAAAGTAACTAAGTACCTTTTGAAAGGAGTAATCAGTAGTCAGTAATTCGATTACTATTTCAAAGTAACTATGGCAACACTGGTAATACGCAAGCCGTCCGCCATATTGTAGACTTGACGTCATTCACCATACAATCACTGAATATTGGAAAGATGCCACAATCCTGCACAGAACAGCTCAACGGCTCTGTGTAAACCTACAGTATAGTAAATTATGTCAAGTTCACCTTTCGAATGTAGCTGCCGCATCTACATGCCCGAAGAGGTCCAATGAGGCATATATATACGTCTATGCTACATACATACACTTTTGTTTATGTCTGTGTGTTGCTCGGCAACCACTGTGTTCCAACCACAACCGTTTCTGCGGGACCACATTGTTTGGCAAAAGAATAATGTTTTTATTAAAATCATTCCACTTTATTTTGCTCTTTTTTATTTTGTGAACAGAACAGAATACGGAATAACCATTTTATAAAAGCAATAAGCACACTTTGTGTTGTGCCTAACAACCCCCCTTAGCTGTTCTAATTTCAGTGTAAACCACAGGTTCTTGGGACTTATTGCTTTGTTGAACCACTAATGTCACATGAACTATTTTAACAATGTACTTACTACCTTTCTGGGCTTTAAACGTGGTTGTTCGGTTGCAGTCTACGGAGGTTAGAAAGCTTTAAGATTTAATCAAAATTATCTTAATTTGTGTTTTAAAAATTAACAAAGGTCTAACGGGTTTAGAACAACAGGAGGGTGTGTAATTAGCTACAAAAATATTGGTAACTATTTCAATAGTCCATTTTAGACATTCTACTAAAGGATGGAATATACTACACGACTTGTAATATCTGAACAGATTTTTACACTAGGCATCATACACGTACAGACTCTGTAAATAGTGACAAAGTACAACGTCTCAGGGTTATGAATATAACCCCTGTTCCTTGAAGGAACGAGACATTGCGTCAAAACACTTTGGGAATGCCTCTAGCGTGACCATGCTCTGAAACTGCTGTGAAAACTGTCCAACGAAGTTGCGAGACGTCATCATCCAGGAAGGATAAAAGCATGTGCAAATCAGTGCACGCCAGCCCTCAGGCATGAAGCAAGGGGAGTGTGGCAAGAGATGCAGTGTCTCGTTCCTTCAAGGAACAGGGGTTATATTCATAACCCTGAGACGTTCCTTTTCAGAAACTCACACTGCGTCAAAACGCTTTGGTAACAAGATACTCACGCCCCCAGACCCCCAAGCCCCCGTCCAGTGTAGATGCAGCACACTTAAGGCACAAGGACCACCGATTGGTCCGACCCCCAATTGGTCCGACCTCCTCCAACTAGCAGACCTGCGTATATAGACGTCCAGCGCTCGCACTGGACACGAATACTGCAACCCTTCCTGGTCCACCTCCAAAATGCCTGAAGTAACACTGGCTGTGGTGGGACTGAAGGAACTTTAGGGACAAAACCTGCTCGCAGGTAAAGGAGGACTGAAGATCCGCTACTGTCTAAAGCCGATAAGACCGCAGCCTTAAGGTTGAGGAAACGATCAGAGACGTGCTCTAAAGGTTCAAAGGGGGCTCGGGAGAGAGCCTTAAGCACCAGAGCGAGATCCCAAGTCTGATCTCGAGAGCGAATAGGAGGCCTCAGCCTTAGTGTATGACGGAGGAAACGCACAACTAATGGGTTTCTACCCACTGAGTGTCCATCTACAAGGAAGTGGAAGGTCGCAATTGCTGCCACATACACCTTGATTGTTGAGTAGGCTAACCCTGTGGATAGTCTAGCCTACAGGAATTCCAGAACTGTACCAATCGGGCAGTTGACTGGGTCCTGCTGACAATTTTTGCACCATTAAGTGAAAAGTTTCCACTTCAGGGCATACAGTTTCCTCATGGAAGGAGCTCTGGACTGTAGAATAGTTTGAACTACCTTGGTTGAAAGACCTGTGGCTATCAGGTGCACCCCCTCAGAGGCCACACCCATAGATTCAGTTTCACTGGGCAGGGGTGCAGAACCGTGCCCTCTGCCTGAGAGAGGAGGTCCCTCCTGATCGGTATTTTACAAGGAGAGCCGTCTAGGAGGGAGATGAGGTCAGAAAACCATATCCGACCCAGCCAGAATGGAGCTACTAACAGTAGACTGACCATATCCTGGCAGGTTCTTACCAGAATTCCTGGGATTAGATTTATCGGGGGAAAAGCATATAGACGAAGCCTCGGCCATGTCTGCACCATAGCATCCAGACCCCCTGTAGCCCCAATGGAGCTAAGGCTGCATCCACCACTTTTGTAAAAGTACGGGTTAGCGTGCCAAACCGAAGGGAAGGACCCAAAACTGGTAAGCTTTGCCCCCGAAAGCAAACCTGAGGAACTTCCTGTGTGAAGGATGGATAGACACGTGAAAATATGCGTCTTTGAGATCGATCGTGACAAACCAGTCCCCTGACCTGATTTGATGCACGACATGTTTTAACATAAGCATTCTGAACTTCAGCTGACTGACTGAATGATTCAGTTGCCTGAGATCTAATATGGGCTTCAGCCCTCCATCCTTTTTTGAATGTCAAAATAACGGCTGTAAAAACCCAGAACCCAGAGGAAGTTATTGGCACATCTAGTAGACAGACTCTATCTTGCTCCTTAACATAAGAGAGAGAAAGCCACAGATGTCTCTCTGCTGCAACCATAGCGCCCATAAACTGACCGATCGCTCGAGCAATTTCTTTTGTCGCCCGCAGGGATAAATCGGCTGTTGTTCCCAGCTGTAAAATTTCTTCGGCGTCGACATGATCGCGCTCACTGAGATCTCTTAATAAATCATCCTGATAGGCTTGTAGGACCGCTAGTGTATGCAAACACGCACCCGCCTGTCCAGCTGAAGCATAACCTTTCACCACTAGCGCTGAACTAACGTGCAATGGCTTAGTTGGAAGAGAGGGAGACTTCAGTGAAGTTGATGATGCCCCAGCTGACAGATGGCTCGCAATCATCTGTTCAACTGTAGGCATCACCTTATATCCCTTTTCCCCCAGCCCCGCCACATTCCCATAATAATCTGACGAGGGGATGAACAAACGCGCAGAAAATGGTTTGTTCCAGGACCTAGACACCTCGGTGTGTAAGTCCGGAAAGAAAGGAAAGGCTTCGGCGACAGGGAGGTCTAAGGAACCGCTCGTCTAGACGGCTGACTGGCACATCAGATGGCGGCGCCTCAGGTCAGTCTAATTTAAGACGCTCCACCGCCCTAGTGACTACTTCCATTAACTCTTCATATCGTGGTGACTGAGGCAGCAGCTGGCTGTCTACACCTAGCACATCTACCTCCCCGAGGAGAAGTAGCCGGTATCAGCGGCGCTTCATTCCCCAGAGAGATGCCTGTGGATCTTTCTGGTTGGGCATGAGATAGGGGGTTACCCGTCTCAATTCCTTCCATTAGATCAATCTGTGAACCCCACGAGTGCAGGTGCCGCTCCGCCTCGGCGACCTCCGTGATCTGAGAGTGGCCAGCAAAAGTTGAATGCATTGCAGGCAGTCCCCTCCCTCGAGAGCGGCTGCCGCATGTTCCTGGCCCAAGCAAACAACACACAAAGAATGAGTATCTTTAGGCGTGAGATACCAGCCCCATGGAGTCACACACTTTACAAAGTTCTTAGACATAGTGTCAATTTTTAAACAAGCGATCAAAGTTTGGTATTTCTTTTTCAGAGAATGCAACTGACAGCATTTGCTGAATAAATAAAGCTGGCGAGATTTTTCATGTGCTTTTATCCTTCCTGGATGATGACGTCACCTGTGCGGACAGTTTTCACAGCAGTTTCAGAGCATGGTCACGCTGGAGGCGTTCCCAAAGCGTTTTGACGCAGTGTGAGTTCCTGAAAAGGAACTGAGCATTATACACTACACGAGCAAGGATCATACACAACCAGACTATAATAGTTCTTCCGATCACAACAAACTGATGCAGAAATGTGTACCTTGTTGCTAGGAGACGCACAGTAAATGAAAACAAATGGGTTCTAAAATCGATTGAAAATATCAAACATGTTTGATTTCCTCAGACCGGATAGTATCAAAGTCTGAAGCTAAAAAAATGTCTATGACCGTAACTACGTGTAATCAAATTATTTTAAAATTATTTTTGGATTATTTGTCTTAATAAAATAAAAAAATAAAAAATAAGCCACAAGACGCCATGGTTTGCAGTGAATTTATAAGAACTAAGGGGTGATGTTAGGCACAATGCCAATCGCACGACCTCACTCATTGTCCAAAACCCCATGACAGGTAGGTTCAGGGGTGAGGTTAGGTGTAGGTCATTTGACCAAGTTCATATGAATTAGCAACTCATAAAATATGTATGATTTAGCTTAAAATATATGACGTCGTAACGTCAGTCTGTTGGAACAGAGTGGTTGCTGAGAAACACACAGTCATAAACAAAAACTTTTCAATGAGTAAATGCATGTGCTCTAGTAACCTTAAACTCCGCAGTCATTCTGACTTTGATATGGTCTGTGTGGCGCATTTTATATGATCAGTACTATTTCCTTCCACTGTTGGCATCTAAATATTATGACGAACATTTATCAAACTCTTGTTATTGTTTTATCGAGGAAAATTATATCACGATAATTATCATTATCATTTTATCTCCTGGTTCTAGCATGCATCATTCAGATATCTTTCATCATTGTCATCATGTCTATCTTTTTTTTTTCTTGTGGTGGGGTTGACAGGCATCTCAGCCCATGTTACGAGCTCCGTTACTTCCGTTAATTCCAAAAAAATCATTTTAGAACTAGTAATGAAGGACCATTGAGAGGCTTCATTAAAAGCTCATTGTATTACTTTATTAAAAGCAGTGTATTATGGATAGAGCAGGACTGTCCAAACTCGGTCCTGGAGGGCCAGTGTCTTGCAAAGTTTAGCTCCAACCCTAATCAAACACAACTGAAGCAGCTAAACAAGCTCTTACTAGTTATGTAAGAAACTTTCAGACAGGTGTGTTGAGGCAAGTTGCTTGGAACTAAACTCTGCCAGACACTGGCCCTCCAGGACCGCTTTTGGACATCCCTGGTATAGAGTGTTATGAGCGAGATTGAGCTTTTATTCTTCATCTCGATCTCATATTCTCAATAAACTATTAGTTTGAATGTCTTATAGGCTAATACTATTCTTTCATCCGTTAAGGGTAATTCCTGATGACATCTCAGTTTGGTGCATTTGTTGGCTGCGTACAAGCTTTCAAAGAAAAAATATGTATTTTTTTAGTTTTACAGTATTAACTGCAGACTTGTAAAACGGTTTCTTGTTGCCATCTAATAGAGGATGTAACTAAAATCACGATCACAACATACTACACGAACAAATACTACTATTAATTATATAAAATATTTTTAATTGAATAATAATTTTAATAACCAACAACAACAGCCTTCATAAAAGTTGCTAGGCCCGTTAGATTTACTTAAAACCTAATACATCTCATGTTAAACCACAACAGAGTCAGTGATAAATTCCAGAAGATGTGACCAAAGTGAGGTGCTGTCTTTGAAGGTTTATAAGCGTTGAATGCCTGCTGATGCACTGGGGCATACGTCTCTGAAAACGTTGAAGCCAATTTTCAAATAGGCATTATCTTTATAAGGGAACTACATATTTGAGGTCCAAACAAGTACATTCTCGCCTAAAAATGTCAGTATTATTTTTAAATTATAGTGGATTTGGGTATCTGCCATGACACTTGCTATGAGTAATACAAGACAATATATATATATATATATATATATATATATATATATATTAGTAGTGGGCCGTTATCTGCGTTAACGTGCTGCGTAAACGCAAGACTCTTATCGCACGATAAAAAATATATCTTCGTTAATCTATTCACAAAGTTGGGTTGGGAGCTGGATCACGCGCTCTGTATGTGTGCACTACAATCGTCATTTGGATTGATTACAATTAGTATAATCACAAATACACAAATCAATGTTTTTCCCGCATATGGTACATGTGCGCGCTTGAGTGCGTACTGGGTTTCATTGCACAAAATGTGCGCTGAGACACGTGCACGTTGCTTGACTGTGTGTGCTTCCATCCGTCGCGTTTTACTTTAGATTTGTTTTTATATACTGTTTGGAATGCATTGGTATTATATGCACGAAACCTGCCCGCTGACAGACATCACTGACAGTTGCGCGCTTTGAGTTTGCATTTTCAAATGCTTTTATACGAAACTGATGTGCACACCGTCAGTTATGTTTTCAGAGCAGAGCAAAACATCTGATATATCGAAAGAGATCTGTGCATTAGTCTGAATACAGCCTGTTAAAGCTGCCACTGTCTTCATCTCATCAGTAATAATCAAGCAGCAATAATTCAGAGGAAAAAAAGAAAAATCCAACTCAAAACTATTTCTGTAAACTTTTGTACATTTACAGAGCACTTTTTAAAAATAAGTAATAGTTTTAAAAGAGTATAAAAAATGTGTGCACATTTTGCACAAAATACTGACTAAAATGCATGTTTGAACTGCTTCAACTGAAAATATCTTGCTCTGACATATCTTATAATTTTATATAAGATGCATTAATATCTTAATTTAACTAAGGCCTAGTCCTGGCTTAAGATAAACCATGTTTGTGAAACTGGGTCATTGTGTTGATAATAATAATCTTATTGATTTGAATTGTGAAACCAAGATGGCAGTACTGACAAATAGATATCTCAAATATAATAGGGCTTTACTTTTAGATATTATGTAGCTAGCACATATATATTCTGAATGCCTTTGGCAGAATTCAAATGAGCCATTTTTTAATTTCAAAATTAATCTAGATCTAGAATTAAAAAAAAAGAATCTATGCCCACCCCTAATATATATATATATACATATAGTAAGTGCGGTCTGTCCACAAATATCCAACACCTACCAGAAGATTTTGCATATACATCACCATACTGTTTTGTATTTTTGTCACACTCATTGTTTAGAAAATTCTTTAAAAAAATCTCCACATAACTAAATAAGTAAATTATTACATATTTTTATTTAAGGATGACCTATTTAATGCGTAGAAACACCCCTTAAACACATTGCTTTGAATGGCTGGGTCTCACTTGCACATAGGTGTCTTTAACTACAGTACACAACTGTCAGAGAGAGGCTTAGAACAAATTCTGCGCTTGAAATTCCATTTTTTTCCATCTCCTACTTGGACATAATGTCTAAGATGCTGTTTGAAGTGTGACATTTGACCTGTGACCTCAGGGCAGATCGATCAACATAGACTTCAGCGAGACAAGCCATTTGGCATCGCTGCATCCAACGAGCATAGAGTGGAGTTGGGTCAAATTTAAAAACGTTACATGTTAAGTTTATAAAATTATAATTTTTGTCAGCTGTTTTCAAAACTAACAAAACAAATCATGAGGTCAGTATGTTACTGTGAGTGATGTGATATGGTTTAGGTTATGGTCTGGTGGTATGTTTAGGTTTAAGGGTGGGTTAAAGCTGTCTTCTCCGGTGGCCGAGAAGTGCAAAACAAAACAACAAATCGCAACACAAAAAACAAATCTGAAAACCAAATAACAAATCCAGAATCAAAATGACAAATTAGAAAACGCAATGACAAATCTAAAAACAAAACAGCAAACCATAAAACACAACAACAACTCCGTAAACAAAAAAGCAAATCGGAAACCACAACGACAAACAAGAAAACACAACGACAAATCAGTCAAACTGGAAAAGGTAGGTACTTTGTGTGACCGGCAGAGTCGCCGCTGATTGGACAGAACTCCTGTCAATCAAGACATAGGAAGTTAGCCCCGGCTGTGTGCATGGCATCCAGTGTTGCCAATTTAGGGACTTTGTTGCTAGATTTAGCGACTTTTCAGACCCCTTTGGCAACATTTTTCCAAAAAAGCGGCTAGCGACAAACCTTAGCGAGTCTCTGGTAGTGCTGCACACGCGCAAGTTCTTGTTTTCACAGCGCGCGCACACCCCTCTCTGCGTCTGTTCTGTTCAGCGCGTGGCCGTGAGGAGCAGGGCTTTCAGTGAAAATAGATATTATGTTGCTGCTTACTCTATTTTACATGTAAATATAGCCCAAATCACAGCATAGCCATTGTCTATATCTTATGTGTATTTGATTTAATCA
>JAUMHG010000038.1:20753355-20787808 GCA_032359395.1 Enteromius anoplus
CTGGCGAGTTCCCATATGTAACGTCTCCGTTCCCTCCTTCAGGGAACGTGGGTTACGATAGTAACCTAGACGTTATTATGGCTTGTGGTGCAGCACTGTGCTTACGGTTACAGTCGATCAGCTTATCGGTGTGAATCTCACTAACAAAATCAAATCTCCCCCAATAATGAAGAAGACGTGTTATATGTGTTTTGACTTGTTTTAAAATAACATTACAAAAGTTTGGCTACACTAAACATAGATTTAATGATTGCTATTCATATCATAAAGCAAAAAGGTAGAATATAACCTGCCAAAGCCATTTATAAACAGACCAAAAGCACTAACCGGTTTAGAAATTGGCATCAACGCTGTTTTGTGAACATATGTATGGCATATGTGATGCTATGCAAACTAAGTTAATTTGTGTTTTATTACAGGTGCTGTTGCGTTCATTTTGCTTTTTTTTTCTCTCTCTCTTTTTAGTTAATATATAGTTGCAGCCTGATGTTTTTTCTTCAGTTACAAATATGACATAGACAAGCGTGAACAAATGATTCCTTAACAATATGATTATAATAGGCTTACCATAGTGAAAAACATGGTTTGGAAGACGGCTTCATGATGTACTTGCTCATTTAAATGGTGTTAATTCATTTAGATCAAAAGTAACAGATTTGAAGTGCACTACAAGTATCAAGCGTACTTCTTTTTCACATGAAATCATTCGAGCAAGTCCAACCATTTAACAAATAATATCATTCCTCTCAATAACAAACCGCACAACCATTCATATTCTTAGTATACATATGATTATATTTATTCAAAAGATCATATTTGTGCTTTCCTTAGCAAGCAGTCCAACATTGCCATGTGCTATTTAGCAGACACTGTAGCTGAAATGTTGTTATTCATATCAGTATACTCATTAATTAACAACAGCATGGTAACAAGACCCCAAAAGGTGACGAATTAACGGTAATGTAGTCCAAGATACATACTGTACTGCATATATTGTGTGCGCATCCTTTTGATCACCATCCACGCTGCCAGAATATATGCATGCGAATATAAATGGCAGGGAACAGAGGCCATGATCAAAGCCATGTTCTCGGTATAAACAAAAAGAAAGGTGCTTTGTCTATACCATGCAGCATGACAAACAGTACAGACAATGAATACTTCATGCATATTGATACGGGTAGAGGAGGTAAACGTTTCCTGATAAACATGCACACACGTGCATGCAGAGAGACTTTCATAAAAGGAGCTCATTAGGGCGCGCAGTATGAAGATCTTTCAAAAGCTTTTTAGGGGTACATTAGATGTAACGGACATAAAAGCTTCACAAAACACTCTATTAGCCTCTCCAATATTTCATATATTTCGTGAAGCATAACATTACATACTAAGCGGCCGCCCACTTTTTGGTGGCCTTGATTTTGCAAGTATTTTTCTGGGTTTCACTAAATTCTTCAGAAAATAGTCCTAGGCCTTGAACCAAACCATCCAGCTCTGAAATGAATCACAACATGACCAACTATGATTTGAAGTGGAAAAAGTATGAAAAACAGAACAAAAGTAAAATAACTGCATATTTTATTTTATAAAAGAATGAACTGCATATCACATCAAGTGTTGTGAGTGACATAATTGAATTAAAGATGACAGTAAAATATACGATGCTTGATTTATAGTCATTGCCTATGAGAATAAAAAGTTATTTTAGTTAATATTATTAATTAATAAGTTTTCCCTCGTGAAAAAAAAAAGATTGCTTAATTGTATTCATTTGTATGTGTACTTGCAGTGTACTTAAAGGATACAAAAAAATATATATTAATGAAACGATAATCAATTTAAGTACATTTAATTTGGTTTTAATAACACATGTGCATTGAAATGTATGTATTGCAATGAAGTGCCCTTTTTTTTAATGAGCACATTTTATACTTGAATGCCGTTTTAGCTGTAATGTGTAATTTAGATTTTACATTTAAGTTGAATTTAAAATGTACTAAATGGCTACTCACATACACATTACACAAGTATTCCTACCTCATACACAGACATGTGCTAAAACGGCACTAAACACGGTTTGAATATCTGGAGAAAAGAATCGTTTACACTTTTTTCCTCTCTGTTATATTCTGTCTTTGTATGTTTCTTCTTATTATCACCATATTTATATTTTTTCTGAATTGTCTTATACGCCCTTAATTTGTCATTGGTTCTGTTTGTTGTTACACTGTGCGATGAGAAACTAAGGTAAACATTTCATTACTAAATACATAACCAGATCTCATAAAAGTGTTTTAAATAGTAGGCAAAAAAACTAAGTTGTGGTATAGATACACAAAAATGGACTTTGGCATGTATATGCTATGTGATGGGTAGAATAAGGGTTGTGGGGTAGATACCATATGTACATAAAAACTGCATATCATGTGCATGCAAACAAGTTTCATATCATATGAACTGCAAAGTCCATTTTTGCTATCAATACCGTAAGTTTATTTGGCACACTATTTAAAAGCATTTTTATTTCGTGCTCCTTAAATACATGTGACAAATAAAGAACCTTGAAACTATGAAACTTTGTTTTTCATAAATGCCTGTCAGTACATTAGGCAGCTAATGTTAAACTGTAGTTAAAGACTACAGAAGTAATTCTTATCTAATGAATTAGTAAAAAGTATTATTTTAAGAAGTATGCTAAAGTGTACTTTTGCCGCAAAATATAGGAAAAACAGCACTTTGAGAGTCTAACGATGGCAACTCAATACAATTTCCTTTAACTGACCTTTTATCGTTATTTATTTCAGATGTTATCGTTACATTGAAGTATGCTTTATGTTCCATGAACTTAACATAAAAGCTCTTCCATTTGCCGACATCCAGCGCAACTGGGCTCAAGACGACCCGAGTTTGAACTGGCTAGTGGCTAGTGTTCGGTTGCCAATTCCACTCCCCTCTTTCTTCCCCCTATGCTTTCCTGTCTACTCTACACTGTCATCTCCAAATAAAGGCATAAAAAAGTTAATAAATACATCTTAAAAAAAATAAAATAACGGAACTTCAAAAACAATGACTGTTTTCTTACAGGTTTCCTGAACAACCGCCCTTGGCTGCCTAGAGTTCAGCCCTAAACTCATGCCACTGGATATGCAATGTTTCTATGCCAGACAGGTAGGGTGATTGAAAATAAACGAAACAATGTTTTAAAGGCATCACAGAGCCACAGCTTTTGTAGTTGTCTCTACAAATTAAGCAGGGATGGAAGAAAGTATTTTAAAGGCATTTTAAAATGAATGGGACTTTACTTTGGGAACCTACTGTTGTGCTATATTGATGCTGTGACACCGTTTCTATAATTCTGGGACACACTGGAGATCTGAGATGAATTTTGTAGTTTCTCTCATAAACACTGCCGAGTGATCGGAGGGGAAATTAGGTAACAAAAGTGCAAGGAACCTGAACGTCAAGAATTGCTCCCAGAGATCCCCCCCCCCAAACACACACACACACTGGCAGGCGGGCGGGCAGCAATTCCCCTCCTTTTTGCCTGGCCACAGTGGGTGCACAGCAGCCGCCTGCTACCTGCCCAGAATTCTAATCAGTCCAGGGGTCTGTCTGTCCCCCCCGCCTTCCCCTGTCTCACTTATTCTCTCCCTCAGACTCGCTCCACCCACTCGCTCACCCCTCCGTCTCCCGCCCTGCCTCTTTCTCTGCCTTGGACGAAAGGGGCCGATGATCCTTCAAAATTAATTAGATCCCTCCCCACCCCCTTTTTCCGGAAAAAAAAAAACTGCACACTAGCACCCCCCTCCACCCCTTCACCACCCTTGTTTTCTCTCTCCCAAAAATCTCTAATCTTAGAAGGGAATCTTCTGAGTTTTATGACCAAAAAGAAAAACGACTGCTGGGAGAGTACTGGAACGGTTTTCTGTGTGTTCCTTCACTGTCGCTCTGTGGCTCTATACGTCTGTCACTCAGTAACACAAACTGTCAATACGTCTCTAGAGGTCAGTTTGTCTGGAAGACGCTCAGACGGCTGTGCCCGGCTGCAGCGACAAAGAGCACAGGGTGACAGAGACGAAAGAAAAGAATAATAACGTGGATGACGGACAGGCAGAGAGGAAAAGTAAGAAAGGAGCCGAAATTCAGGTTAATCAGAGACGCTTTTTAATGAGGCGGCCATCTCATAAAGCATGCCGTGTGGTGACTGGAAATCATTTTTATCAGGGATGGGGTGAGATGGGGGGGGAAACAAAGACAGAGAGGCAATGCAAGAAAAAGGTGAGGGTGGGGTGTCGGGCAGAGAGAAGGAGGGTGGGAGGGGAGGGGAGGTTTCTGGGAAAGGATGTCAAGCATCTGAATAATATAAATCTCAAATATGCAAATGTGACTTACAATGCTCGGCATTCACACATTGTCCTTTGCCTCTGAGCCTGGTCTTTAATGGCACACAGCAGAAACAATAAGAGAGAGAGGTGGTGCCGAGAATTTATTTATAACGCTACCAAACTATATTCGTATAAAACATACATAAATATATTAATGATGCAGAATGGTATGTTGACCTGCTTTCCCGTCCAAATACTAAGTGCTTTTTGATGTTGCGGTGTCCATACGGTTTGTTTGTAGGTGTTAATAGCCTGCAACGTAAGTGTCCTAGCGCCATATCGCTCTCAGTGAAAGTATGCTTAAAAACCACAAAAAATAACTTGAAGGAAGCAAGAAAGGAACAAATCAAGAAATGAAACTGACAGTGTCTGTCTTGCCTAGATTTTGTGGACAAGAATAATTCAAACCCAATGAATCACTGAATTTCCTTGCTTGTAGGTTTTAGCCAAGGTCAAAATGACAAAATGTCCTTACCACACACATGCACACTGCAACCTATCACATGCAAAAGCGAGGTCCACATTTTACAAACATTTTTGGAAATCCACTGAACGCAGAAATCGTTACCGTACTAATCGATCTGATGATCTTGTGAGAATTACATTGGCTTGACCTACTGTCGGTTCAGCAGCCTTTTCTATTGATTACTTACTTCATTTCTAATGTCTTTAGTGAAATAAACATTATGTAAAATAAGTGTTTATACAAATTCAGCTATTTTGTGTCAGTGTAAAAAAAAAGATCAATTATAAAATAAATAAACTGCACCACATACAGTGGGGTGCAAAACACAGAAACCGCACAGATAAGAATTTAGGAAAATAAACAGTAAAATTATGACATTAATAAATGGTTCTGCATGAATAATTAGATCAATTTGTAATTTTGTGATCAATTTAAAATGACATGGATCGGGACATGCAAAATGTCAATTCTTTGTGAACTACAGTTAGTCTATATTATTTGTAATGAAAATATCTGTATTAAATGACAAATAAATAAATAAATGAATTTTCACTGGTTCTGTCAGACATCTGGAACCCATATGGAGTGTAAGCACATCATACTGGTCATCATCATCCACTCCTCTATCTAATTATTAAAATTTCCCTTAAAAAAACATATAGTTCAAACACTGTTTGCTTGACAGGGTTGATGCAAACACCTGTAAGTGAAACCAACCAGATAACCAATTTTTAAACTAGTTTTTCCATTCATTCTTCATCCTCCATTCATACCATTAGTCAAGTCAACATAAAAAATAAAAAAAAACTGTACCTTTAGGGCTACAGCATCTTGTCACAGGGAAAATACTCTTGATTTACCCGCAAAAGCAGCATATTAGTACCTTAGGGGGAAATATTACTATTATGCAACTTTAAGGAGAATAAAAGGTGCACCTTTAAGACACTGCCCCAGTGACAAGCTGTTGTAGCCCTAAAGGTAAAAAATGTCAATTGTTTTTCTGACAGTGTATAAGATACTCCCTGAACTACAATACTCAGCTCTGTAAAACCCAACATACTTGCAATTTAAAATTAGACAATAATATACCATCAAGAATAACTAAATGATCAATCAATCTCACAAATTAACTACCTTTGCTCCAATTGTGCGAACCTGTTTGCATTAAAAACACCTACACAGTGCATGAGTTGTAAAAAGCTGTTTCCATTTGTGGAAAAGAATAACTACATACATTAAGAAATTCTGTTTTGCATCCGTTTTTATATTTATTGTTAAGAAGAGGTGACATTTAAATCAAGAGCAAGATTTATATCCTAACAACAGGCAAAGAAATGTCTCTACATTTTGAAATGGCTCCCCATGTTTCTTAGTAAATCTGAAATGAACACACACACACACACATTCATCATGAGATATTAGTAACACTGGCTGCACACACACACTCTGTCGAGGTCTGACGAGGTGATGGTAAACTCTGCCTTAGGTTAGAGGAGTAAATTATGTTAGCATATAAATGCAGACCAGACTGCATGAGAATACACAAAGACAGACAGTCCTAATGAATAAAATATCACTTTTGTCTTTTCTTTCTTTCTTTCGTTCATTCTTTTTTTTTTTTTTTGGTCACGATTTTGTGCAACACAAACATTCCTCAGCAAGCTAAAACAACGGACTGTTACCGGTCGCCGAAAGAGATGGCAAAATATGTGCCGTCCTCCTGACGGCATTCATCATTCATTTATTTATTCATTTATTTAGCAAGCGTTCATTTCAAATTGAATAGAAGGCTTCACTAAATGTAGAGCAACTGCTTTTGGGAACCCTTTTAACGGGCAACAAATGCATGAATTGAGTACAGGATGCGCATTAATGGAGAAAAAAAAAAAAAAGAAAGAAAAAATTTTTAAAGAGTTTGTGATTGTGCGCGGAAAAAGTCTTTTGCTTTTACGCCAAGCTGAAAGTATTTCAAGCATTCAAATGCAAAACGTGAGAAGCAGAATTCCTACGTAAATAGACCTTCAAAACAAAACTATGATTCGTTTCTAAAGCACACAAATAATGGCATAAACAAATGCGGCGAAAAAACAACAAGCCATGTTAAACATCCTGACCTGTTCAGACTGATCCTCGGTGAGCACGCATGGCGACTCCTTGGGCATTTTAGATGCATGAAATATGTTTGCGTGAAAACCTACAAGTATTTTTCTGAACATACTCTTCAACCTTTCACTGCTTTGCCATCTTGTCAGTGTCTGATTTCTCAAATGTGATTCCGGCACGTGAAAAACAAGGAAGTGAAATACAGTGAGTCGAATGCTCTGCACTTCCTTTACAACAACACGCCAGGCCTGACCTGAAACGACCCCACGCTCTTTAGGCAAAGTGCCAAGAAAGTCTTCCGGAGAGAAACTTAAATAGCGTGTTTATGGCCCTTTGCCATTTAATCATAAAGTTATGCATGTTGTTGAGCTTTTGTTCTTGTTCTGCTGTCAAATTAGTCCTACTCCTCTGTATTACAATATAAAATCGACCATTTCTCATCATGCAGACTTTAAGGTTTGGTCTGGGATACCTATAATACATAATGTGGATGGTTTTTATTTTTCTCGTTTTATTTTTTGGTTTATTTTGTTCATTGACATTTTTGTTTCTGAATATTGCAAATGGTAAATGGCACTTCTGAGTCACCACTTATTAACAATCATATTTCTCCTGCTTTTGTGCAAATTACTACTAATTGGCTTTCCAGGTACTCAATCAAATGCTATAAACACATATTAGCAGCTTAGACCCGTTGTAGACTTATATGATTACCACCCATAGGGGGTCTCTAAAGGTCCAGATAGTGTAGGTTTTGTATGGATAATGAATTAATTTAGCTTTATTTTAAATACCACTGCTATTAAAAAAACAGATGCACATAAATCAAACAGCTCTGCTGATGTTTACTATGTGGCGTTTAATGTGATTCACTGCCTCCTTTCAAATCAATTCCATTACACTCTGCATATATGAGAATTGCATGTGCAAATGTATTAGGGGCTATATTGAAATTCCACAAACATGCAAGCTCATATGTTTTGATTCTCTTTATTTGTTGGTGCTCTCTGAAAAGGCCTCAACTGCGCAGATGTTGTGCATAATGTTCCCATTTCTGTAAATGATATTGTCCAATTGATTCAAAAGGTCCTTCTTACATGTTAGTGATATCGGCATCTTTAGATTTTGCTTCCTGACATGCTTTAGTGAAATATGATGCATATTTTACAAATAACACATTCTGTGCACTTGAAAACATAAATCTGAATACATTTCACAAGCCTCACACACTTGGGAAATAACTAATTCCATACCATTTGCCCCCTTCATTAAAGTGTAAATCCCTATGTTAATTTCTATTACTCATTATTCACATTTGCCCATTTTTATCCTCAGTCATTTTTATTAACTGAATTTATTTGGTGTAAAATTGTAAAAAGAAAAAATTGGGAGTGAAAAAGTGCTGTTTTTCTATGGCGATTTAACTGAATTCATCACAAAGATATTTTCAAGATGGACCATTTGACTGTCTTCAAAAGTATTTGAACCCTGGAGCAGATATTGGTCCAATTACAGTCTTATCATGTCGATACAGATGTCCATGACAACTGCCAAATTTGAGAAAAAAGAAAAAAGAAAAAGAAAGAGAATAAATCATAGCATCAGCAAAAGGAGGATAACCGATAGAAACAGGAAGTAATGAGAATCCATAAAAAGATCAGATAGTGATACACCAACTAGTGCTTCAGTTCTTTCTCCACACGTCGCACTTGACCCCCAAACTGCAACATCATTCCACCATCAAACACACTTCAGCCTCAAAAAATCTACTCTGAATGAAGCAGTTCACCAAACCTAGTCTCCGTTACGATTGGCTCACTGTAAACCGTAGTTGAATATGGACACCGTATTCAGGATGTCATTACAGACCTAATGTAACAATAACAATCAACAATTTCTAATAATCACATGGTGATCCAAAATGGTTAACTAGCCTAATTTATAACATTAAAGTAAATATGCAATCAAAATTGACACGTTCTCTTTCTCAATAGACATTCCCAGTGTTTTCTGAGCAAAAACACTGTTTCGCTTCATAACCTTTTAAGCCTTTAAAACAATTTTTATTTTTGTCTGATGTCACCTACTATTGGCTACACAGGCAGGGAAAATAATGATAACCATTTAGGCTTTCTTTTAGACTACTATGCTGCTTTTAAAAAAACAATGCCAATAATACAGTAGTTTATTGTCAGTTACTGTAATACAGATTTGTGTGGCCACCACGGTACCTGACTAGAGATGTCAAACTAGTATTAAGGCATGTGTGCGAGACACTAGATCATCAGAAAAGTCATTTCTTGATACGCTTAATATTGATATGTGCTTATGACAAATAAACAGCATTAATAATAAACACTACAAAGCTATGTAAGTTTCAAAAGGAACAACCAAAGCCAGACACAATCGTCATAGCATTAGACATAATTATGTATTACAGTTAGTGGGGGGGGGGGGGGGGGTGGTTTAATGTAAAGCATAAAAAAAAATAAAAAAAAATTATAGATATAAAAGAAACCAAGCTAGAATACTGAATGAAAACTTTTCTACATGTTTCTTGACCATACAAAAAAATGGGTACAAAGTTTGAACACTGGACTGGAAACTGGAAAATGTTTTTTTGTTTTATTTCTTTCTTAAACAATGGTTTTACTTCTCCAATAAAGTATCCCCAGTGTGCCAAATCTCCAGTATCAAAATATAAGGCCTTTAGAAACATTACGTTGTCAGATTAATAACCTTGTTGCAATTGCAACGTGTTAAAACAGCCATTTTGCATTTCACAAGACTTGAAAGACAATGAAACTGCCAAAATCTTAATAGTGCTTTTCACCTTATCAATGAAAATGGGAATTCTTAATTGAAAGTGTGTATTAAAAACAATCTTTTTGATGGGAGTCATCACACTGCACATTTCATTATTTAAGGGATGGGAATATCCAAATTAATAAAGAGATAAAGATTTGCAATATATTGCTTTTCTAATAAAAAAAATAAATAAATAAAAACCTTTAAAATGTGCCAATAATGAGAAATGTATTTTCAGACAAAATAAAATGCTTATGATAAATTCTGATATTTTTGATAATATGATAAGTGACACATAGGTACAAACTGGTCAACTGGTTTGGAAAAATACTGTATAACCCAAATTAATTAAAAAATGTGTTATAGTGCCAGACTGCTTGTACACAATTCACATATGTAAGAATGGGTAACTGACATAGCACATCTTTCTACAAATCTAATAATCTATATGAAAATATATTTAAAATTCAATTTGTACATACACTGACATAACTTTAATGAATTTAAAGCCATCTTTTATGATGAAAATGTTTTTACTTTCTCAGTTAAAATGACATTTTATATATTTTTTTACACATAAACAAATCTCTGAAAGAATCAAATTCTTTGAAGTAAAGTAAAATAACTTATTAGTGTTACATTACATTCTATACATTTGGTAAAATATTACAAATATAAAAAAAACTAAAGTCAAAAGTTACATTTGTGGTGTGACCAACAATGTACCAGGTTCAACAAACATGCAAAAACATGCAGGAAAACAACATAAAAACAGGAAAAGATATCAATGAGAGCATCAAGAAGAGCCTCATGACTGCGTGTCAAGGTCAGTAAGAATTTTTCCATTTCTTTATATTGGACACTCTTGGACAATTTATCATTAGATGCTTTTCACACAACTAACCTGCTAAACACTGTAAAATTGCTGAATTACAAGCTTTTTCCCTAAATGTATCCCATCTGCTGTTCACATAAGTAACAGCTTTCTAAAGACACTATTCGCACATCTGCACCAAATACGGGTAAAATCTGTGATTCCAATTATCAAAAATAACCTTTAAACACTGTAATGTTTTCTTCATTCACCTGGACAGACACTTTTTTTTCCTAATATCTCATCTTTTTTTTGACCTAATTTTTGAAAACAGTGCAAAGTTACTGCGTCATCTCTATCCAAACTTTACGAATGGCTCAAAGCAGACTTTGTGGTCGCTTCTGCCGTTTTTTAAGGCGCGTTCTATACATTTACAACCATTGTTCTTATTAAGGGTTCACAAGGCAGTCATGAGGTCTTAATTTTATGCTCAGTATATGTTAGGGTCCCTTCATATATATTTTGCCTGAAGCCAAAACCGCTGCTTGGTCACATGTCAGCACATTTCATTTATGCATGCCTCTTGACACAGACACACAGACAGATGCATGATTATAACAGTAGAATCACTTAATACATAAAGGGCTATATTCACAAAGATTATATATGATTGATTGATTTTTTAAATAATAAAACACTTCTTCAAGTTCTAGTGTCAGCATGTCCTCACTTTACATGCCAACACCAGTAAATGTATGGCTTTGTTCACACAAGCATGAAAACAGTAATTTTACACTTTTTACAGTTTTCCAGCTGTAATGTTACAGCTTCTCTTTTACCAGTATTTCTCAACAGACATGACCTCTAAAGTATAAAATGTCAGATACAGGATGTGTGTGTGTGTGTGTGCATATAAATATATATATATATATATACATATATATAAATCTTGCATCTGCCCATACACACACACTCAAAAACAGGATGTGTAGATGCATAGATACTGTAGACAGAGAGGTATAGATAGATTGATAGACGTTCGTAAAAAGCATGCATTTAAATAACACAAACAATACAAGCACTTTGTCAAAGCACTTGACAAAACACTTATCTTTAAAACGTTTATTGTAGACTGTGCTTATACTTGTGTTACACACTTTTTCCTACTGTCTCTTGCTCCGTGACCCCTGCCGCTATTAATTACAATCAATTCATTGTTGCAGTCTTAATCCAAATCTAAAAGATTCATAGTAGGCAATATAAATATCATTCTTTGATCTCTGCTTTTTTTTTGTAGTTTACAAATCGTGTTCGACTGGCTAGTAAACAATTCAGTCACGCTTCCAACACTTGTCTTTCTGTCAGACTGCTTTGATAAAATCAACTGTCCTGGACAGTTGGTAGGTACTGTAATCATAAATGATCTATCTATACGTATATATATATATTATTTATTTTCTTTTTTTTTTCCTTTGTGTGTGTGTGTTTGTGTGTATATAGACACACACACACACACACACATACATATACATGTTAAAAAATACAATGTATTAGAATTGCTATAGAATTACAGTTGGCAAAACAAACAAAAACATTGGCAGCAACTGCCTTACAAAATGATTCATTGTATGAAAATATGATTCCATATTCTCTGCTTTTGCCAATTAGTGTGAAAAATTGTACATTAAAAAATCTCAAAAATTGTGTTAAACTGGCCAGCAAACAATTCGCACGCTTGCCCCTCTGCCAAATTGCCTTGGCAACAATAGCCGTCCTGGCAACAGGTATGTACACCTATGCACACCGTTTTCAAGGCCATTCCTACTTCAAAACGTTGAAAATGTTTCCTCAGTTGTGCAGCTGTCCTCTTTAAGCTGGCCCAGTTCATACATACCCATAAAAACGTCAAGAGCTCTTTCCAAAATGGCCACATAATACAGACTAGGATAAACAACACCTGGATAGAGACGCTGCAATAACGTGAGGCTTATTCCCTCCCCTCTGAACCAGACACAAGTCACAGACAAATGTCCTCAAACTATAGCAACACACACACAACACAAACTGATCCCGTTTAAAGCCAGAAAGAATATGCCTTTAAAATATTTACATAAAGATACACAATCAAGCACTTTACGACAATGAGTCTACAAGTTGCATGATTTGAAAATCGATGCATTATTTTATTTTTTTTCTGGACCGAATTAAACATTGCTAACACATTGTGTGTGTGTGTGTGTGTGTGTGCACGCATTCAATGACAGTTGTTGTCTTCCCAGAAACATGATACATTATATATTTGTCCCACCGGATCCTCCTCTTGTTTTGTGCAGCACACCACTGATCGCCTTCAAAAACTAGTCCTTGCCAGTAGGAATAAAGACTTGTTAACAGTGTGGAGTGGTAATGTGTTAAAGAGTCTTTGTTGTTAAAGCCTTTACTCAATTCCGCATTTGTGCCGCAGTTTCTGTTAGCCTATGTGTCCGTTAATACTTCTCCTATTGGAGCAGTGAACACGTTTGGAGCTGCCTTTTTCTCCAAAATGGAGGACATTCTATCTATGAGTGCTCTGCTGTGCTCAAAAGCAGCTCCCTCCCTTGCGCTCGTCAGGCCCGTTTTATACAGCCCGGTTGTAAACAAATAAGAAGCAAACTTGGCCAAACTCTGAGAGAGAACTCTTTGACTACCTCCGTTTTATTTTTTCATCTCTCTCTTACAAACCATTTCCAGATATTTTCCTTTAGAAATGGCAGTGATCTCACTAAGACTTGTAGAAAACCATATGAGTGCCGGGGTTAGCTGAGGACACGAAAGCACCTTGGCAAACTTACAACTTCCCTATTAGAATCCAAGATACATTTTTCACATCAGTGAGATGCCTGTGTACTCGTTTATGCATTTAAAGAGACACGCTGAAAAGATCCTCGCCGTGTGCGTGCCTTTACCTTGTGTCTACGAACTGAAATATAGGAGAGAAGCAAAAGATTTGCATGTACGCAAACAAAACTCCACGTTTGATAGGGACAGACCTTGAGAAAGCGTGCGGTCAGACGAAAAGTGTTTACGTTGTGGGGAATTATTTTCATACTTCTTCACCTGACATCAAACTTTAGGAAAGAAAAGGGAGAAAAAGATTCACCAAGTTAATGCTGCAACACATGACTGACAATTATGTATGCAAAAGGGCGGGAAAGGGTTGTTGGCACACTCGGTGTGGAAAATCCCCATTGTACCAAAGCAACTCTTCGTTCCGAGGTAAATGTTACTAGTCTGCCAGGTGAGGTCTAACCCTCGCTGCCTAAAACTGGTTTTCATGATGTGGGTGTGCGAATAAGATAGCGCGAGTAGGTGACGCTGCCTCTTTCAGGTCATCTGAGGTGAACTACGTACAGTTCACAGTACAACCTATGATGCGTTACAACTAGGAAAACATGCATCACTGAGAGTAAATCGGAAGAGCAAGGTGGAGAACACGAGGACGTCTGATGCAGCTGCCGTTCAAGGGAACACAATTACACTTTTACTGAGGCTCATGTACAAAAGACAAAGGGTTTTCAACTTTGACCTGGATTTAGAATACAGTCCAGGCCTATATTAAGAATTCCTTATTAAACCCGCAGGCTGTTGCGTGCCGTATTCCCGTTGACAACTAAAGCCCTGCTCGTGGTGGGAAACACTGTCTGAATCAAAAATGTTAATGTAAATGTAAAACACACAAACACAGGCAGAAATTGGACATGAATCAAAGATCTAGTGAAGCCAACCAGCCCTGTATCCACATTTCTTAAAAATAGCGTAAAATAGGAAATCGCTCATCAAGACTAACCTATTCAGCTAAAAAGAATAGAATTTATTCTTCTAAGATAAAGCCTAAGGGTAAGGGAACGTTCAGCTCAATTAGGAAAAGTGGATAGCTCACTAATTCTGATAGATCTCTCAGATTAAACTGTCAAGTAATTACATTGCAAGCATTCACTAAAAGCAAAAAAGAAAAACCTAATTTGAAACGTTTTCTCAAGGGTTAACATATGCATACGTTTCATCAACAGAAACTGTGTGGCATGCAAACACTGACTGTATTTGGATTTATTCATTTAACTTGGTTTGGATGGAGAGGAATGTATCTCTTTGCACTTTCTGTCTTCACGGGACAGAAGACTTAAGACTTATCTTACCTTTGACCAACTCAAGCCATTTTTACACACAAGCAAACTAAACCATGGCTAAGTTATTGTTGTAGAGAAAATCAAAGTGTGAACAAATTGCCTGCATCTGTGTCTGTCCATTGTTACCATGGTTTCCCCTCAGGCTATGTAAAATTGTTCTTCTACACAAGAGAAACATCATCATGTACTGAAAGTCTTACTTTGGATCTACACAAGCCATGAACTCAATATGGAATCTTGTTAGCTCTTTCATGTCCTGACTTTTAGTTTGAATGCCTTTTTTCCTCCCTTTTTTTAGTTACGTATTAATGCACGTTTGTCATATTTACACCATACCAGTAAACAGTGTAATCTATTTTGGAAAATAAAGGGAAAACCAATATAAACAGCCCTAAAGTAAAATGACTCCTCCTACTGGTTAGGCCCAGAACATCAGAATAAATAAAGAACTGTTGTTAGGCATGTTTGCATAATTAAAACCCCAGAATCTACATTATGTAAAAAATAATAGGTTACACAATATCAGTTCAGAAGGGAGTGCTGCTGACCATTTTATAGTCAAGGATTTCCTCAAATCATGTGAAGGCCTCCTGATGCAGGATACCAAGCAATTAAAAAAACGAATAATTAAAATGATGATCATTATGATATAAAATACCATAGCACATGACAGGCTGAAAAGTAAGTGTTGCGACAACATCATAAAGAAGGCAAAGCCAAAAGGTCAAATGCCTATAATGCATAAAATATTAATACCCTCCCTTACTGTCAATACTACATTGCATAAGAATGGGTATTTGGAATTTCAGTTCCTGCCGGTGTATGCACACTCATCCTTGTATATTATGTGTGTTTTTATAACATATAACTGGCTTTAGTTGTCTATCTAGGTTAATATGGATATGTACATTTGTCTGTTTTCTTTTCTTGTTCTCCTGTTTGAACCATAATTTTAATTTCAAACATCATCACGGTTCACGCTTGGACTTCGATGGAATGCATCATGTTGCGTTAAAATAAACAGCACTGTCATAAGAGGAACTCTGACCTTGACATTTAATTACATGAGTGAAGGTCACCATCCAAACTAGCTAGATGGTTAAGATAACCCTGTATTCTGACTTAGTTGCCTCTAGTCTAACGGTACAGCAGACAGCATCACAGTAAACATTGCTATCAAGTACCTATTTAAGAATAATTAGAATGGCACCTCTGTGGCAAATCATCTTACAAAATGATTGTAATTCTGTAGACCTGTAATTGTTTAATTGTAATTTAGCAGGGTTAATGCGTCATCCTGTCAAATAATCAATTGCAAACCAACTGACAAACTCTTTAAAAGTGTCTCGCAGTGGCATGTGAGCATTACGTTTGAAGCACTAAGAGGGTTTGATGTTTCCAAAATAAACAGCACACAATGCCTCCTTTTGATCTACGAATACCAATATTCCTAAGATCACGATTCATTTGTTGTTTTTTGGTCACATTTATCATTTCCATCTCAGCAAAAATAGACAAAAAGAATATATTTAACATTTCTTTAAAACTTTAGTAAACATTAAAAATAGGAATATAAATTCTTATTAACCCTAAGACACACTAACCCCAAGTCTATACGTGTTAATATTGCATCTATCACAAGCACAAGAAATAAATAATAATGCACAGAAATTAAACCATTTTGATGTATCATTAAACATCGACAAACAATATTCAGAAATGATGGGGTATGATTTTTATTTTTATTTTTTTATATGATCACGGTCTCTTATCGTAATAATGGTTGTAGGCCTACTCAATGAACTGATCGTTATATAAGTATCAATCCATATACACCTTCAGATCAATAATCACACCAATAACACACATTAGTGCAAAGAAAAGAAAAGAAAAAAGATAAGCTAAACTAAATACTAACTTACATATTAATATTAATGTTTGGAAAAGCTCCAACATTTTGTTTTAAAACTGGAGTGCTCTTAGTTAATGTTTCTATGATATCACTTACTAACAATACCTTATTGTAGTACATACCTCAAAACTTCAAGAAACATAAAGCCACTCAAGAATGTAAAACTATCACTTGTTCGTCTAGGTACATAACGTCTTAAACGTTCAACATCTGTACAGACAAAAGTGTCCCATATTTCTAAGCAATGTAATACTGACATAGCTAGAGATATGAGCTGCTTTTCATGACTTAAAAGTAACAAGAAAATTCTCGTTGAGTAGCTAAACTATAGTGCATTAACACGTGAAACCCAATTGCAGGAGGCACGCACATAGGGATGCAGTGCGACTGTTGTGACTCCCAAAATATGTATTAGTGTTTGCAATACATTAAAGTATAACTAAAAAGTTTATTTTCGGTTTTGGTATACACAGCCCTAAACTAACGTAAAACATACTTCTCAAGGTCTTGTTCACACATACAGCAATTTTAAAGTCGGTCAAGCTGATAACGTTAGTCAAACACCCTTCACGCAGCCAAGGCCCTCCTCCCTAACTAGCCTACTGTCCAAATCAGTCATAAAACTACACACGTTTGTTTATTGATACACATACAGTGCGCGGCTGAAAACACACTATAACTGAATCAAACAGGTGCGTACGAATAAGGAACAACGTTTCAAATGTATGCGGAGCGGTCACTACGTGGGGGGGGGGGGGGGGGGGTTGATACACAGATTAGTGTACACTAACTTGTATTTTTCCTTAAATGCGCTGACAAAAATGAAAACCTAATTTGCTATAAATATAGAAAGAGTTAATTTACTCGACGTTGCCCTCCCTGCAGACTCACGAAGGAGGCTGGTATCACCTCAAAAAGAAAAAAAAGTGCAGTGAAAAAAAATAAATAAATAAAAACACAGAATTTTTTTTTTCTGGCATAGCCTATTTATTTGTAATAATATTTTAAGTTAAAAATGACTCGAGGAGATTGCTATAATATTTTGTGACGGTTTATAGCAGTACGTTACCTAATGTATGGCTAGCTTGTACATCACTCTCTTATAGCGGAGTATTTAGGCATCCACAGGTTTAGAAGACGAGTAGCTAACAGCAAAGCTAGCAACAAATACATAACGCAGAGCAGCACACAGGGTTAACAAGAACAGAGGTCATGATTTATTTAATAATAACAATTCGCTTGTTTTGTATATACACCAGCACTTCACTTAAAAAAACAAAACAAAAAAAAACAAAACATTAACGCTTAATGAAGTAATATCTGACCGTTAAAATATCATTTGTGATTTTATCAATAAGTAAATGGGTACAGTCAAACTTCCAAGGCCGCACTGCCAATCGTCTGAGAGAGACTGGTGCTCAGCAAAAAAAAAAAAAAAAAAGGACAAAAAAGAAAGAAAAAGGAGCTAACAAACATACACATTGCTAAACAAGACCACAACATTCTGTTTATATCGTAAAATAAAAAGGTTTCCTTCTTTCAGCTCATTCGTTCAGATAAAGCATTCCAAAAATCAAAGTAGCCAACATCGAATAGAATCTCCCCCCCAAAATGACAACCTTTTCATGTCATTTACTATAAATAAACTGATTATATAAGACAGACATTTTAGAATACCGCGTCGGGAAACAGAGGGCATATGATAAATTAATGAAAAATGTGTCTGGGGTGTTTTTTCCACTACGGGCCAATGCCATGGTTCCCATACCCGCCGTCTCGTACTCGAGATAACAATACAATCAGCGCTGTGATCGGACCGCTGCTTGAAGGCCCCGTTACCTCCAAAAACTGAAGACGAGCCGCTCTATGTTTTGCCATATGAAGTTTTTTTGTGTTAAAATGGCCGAGTGATTTATTGTTTGCTTAGCCTACAAACGCGTGCGTTATAGGCAACAAGCTGGCACTTCACAACATGAGTCAAAAAGAGGTCATTCAGTAAGTACAGGCATTAGAATACGGAACAGATGGCCATTTATCTTTTGTAACTAAAACTACATTTAACGTTAGGCTTCTTTACGTACTTGGAGCGAGTGCTAAAATTCCGGTTACTTTGGGTTAGGCTGCGTATCCTAATTTAATGATGACAAATAACGGACATGTTAAAGCGCCCGACACACTCCCTACAAACTCTACAGTTTCTATAGAATTTGTCCGAGCTGCTTAGAACGTCTACACAACACAACAGCATACGTAACAATTATGTTTGTCTCAGATATCCCGAGACCGGAGGCTAGCGCGCAAATCTACCGGGGTCAATAAAATATTAGCAATAGCCCGGAAAATACTGGGATTCCGGATAAGCGGCTGAAATGTTCAAACCATCATTTCTATCTCGTCTATCCGTCTAGATGAACAGGGCATTTTGCATCGTAGTCCTGACGGGCTTTAATCGGTGATACTTGACACTTAACACACGATTAGAGCTGTGTTATTCTATCAAATATTTTGGTCGTACGTAGGGAAGTCCCTAGCGGCTCTGTTGAGTCGTATTGTGCTTTTCGTGTCATGGTTCACTGTAACGTCTACCACTTCGCGAAATAAAAATAATACAACTTATAAAAACTACCGACAAAGTCTTCGTAGCCTGCCAACTGTTAAACTACAAGAAGATCAGTGATCAAGCAAGGAATTATATGGTCATTTTACCTGAGACGTCACTTCAAGCAACCACGAGTCTTTTTTGTTTAATATCAGACAGATACTGGCTGTTTTGAGAGAACTCAGCCTACGTATCCTATAACCCGGAGTGGCAATTCTTTTACAACTAAATACAATTTCGCAAGTTTTCTTTATCCTCTTCAAAGCTGTTCTTTGTATAAGATACGAATGAACAGGGACTAAAGTATTGTATTTGAGCTATTAGTATATGCTTCATGCTTAAGTTTTTTTTTTTCTCCTCATATCAAGGGAATGATTGCTATTACTCTTATAAATAGCCTAACATAAATAGTATAAGTACCCTCCCCCTCCCTATTTCTTACCTGCTGCTTTAAGGGTCTCTCTTCTCCAGTGGCTACAGCGCTTCACAGCTTCCCCGGTTTTCCCCAGGCAAGGACTGAGTTTATTAATATTGTCCCTTACTTTGTTTCATTTCTCACTTCCATCTTCTTTCATCTCATCAATAAACACACGCTGCAGCCTACCTTCGGAGAGGACATCACGCAGCTTACTCGTGCCCTCCCATTTTTTCACTATTCGTCGAAGATTTTGGGCAGCCACGCCTTTCTACTGGCGATTGGAACAGAATGGACTTTCTTGAAGCACGTAGGTTGTGATATAAATCGTTCAACATGACTTTACCCCAATCGGTGAGCCGCACGCCCTCCCTTCCGCGCGGCGAGGAACGTTGAAACTGGCTCCATTGTGGCTCTGAAAGTGAAACTACTCTGCCTTATCGCAATTGTTGTGTTTGAACCAGCATGGACACTGTGCATCCTCAGTTTCTTTAATCATCGGTCACTGTACAAGTGCACCGTTTTCCGTTGAGTATTTCGATGCGCTTGTTGTGGTCCCCTTTTGAGGAGTTTCTGCTTGTACGCGCTGCTTCTTGAGCATAGACAAATGCATACATTGCCAAGACATTGGTGTTATTTGGTGTTATAAGAGCGAATCAAACTCCCTGAAATCGATGTCCCATTCTCGCTCAAAAGGCCAGTCATCCGAGAATCCTGTATGTTGATCATTTATAGAGAGCCTACTTTAGATTGGTTAGGGACGATGTCAATACATTTCTTAAAATTATATCTGGTCCCACATTGGACGATGCCGCTGCCTGTCAGTTGGGAGACCAACAAGCTAGATTGTTCACCGTGCCTTTTACTTTCTACGCATTTCTATTTTCTCATTTATTTATTTTTTAACGTCCCTAGCTGACCTCAAGGAAACGTAAGGAGAGTTGCTGACGGTATTGCTGGCCAATCAGATCGTGAAAAGTGACACCGAACTTTTTTCTTCACCAATACGTTCACAGAGCCGTTGTGACTGACACAAAATAATGCAATAGTGGCTCACGAGTCCCCAGCTACACTGAACACCCCCTCCCCCGACTCCCCCCAGTCTAGACAATGACAGGTGTGTGCGTGCGCGCGCGCGGTTGTCTGTAGTCTAGACGAGGAATAATCAACCTTCGAGCCTAAGTAATTTTTTTTTCATGCGGTGCGCGGCTTTTGTTAAAGTGTGTGTGAGAGAGAGCGAGAGTATATATATATATATATATAATCTATCTATCTATCTATCTATCTATCTATCTATCTATGTGTCTATTTATTAGATATATGAAGAATAAAATCCTTTAAACGATTGGTCGTGTTATGATAGCAGAACAGTGAGTCTTAAATATTTTGTTCGGATATTGGCAGCGATGTAGTTATAATTTAGGACGACCCACTCAGATTGATGTCAAAAGTTCAAAGAGACACGTTTACAATCAATAAGCCATTTCTTCCGTATATATTCTATATATTATTTTGTTAAAAAGCTGTTCGACCTTGGCTCACGTAAATATTTCGTCACATATTACAATTCCTCGCCTCCATAATATCATTCCTCTTAGTAAGAGGTTTCCGGTTTGGTTGAAAGCTTTTCTTGATATTGAGTTCCCCCTTTCGGTTGTAAACATGAACAGCAGCGTTTAACCGAGAGGTTCACCGGGGGACACGCACACCGTCTGCCCTACATAAAATGCACCCATTGTAGGCCGAGGTGTCAGCTGAGGACGACTTGCAACCTAGAAACGTCGGTTTGGCCCCTCCTTCCCTTTGTCAGTCCTATTGTAAACGTTAGTCCGAGGTCTTCTGAGGTATTCTTTTTTCCAAAAATAGATACAAAAATTGCCATTAACCGCAGAGGCGGTGTTTCAACCGTGCGAACGGAGCTTTCTCCATTTTCAACAAACCTTTTTGAGACCCCTCACGATTCTTTATCAAAGGCGCTGTCCCGGGGAACTGTGCCCAATGACATCATCCCCGCCTTTTGTATACAGTTGCTAGGGGTTACAGGGTGACATTTCAAACAGTTCTGCTTTAGATGTGTTCGAGATACGCGGTCCGATTTCTGTATTAACACAAAATAACGGACTAAAGACCAAATTTGTTATTTATTGTGAACAGAAGTAATGCAACTTAAATCCTTTCTTAAAGAGCGAACGCTAACTTGCTAACGTTAAGTTAAGAGTACAATGCTGCGAGAAAGTACACTTCGCAACTTACCTTTTGTGTATATCGTTTTAGGCTAAACTACAACAGTATAAACTTTAAAACTTTGTGAGATGGCAGATTCTGGTCTATCAGAAAAAGCACTAATCACCGAGACTGCGGAGAGCATTCGTACCACATCTGTGTTCACGGACCCGTATGAACGCTCTTTTAACTATATGGAGACTCACAGTATTCTTCAGATTTTTCAGGTGAGAAAGAACAAAGCAGCAGTTACTGATATATTTTCTTACAAAGAAAATGGGAGACAGTGATGAATTGCTTAGCACAAAATGGCGAAGGACAATTCAGAGCACTAATAGAAGTTCCAAAAATGGCTTAGCATGCTAATATTGCATTATTCTGTTTTTTATTTTTTAAATAAAACTACATATTGTTTTACAAGTATTGCGAAAAAAAAAAAAAGCGCTCTTACTTACTATCAATGTCATTTTAGCAGCAAAAGAAAAAAACACGTGCTTGAGACATCCAGGACCAAAACATTTTCTTCATTGTATTTTTCACTTATAGTCTTATTTGTGCTATTTCAGGACATCACAGAGAGGCTGGTTTTTGATAGACCAGACGATCCACTTCAGTTCATGTTAGAACAGGTATTTTTAATCTTTCATTTTTAATTTTGTACTTTGCTACACATTGTCATGGATTATTTTATATATAGACATACATATAGAGAGAGACATGTGGAGCTTGTGAAATATTTTATACATTACCTGGCTCTATAAACATGTTTATTTTTTGTTTAAGAATATTAAATAATAAGAAGTAACATTTTTGAATAACCATAAAACATTCTAATCACAGTTGATTTTACAATAACTTTGCAGGTGCAAATGAAGATCAAAATCCGTGATGAGTCAAGCAACACATTTCTGAAATAATAATGAATTCTAAAGCAAAGTGGGCTTTGCAACAAATTGAATCCAAGTTTATTCTTTTATTTATATATTTCTTTAAATAAGGTGTAGCTATTGCTGCAGGTCGTTCCGTGACTCTGCATTGTTGTTTCCAAGCAACTGTCTTCAGATTTTTGTTCTCCAAATTTACCATGTTTTGTCACAATTTTTAGACGGTATTAGCATTCTTTTTCAGTCAAACAGCTCTGAAATCTTAATAATATAGTAAATATCTCTATAGACTAAATATCTCAATGCATGCACTCAAGTGGCAAGTTAGAGCTATTATATATATATATAACAAATAACATATACTGACAGTGAAATTACTTTCTGTGGATTTTGGAGACACGATATCTGAGAATTATAATTCTCCGTTTGTTACTGTTTTATGAGTTAACTATGGTTTATAATATAAAGCAACTTCTATATAAGTCATGAATGTATTAGACATTATGCAAGTCTTCTCCAAAATAAATACATCAATAAAATGCTAGCTAGACAAAAGTATATGGCTTTTGCACTGTACTTGAATTTCAATGGTGGATTTTGGCTGTGCAAGTAAAGGAAGTCTTTGTTAGTAAGGTCTTATTACACTGTATTTGTATAGTTATCTGTATATTTACTGTAGGGCAACATATGGTGTTTCAAGACCGGTGTATCACATTAAGTTGTTTTTTTTCCTTTTTTTTTTGGTAAATAAAAATATATATATATATAAACACCCATTTGTATGTAATAAGATATGGTAAAATATGTAAATAGGAAAGCTAAGACTATCACATGATCATAAAAATCTGACACTCATCTAGTAATAATTGAGCATTACCTTAAACTGTGGGAAATACTATTAAAATGTTGAAAATAGTTTCACTCTTGTTTCTTTGTTTAAAATGTGAATTTTGTTCTGCAACATAACATGAACGTGATTCTTATTATCATAGACAGTATGCCCACTGTTTGATTTCAAATGTAAATTGTTCTATATTCCCCAGTGACTCAACTTACCTTTGACATGACACAGCTACAACACGAAGGCAAGTTTGGTCCCTGGACCACCTTACTTATGTACTAGTTAGCCTATATTATATACATTTATACATGTGAACCTTGTATTATAGGTGATTGCTTCTATTTATTGTGATTTATATTTGACTACTAGACAACTGTGTGTGGCACAACTTACTCTGTATATGTAGGAACAACTTTTTTCTTATCTTACCCTTATTACAGAAAATTTATATGCATTATAAATGACATTATAATTTTAAACAGTTCTATTCTGAAAAAACTTCATTTGTCATTTGAAAGGTTTAAGTGTATGTCACAGTGTGCACATTACATGTGAAATATTTTATTATGTTGTTTAGAATAGTATACATACAATAAATCCAATTTGATTGAATACAAAAAGAACATATTACAATGTTAGTGTGTCTGATTACACAAAGATCATCATGATCTTTAATCATTGGCTCTGCCTTTCTTCAAAATACATTCTCAAAAGTTCTCTGCTTTATAGTTTATATAAGACCGGAACATTTTTTAATTCTATCTCTCCGAACTCTGTATCATTTTTGTTTTCAAATATTTCTGTTAACCAAGTAATCAGGAGTTTTAAAAATATATCAAAATGTATCTACAAACAAAGAGAACACAGCTTGAAACAATATTTGAATTATTCAAGAGCATCGACCTTTAAACTATCTTCAAACCACTGGACTTTTACTCTAAACATTTGTAGAAATTGATTTTTACTCTTTATGGACTTACAGAAGTACAGATTTGTATGACAACGACAAAACAAGACAATATTCAATAAATAAATGTTTTTTTGTTTTTGTTTGTTTTTTGTCATTTTTTAAAACTGTTATTTTTTTCTTATTGTGCAGATTTGTAGATAATTTATAAACAACTCCAATTGTAAGCAAAAGATTTCCGATCATGCTAAAGTAATAACAGACACTAAGACCTCGAGTTCCACATGAAGGGAAAGTCAATTTAAACTGAGACATGCTTGTACAGTCTGTATTTACATAGACAGTAGGAGCCCCTCTGAGTTTCCTAGGTTTATCTTAAGGCATGTTTCAGTTTTCCTTGCAAATATAGAAAAACTCTCTGATATAAATCCTTAGCAGCAGCATTTTACACAAAGCTTAATACTTACAAATCTGTATTATCAGGATTAACGGCACCTTGATTTCCAAGCATCATTGTGGGTTTCTATACTGACACTTGGTCACAATTAATAAGCAAGAAGTTTTCTAGCTATTGCATGATGGCCAGTAATGTATTAGTCTTATCTCATTCAATTTGCCTGTTAGTTCTGTTGTCGAATATCATTGACCTCCTCTGTGGCTGGTAAAAGCAACTGGTTGAGGTCTCAAGCCTTTGTCCACTCTTTGGCAAAGTCATTTTATTACGCAAAGTAACCCCCTCAGTAGTTTTGAGGTTTTCCGCTAGTTCATTTGAATAAACGTCAAATGGTGACACTTCAGCTTTAATAGGAGATAGGACTAGTTTACCATCATCACCTACTGGAGGGTAGTCCATGATTGGAAATGGAGGACTGAAGAGGATGAGACTTTGAGGTCTTGGACGATTTCTGAAGGATGATCTCTGATGAAGCGATGAGCGTTCAGGTCTAGGACGATCCATAAATGTATCCCCATTTGCAGATCTCTTCCTTCTCAACACTGGAAGGTCAGGAATGGAGGTTGGTTTGTAGTTCTCAGTGCATGTTGCACTGCTCATGGGAATCTGTCTTTGGACCGCTGATGGTGGTTCACTGCTTGGCACATCCTCCCTGTGGACCTTCTGGAGGGGAAGTGCAGAACCTGCTTTTCCTGACTTGCTCTTAGCAGGTTTCTTTTCAGATGTACTTTTACAGACTTGATCAGTGCTCCCCTCAGGTAGAGCATGAGGTATGTGGCTATACTGAATTTTTGGTTGAATAACAGGAACAGCTTTAGCTTTGCAAGTTTTGATCATGAATGCAGTACGAACTGATGACACGCTAACCGGTGCTGAGTTGCGCCGCACAGGGGCCTTGGAACCACTGAGGAATAGCTCCAACTCTAGAGTTGTGCTACCATACTTGGCTTCAGGTGTCGACCATTCTTGTGCATTTGAGTGCTTTGCACTTTTCAGATACTGACTATTTAAAATATCTCTGACACCGCGGTGTCCTAAGTCAAGGTTGAGGGAGCATGGCCTGAGTTTGGGTTTAATGTTTTCATGACTTCTCTCCACAATGCAGGACTCATGTGATGTTTGCCGATGAAACCTCTGAGATGGAGAAGAGTGTTTCTGTTTAGCTTTGATCATATTTTGCAGTCCAGTACTCTCATCTGGATTGGTGAATTTCTTCACTATCTTAGACTGTGGAATTTCCAGGTTGCTGCCGTCTTTGTCTCCCATCCATTTGAGGTTATCACTGTCAAAATGTTCTGTTATCTGTGCAAAACAAGCTGCATCTGTGCCTGCATTTTTGTTTCCCGTTGGTAAGTCAGAGTTTCCAAGTTCACAGGCAGCTGTCACCGCAGCCTCTGTTTGAGATGATGTAATGTCATTATGTGCAGCTGGCTCTTTCGCTTCAGCCTTCTTGCTGTTGGGCAAGTCATCTACTTTTGGATTGTCAAGAACTTGGCTATGAATTGCTTTACGTGGCATGGTCTCTCTTGACGTAGGTAAGAGATCCTCAAGTTTTGGTGAGTGCAGTGGGCTGGTTACCCACTGCTTGGCAGAACACAAGTCCTCCCATGGTTCAACCTGATCCAAACCACCCAAATGACTTCCCCATGCGTCTGCATCATCTTGATAAAAACTTTCCAGTGTGTGGTGATGTTCATTCAAACAAGTCGAGAGCCTTCCCTTGATTCTTCCTGCTAAGTCAAGTTTCTGGGGTTCATTACTAACTTCCTTTTTTTCTTTTTCACAAATGTCCTTTGATACTAATGGTTCTTTTGTGTCACACTGAAGAGATGCGTGAACGTCCGATTTTGCATAGGTGCTTGAATTGTCTGACAAGTCACTTTTGGGAGTGTTGTCTTTCTTACCAGGATCTGTTTTTAGTTCCTCTTCACTGCATGGCTCTGCATCTTGGAGAATATCTGTTTCCTTTAAGTGTAGAAATGGGGAAAGTTCTAGATTGGTTGTTATTATGGTTTGCAACTTTAGGTTTTTGGGCTCTGTCCTGTCAGCATCATTATCCAAGTAATTCCAGCTACCATCACAGGACAACATTCTTTCAGGGAAATGCTTCATGACAGAATTAAACGTAGTAGCACCAGAATGATCAAACGTTACATTTTTGGTAAGGTCTATAAAGAGTCCCTTTGATGTTACAGTGTTGGTAGGCAAACTACTTCTTCTCTGTGCTTGGGCACTTAGCTTGCAAGTGTCCTCATTTCCAGTAATCTTGGTAAAACTGGGCTTCACCTGTTCATCTGGCATATTTGTTTTAGCCTCAGTGACTGAAACTGTTTGATGTACGCCAGGTGATGGCACCTTTTTGATTACTTCCTGTGAAACACGAAGAAAGAACTGATATGAGAAAAAAGTGGGGTATGATTTGTTCCGGTAATATTTTCTGTAATGTTTACTTTGTAAATTTTGAAACAGTGTATGTTTTAGTCTATTGGCCAAGACTACACCCATACATTTATGATCCTTTTTTAGGAGTTATTCCATAACATTTAGTTTTTATGTGTAGCTAACCATGTGCTGATTAGCATCTTTGAGCTAGATTCAAAAGTATCTAAAATTGTCATTACCAAAATAGTCTCAACCAAAACATTTGGCGGACTTACGGTTGTGAAATCTTAGTATTTTGGGTGTAATCACATAGAATTGTCACAACTGAAATGTCATCATTTTGGTAGTAACAAAAGGGAACGCATAATCCTCATATCTGGGCGAAGTAAACAAGATTTTAGTACAGTAATGCTTTTTTTTGTATGTGTTCTTTTAATTCTATTATGTGGCTGGTACCAAAGTATTACTGTCACTACCGAAACATGGGATGTTTTGTTAAAAGGTAAAGTATACTAAATAATCAACTAAAATGTTATGATAGTTTTTGGTTAAATATATATGTTTACACTAATGAATCTTCAACTTTTTGGCTTAAAAAAAGAAAAAGAAAAAAGAATGTTTTCAAAATACAACAAATCTCATAAATTACACTTAAAATATTGTTAAACATTAAAGTGATTTTAGATTTACCTCTGAAAAAAATAATTAAGCAAATGTATATTTGCAATGTAAATGTAAGCAAAATTTCAGTCAAAATATAGGGAAACAATTCCATGTGTTTTATCAATAAAAATCATACCAGTTTGTCCAATTTTGCCATTTCTTGAGGCGTTGATGGAGTTTCCAGTTCTTCCCCAATTTCTTTAGTCTCAGTTGACACCTGATGTTCAAAATTCTCCACGCTGGCTATCAGCTCTCTAACTTCTGCATCCTTGCCTGAGAGGATTCAGAGAAATCAATATAATATTATCAGTTAGGGTAGTAGAATTAAAGGTGCAGTGTTTGATTTTCTGCGGCAGTAGCAACATCAGACACAATTGCAAAAATAGTGATATTCCCAAACACGTCCCTCATCTGCCATTACTGAGAAATCTAGACTCTGCTCAAAAACACACAAACAAGCAATGTTTTAAATAAAGCACCACGATTATTTCACCCTTACACCTTTAAGTTACTGCTTCAGAAATGTAGTTTTAATTATTTTTTACTTTATGTGATTGCTCAGTAAATCTGGTAATATGTGATAATTAAAAAGTATGTCAGTGATTAAATTTGTTTTTTTTAAATATATCATTGACATTTAATTAATCAACTTGCAAATGCAAATTTGATCTGAATGATTTTCTACTTCATGTGACTACTCAGTAAATCTGATAATATACGATGATGAAAGTGATTAAGAAAAAGATTTAAAATAATTCTCACTAAATGAAAATATACTTTCATGTTCTCACAAGCACACACACACACACACAGTAATCGTCATACTCTTTGTTGTCCCTAGTGTGTCTGTAGTATCTCTTTCCCTAGTCTGATCCTCATTTTCCACGGGGAAAGAGCTGCTGTTGCTATAGATACTGCATCCGCTGCCTCCACTGCTGTCACTGAGCGGGTTTTCTCTGTACCCCGTATTGCTGGTGTGACCTGCAAGTCCAGTCTCCCAGTCTTTGAACGTAAAGTTCCCACTTCCACCACTGCTGGGGACTCGCAATCCAGCAGTGCCAATACTTTCACTGCGATGGGGTTCCAGAGGTCCAGCCTCCTTAGTGGGCTTAAAGAGTCCCCCCAAACCCCTGTCCCGCTCTTTTCCTGGTGCCCTGCAGGGGGTGCTGTTAGAGTTAATAACTGCTGACACACGCAGAGGTACAGACACTGCAAAGGGTTCAGAAATGTTGAGGGCCTTCCGCTGGTGCCGCGGCGATGACTCCAGCGGAAACAGACTGCCTGGAAAAGACGGTCTGGATCCATTACTGGCAGATCCAGAATACAGCATCCGCCGGTTTTTGGGAGATGTGGGCTGGCAACCGCTGCGGTCATCACCTTTGAACACTTTTAGCTGTTCTGGAAGAGTTTTCTGCAGTGGGGATAAAGATGGAGATGAAGAGGAGGCATTCGATGCTCCTTCTCTTTTCTCATTCAGGTGTCCTCCTGATGCACTATGAGGATCTAAGTCCCATTTTTGATCCTTCTTGTTCAGATCGTAGTCGATATCTGAGCCCAGGGTTCGGGATTTTTGAACTGGGGCAAAGATGCCGTTGCTTCCCTCTGTTGGTGCTTTGTCCTCATCTGAATGGGAAAGAAAAAGAGAAAACTGGCGGTAACACCTAAAAGCCACAAATTTACAGCGGTCCCAAAAAGTATTTTCACTCTTATAAGAATTTATAAACGTGTCGGTTTAACAAAATATGAAACCATTTTTGTAGAATGAATCATATCAAGCATTAAACTTTGTAAAACAAAGCATACCATTATATAATGTGATAAACTGTGGCCTCCATGAACTTTGAGTTAATATATTCACTATTTTTTATGCTGGACTACTGCAGAAACTAACCTAACAAGCAGAATGTCTCACTTCATGATCAGATTCCAGTAAAACAGGCCACATGTCAGCCTGAAATCCTAATTTGTAGATGTAGCTGTTTTTTGTACATAAGAATTCATTTCTTGTTTTATTAATATTTAATGTATCTTTATATTAAAACATACTTGTAATAATTCACTATTTATTAAAATTGTTTTAAATCTTTTTAGGGAAAAAAAAAAACAAAAACAAAACAGAAAAAGCTCCAACTGCAAAATGATAGCATAGTGAAGTAAGTATACTGTAGATATGGAGATCTAGCCCCACCTGCTGCCTGAAAGGAACAGAGAGAGTCCATGCTTTTGGATGGCCTTATAGCAGGTTTTTCTGTTTAAAAAGAGAGAAAACAAACTTAAAACTTGGCAAACTGATTGTTTTTCTTCTTTACTCTAGACTGAAAAAAAACGACACTTTGGATGTAATTAAAAGAAAAATACTGTAATGTGTTACAGCCTTTTTTCCTTAAATTGTAGTTAGTGTTTTGGTTCAAACTTCAAATTTTGATTTAATATTAATGAAATATATTTCTTTTCCCAATACCATAAAACATTCAAAGTATTTTTATAATGTTTGTAATGTTTGTAAAAAAAAAATATTAATGTAGTTACTGTATTTATTCACTTTTACCTTACTGTAATTCCTCATTATGGTGATGCCTTTTTTAAATGTGCATAATGTTTTCCGACTCTAGCAACAAGTTAAACTACTATTCACGATGTCTATGTAGGTGAAAATTGGTTTTCCCTTTTTGGGAACTTTTGTTTGTAGACAATAGAAAGTTTCTTCCTCTGTCTGTCTTTCTTACCTGAGGGATTTTGGGCTCTCATAAAAACACTTCCATTGCGACTCAATTTCCCTTTAGAGTCAATTACAGAGCGCCCAAGACTGAAGATGGACTTCCACTTCTTAGATTTTCCTGAGAATTTTCTTCTGTATGGTGAGAAGGGTTAATGAATTTTTGACAGAGTAATGAAAATCTTGAAATGTAAAAGAAAACAGTCTGAAAAAATGTTGTTTTCTGAGTCAAGCAATACTGGATTAAATAGTGTGTGTAGGCTTGCATAAATCACACCTGCTGTCAGACAGATCTATTACTGTATGATACATTGCAGCAGTGCTGGTATCTGGAAGGCTGTTCTCTCTTTGCCTCTCTCTCATTACTGGGTGGTTGGGACTGAGCGAGCGAGCCTGCGCCTCTTCGAGACTCATGAGCTTCATGGGGCCACATTGTGTACTGGTGCTAGCAGGCAAGGTGGCGTACTTCTCCCCACAGGCCATGCTAGGGCCTACAAAACCATAACAACCAGTTAGATGTAGCATGTCTTGAGAGTAACACACACTGCATTACTACATTCTTTCAGTATTTGAAGAGTTCAGATGCAAAAGCCTTAAAGTAGTGTTTCAAATTTTCTTGTAAAACCATTTTTCTCTGGCTCCTACGTTCAAGTATTTCATTTTAATGAAATGAAAAGAACTTATTAAAGTGCAATAACAGAATCTACACACTGGAACCTGTAAAAATATAAATAAAAAAAATAATAACATTTCAAAAAGCATTTGAACTCTTTCTATATAAATGATTGAACTGCGCATGTTTTTAACATGTTTTCTTTCAGTGCTATTTTAATATTATTCATATACTTCATATTAGTGCTTTCAAATGATTGATCACGATTAATTGCATGCAAAATACAGGTTTTCATTACATAATATTTGTATTTGTACTGGGTATATTTATTATGTACATATAAATACACATCAATGCATACTGTATATACAGTATATTTCAGAAAAATATGCAAAATGTATAATAAATATATTTATATATTATATAAATCAATATATTATATATTCATATAAATATATGCATGCACATACAGTTAACTATTTTCAAAATATATGCTGTGGGTTTATATATACATAATAACTATAGTATAACCATAACTATATAGTATATACACAATATAAGTCAGACTTCCAGTAATTTTGTTGTGTATTCGTCTCTCTTTTTTGGATTACTATTACTTTTATAACACCATTTCCAGAAAGGTTAAGACATTTTGTACAGTGCAATGAAATGAAATAAAAGATCTCCACTGGCCAACTTAATTGTATATTGTAAATAAATACAGAATGATTTTAATACTTTCAACACACTCAAAAAAAGTTGGGACAGAGGCATAACTGTTTTACGTCACTTCCACTTTTTAATCACTTTTGAGCTGCTAATTTGTAAGTGGAATATTTGCCCAATTTCACTTGACACAGGATTTCAGCTGCTCAACAGTCTGTGGTGATTCGTCAATGTCTGATTCTCCGTTTTATGACTTACCATATATTTTCCATAGCAGACCAAGCAGATAAAGTGCATTCACTCTGTGTCCAGGAAGCCACTCGGTTCTTACATGTGCAGAATAAAGCTTGGCATTGTCTCGCTAAAATAACTATGGGCTCTCTGTGAAAAGATGTCATTTTGATGGCAGCATATGTTTCTGTACAGTCCCAATTTATTCCTGTACCAATGGTACCTTCATATATGCAAGATATTCATGCTGTGGACACTAATGTTCTGTGGCTACTATGACAGATGTTGACTTGTGCACCTAATAAAAGTCTGGATGGTCCCTGTTTTTGACATGTAGAACACAATGTCTGTTTTCCCAAATACAAACTGAAATTTGAACTCATCTGCACATATTTCCACTGGCTTTCAGACCAGCTGAGATGACTTTGGGCCCAGAGAACTTGACAGCTTCTCTGGATAAAATTGATATATGGCTTTCTCCTTCCCTAATAGAGATTACGGTCGCATTTCTTGATGTAACGATGGACTGTTTTAAGAGGCAATGGTTTTCTGAAATCCTCTTTAATCCACGTGGCTATATTTAACACAGTAGCGTGATGGTTATTCATGCACCATATGGTTTAAAGGTTATGCACATTCAGCAGAGGTTTCCTGCCTTTCCCTATATGGACTGAGATTATGTCAGATTCCCTATGGTACGGCAGATGCTGAAATACCTCAATCCACTGCAATCTTGCATTGAGAAATATTTTTTTAGTGGATTTTTTTATTTAGTCATAATACCCTCACCTAGTAGCAATACACATCTTACTTCAGAATGTTTCGAAACAGTTTATTGTGAAAATTCTTTAATCTTTTCACTTTTGTCCTAACAAATTTCTTTTTTGAAAATCGTTTAATTAACAAATCACGGTGGTGTCTCGGGTTTTATTCTTGTTCTTACAAAAAATTTACTTTAAAATGTAAAACTTTATAGGAAATGGGTTTGTAGTTATATTTGTATTTTTCAGCTGTATAAAAAAGCAAATAGGTTTTTATAGATTTAGTATAAATACTAAAGAGTTTTAAATAATCATAAAACTCTCATCTACTCAATTTGTTTTTAAACACATTGGGTAGAAATGTACCTTCACACTGTGATCAACAAGTTTGCATGTGTGCGTACATTAGCTGTTTGCTTTTTTTGTACATCTTGCCTATTGTTTTGTTGTTACATTTTTGGCTACAGATCTCATGCTATTGTATACACCCTACTCTAATTCTAAGACCCATTTCCTGACTTTATCATCACAGCTGTCACGAAAAGCAGAGTCAAACTAACTTTCAAGTTCATTTATTCATTTATGTAAAGTCCCAGAGGAAAATTGTATTCGGTTGCAGTTCAGAAATTTGACTTGCTTTCATACAAATATTGCATATTTGTATGAAACATGAGTATAAAAGGAGTATAAAAGCAGGGCCTTACGCTGGAGCTTTAGGAGGCTGGGCTAAATCAAACATATGTCCCCTGATCAAATCATCACAAGCTGTGTAAGATTGGATGGCTTTCCACTGAGCATAAGCTACACTGTATGCTAATTCACCTTAATGATTTTTCATTTTCAATTACAGTGTATTCCACTTTGATTTGTACAGCATGATTATAGAATATGCCCAGATGGTATACATTAAAAATGAAAGCTCGTCTTACTACTTCTTCCCTTGTCATTCAAAAATTACACACTTTACACTTTTCAAGAAAGATTTTATGGCTAAACTAACAAGATCTGGCATCTTTACCAGCCGCTGAGTTTATTTAGAGAGACGTGTTTTCTGTGTTTACTGTGACTACATTGCTTTAGTTACCTTCTCTGGACTTGGATAGCTGAAAATCCTGGTTGAAGATTTGCTCAGTGTGGTTGAGAATGAACTCCACAACTGACTGCTGGATCCGCACCTCTAGAAATGCTATATCACCATTGCAGGAGGGCACTTCTACCTCCTTGGAGCTATACCAAAACAAAAAGAGAGCACTTAGAACAGTGTTTCTCAACCCTGGTCCTGAGTGCCCCCAAACAGTGCACATTTTGAATGTCTCCCTTATCTGACACATCCATTTCAGGTCCTGGAGTTTCTTGTAATGAGTTCTTGAGTTAAATCAGGTGCGCATGATTAGGGAGACATACAAAACGTGCAGTTATTGGGGGGGGGGGGGGGGGCCAGGAA
>JAUMHG010000038.1:20796297-20808788 GCA_032359395.1 Enteromius anoplus
TGTAGTAGTGGTGTCTCATTTCTTAGGGGAAAATATTTAACCCTTCCCCTTTCCACTTTATTTCAAGGGGGAAGGGGCGAGGGGTAGGCAAAGGGGTAGAAAATAGAATTGGGATAGGGCCTTAATGTACAAAACTAATATTTGTGAGTAAGTTATTTAAATTTTGGAAGAAATATTCCTTTAACTGAAAGAGATTAATTGAGGATACGCTGACATTTTTTCAGAGGGTTGGGGAGTTCCATTTAGTATGGAACTCTGTTGGAAGAGTATGTAGGAGTAATCCTTAGCCACAGTTGAATTAAAGTTCCCCTATTATGGGTTATGAAAGATTCCTATTTTGGTCCCAAACGACAGGACGTGGTAGCAAGGTTGAAAACACTTATAATATGCATTATCTGTACCTTATTTGTTCAACGACTCCCAAAGAATTTGTTCAACAATTCATTTTTCGAAAACCCCTCTGGTGATTGGCTGATTTCATTTAAAGCAGTGTTTGTGAGCTTTTAGCGCTCCAAAAGCAACACTAAGAGTCAAAGAATGAATTAGCTTTTTCCTTCAGACCAATGCAAAAATCAAGTTTTCCCAGGTCTGCTAGCATAACAAGTGGACGGACAAAATGCTATTGTTTCATGTTGACGTCAACATGAAACGACTTGGCTTTCATTTTATAAAAATATCAGAGCATGTGCACTAAGCATTATGGCACAGCGGATACTTCATTTTAATATTTTATTGGAGATGTTCAATCAAATTTTGCTCTAATAACATGTTACTGGATTTCAGGAAGAGTGTTTTTCTGGCTTGGTAGATGTAGTCAAATCTAAATTAACAGACACCACTGAGTCATAACCCATTTGCAATAAAATAAAATGAAAGTAGGCTAATACAAGTGCTTCATTATAGAAAATGTATTCCTACTAAAGTATTGAAATGGCCCTCTCACTGAAGGAAAAACATTGGTTGCACGTTATTATTTTAACTGGGTAATAACAAGAAACTAACCATAACCCCTACTGCAAGTAGTTACCTTATCCTACCCAATACTTTCTTGGGTAAATCACTGTAAGTACACATAAAATAAAGTTTAACCAAAACATTAGCAACCTGCACCTCTGAACCAATATTTCAGAATCTGAGGAAGTCTATTCTTATTGAAAGCTCAAGCACAAAGCTGTCATCTAAATGTTTCAGAGATTCATATAAAAGAACCTTCATAAAGTACTCTTCATTATCTATCAATCAATCAACTGTAACCTACAGAGAGATCATTCTTGAGTAATTGACAGTCCTCAAGACACACAATACAGCAGATCCTTCAGCAAAAGCATTTTTTTTTTCAAAAGCAGATTATGCAAAAACATTAAAAGAAACTAGAAGTCGAAGAAAAATTTGGGATTTAGGGAAAACCTAGTGCATTTGTTATACAGAAATTCTGCTTGAGAAGCCGTGTAGACCTCCAACGGGATGAATGAATGAATGATTGTTCTCTGAGATGAAGATGACTGAGAAAAGCTCTTTTTTTGACCTGTCGGCAGACATGTTTTTCTGCTCAATTCTGCTTTAGTTTAGTAAAATGCTGAGATCTGACATGAATATCTTGCTGGAAATGCTATATGATTTGTGGTGTCTGCACATGGCAAAACTATCTTAGAAATCCACGGAATAAGTGGTATTCCGGTGAATGCATTCAAAATGTATTCTGACTTAACAACTCCTGAAAGTGTTTTTGGAAACACAGTTTGATATCAACACAATGGGAACAATGGATGTTGCTGAGCATCTACGTCTATCCAGAAAGCATAAATACATTTTATGTTCATACCGTATAATGGATAACAGTTACCAGTAACTAAACCAAAGGTGTGTCCACAAATATGGAGGAAAATCAATTATTTAATAAGTCTTTAAGTAGTTATTTCTTTTAAATTACTGGTTTTGTCAAGATAATAAATATGTAAAAAAATAAAAATAAAAGTATGTTTCTTGTAAAAAAAAAATAGTATGTACTTAGATAATAAAAAAAATCAGTATTAGCATGTTTAAAAATAATGTAATTTTACATCAACAGAAAATAAATCAAATTCTTTCTGAAAAATATTCTGAGAGCATTTATAGTCGCAATATTGAAAATTGAGCATCCAGGATCTAAAACAAAAGTCTGTTTCACAGTTACAGGCTTCAGATGAACTCTTCACATGGATCTGTCAAACTACGGGTGGCATCACACTGTTTTGAGATCGGTATTGTGTTGTCTCTTGTAATGTTAAGGCTTAGGGTATGGAAAAGCTGCATACGGTTAATATCCATAAAAATTCATACACTTCAGAATTTATGTTGGGAACAATGGTGTATCAGAATACTGAAATTACTGTCATATACTCAATATATCACTATCTGTTGCTTTTTAGTTGCCTTGAACATGCTCCTTCCTTTTTTGATGATATTTCATAAACAGAATGTCAGCCATGAACAGTATATCTTTAAGATCTAGTCCTCCCCTTTTCTCCTCCTCTTTTCCCCCTTCCTCTTCCTCTGAACATTTCCTTTGCTCTTGATTTTCTTTTAAGGCTTCATGTGTATTTGGTAAATCAACACGCTACAGAACTAGTCAGGTTAAGATTACATTCAGATTTATTTCCAAGTCGAGATTTATTAGACACCACCTAAGAGTTCAAGTAACTCGTAACACGACTCCAAAATTGGTAACATAAAGTATCTTCTGTTTCAATAGCTCAAAAAACATACACATCACCCAAGCAGCGTTGGAAATGGGTGTTGGTTTATTACACGTAGCTAATGTTTACGCAGAGGCCCAGGCTGCTGCTCTGGTGTGGGTTCGTAATAAAGTAAACTTATTATGACTGCTGGGGCTTCGAAAGAAGGGGCAGCCGTTATATGAATGGCGAGAGGAGGAGTGAGAATGGAAAAGAGGAATTTACCGTCTTGTCCTGAATTCTGCAGATGTTCAGTCAAGTCACAGCCGAATGCATTTTCAGTTCCTTTCTTTTTGGACTTCAGCTTGGCAGCCTTATTCTTCATCAGTAACTTATCCAGATCAGAGCAAATACACCTTCAAATCAACCATTGGCCCCACAACGCATGGGAAGGGAAGTGGGAAATGTGGTCAAAGAGAGAAAAAAAAAAGAAAACCCCCAAATCAGGAAGTCCACGGTGTTAAACAAAAGAAATCATCCGCTCACATCTTGACCGAGCCACCAAAGAGCTGGTGTGGGCAAAGAATTCTGGAGCGCGGTACACGCCCAACGTCACTTCATCATCAGGGTCTCTCCTCCCTCGTTCCCTAGTTCAGACCGTGAGGTGAGAGTCTGTGTAGCGTCCGACGGGAAAGGTTACGACACAAAGCCTCTGTCCCACCAAGAAGACAGTTTCCTGTTCTCTGTCTGTCTATCTGTCCGTCTATTTGTATATCTGTCTATCTATCTATCTACAGTATCTATCTGTCTATCTATCTATGTTTTTTCCATGTTGTTCAGGAGGTCATCGTGCTGGTTTTGAGTGGAGGCTTGAAATGTCAGAACTTTTTGCAAAGGGGAGGGCAGAGGAGTGAGGGGAGGGAACTGCTTTTTCTTCAGCAGTTCGGACATTACTGAACCCCTTTCACCCAACCCCCCCAACCCCTCTTTCTCTCTCTTCCTCCCTCTTTTTTTTCTTTTCTTTTTTGTGACCATGGCTTCAACAGGAAACCTGCTCTCTGCCTTCCTGAATGCTTCCAGAATACACAATTTCCTGTAAAGGGAACCTTGTTTGGAAAACAAAAACAGACTGAGAGAAGGACGTCGGGGAGAGAAAGGCAGAAAGAGATAGATAGAGAGGACGTGGAAAAATCTGGAGAACAAGGCAGATGAGAGAGGGGAAAACACAAGGTTCCCGTTAACCACGGCTTGTTAGCTATTTTGAATGTTTCTTCAACTGCAGGCACTTTTAAGTGCAGGGGCTGATTTTTATTCAAACTAACAGATTCTATTTTCCAGTTTATTTTTGGTTAACATACTTCCATCATTATATTTTTCTTATAGATTATCTTACTTTATCTTTGGCCCAGATTTTCAACAAAATACTTGAAATGAAATATAAGTTGCCAAATGGTTCAAACATGGTTTGTGTATAAACTTTTAGCTGCACAGAAAAGAAACACATCAGTATAAAAGACATTTGTGTGACAGCTATAGAGTCATTTCACTCCAATCTAAGAGGAAGGAAATGCTGTATGAAGTATCGTGGACAGCATATGCTGACAAACCCGGCCACGGCAGCATACTGTAACCTTGACATAATAAGCACAAAAGAGCCACCAAGTAAAGAAGAATCCGTTTTCTACAATGTAAAAATGGTTTATGCATCCAAAAAGTTCATTCTCTGGTGCAAATAAACTTTCATGGTCCAAAGTAACAGAGCAGATTCTAAATTTTTCCAACCCAAACCCTGATTTAGCTAACTTGTGTAAAGGTATTGTGTTACTCTCTTTCTCCATAGAAAGTAACACAATATCTACAGTTCTGTTTCAGATGAAAATTCTATACACACACAATAGTGACAGAAGATAAGGTTCTTTTTCGAGCAGTTTTATTAGTAATGTACACTGCTGCTCTTTCTTTTAATGATAGTGAAATAAGACAAGCAGAAAAAAATATCTTATCTTATCTTATTGTGAAATATTGTTTAAATTTTTTTTTAAGGTTTTTATTTTAAAATCATAAAATTTAAATTTTTCCTTCAATACACAGGTGACTTTTCAGCATCTTTTTTTTTTTTGTTATAGCAATTATTCTCATGTGCTGATTGGAACATTTTTATTATTATACCTTAAGAAAAAATGCTCTAGTCACTGTGCCTAAAATGTATAATTGTAGAAAAATGTATACATTTGTTGTGAACATTAATGGAGGAACAGATTTTGTGTGAAAATAAATCCTTAAAGTTGTTTATTTTGCTTTAAACTCATATAAATGTATGAGGTGGAAGAGGGGCATTTTACCCTACACACAAAGTATTGATATTGATACAAATATTTCAGCTAAAATAAATTTATTATTATTATTTTTTTTTTATAATGTCTAACTTAATACTTGTTCTAAACAATCACTTTAGCAGAGTTTGTACTATTTTCTGCTTATTTTGAAAAATCTAATAATTAATTTTTGTTCAATATGCTGTCATTAAAATGTTAATATAAAAAAAAAAAATACATTTTAAAATACAGAAACAAAATCAATTTAATAAGTAAAGATTCTGAAAGTAAGAGATCCAATAATTAAATATATATTTACAGTAGTAACAAGAGATGATAGTTTGTTATAAGATATGATTAATATCATGTTTTTAAACATGATGGCTTCATTCTAAACATTGTCTCTAATATGGACACCTTACATAAAATATTATATTTACATATTCGTTCTTTATTTAGAAACTGTTGCGTTAATTATCTTAAACAAAACTCAAAATCATAAAGAAGATCTTTGTTTTATATTGATGCATTGACTTTAGTAATTTTCACAGTTGCGGTCTGAAATTTGGTGGAAACATATGACAGGAAAAAGTCAGATCACTGATTAAAGTGTTAAGAGCATTAGAACAGACACTTTTTTGTGTCTATAGTCACCATCTGCTAAAGGTTGTTCTTCTTTCTATAGGAGAATCCTGCATCATGTGACAGAAGCCAACAAAGGGCTAATTCAATAGGATGCCTGTCAGACAATCTCAGTACACGATGTAATAGAGTGCAAAACTGCCCACTTTTTTTCAGTGGCCTTGGTTTCATAAGCGTTTTCCCATTCATTTTCTCAATGGGAATTTAATAACAAACTCTTTTAAGAGGATAAAAAGACAGGAGAGCGTTATGGAAGTGGACAAGTGCTGCTAAAGTATGCTCTGTTGCTGAATTCCTGTAATCAAAATCTACTACAAAACTACAGCGGACGCATTAAATAACCTGAATGTGTTTTGTATGAAATACAAGAAATGTAGAGGAAAATAAAAGGAAATAATTTAATTGTTTTATTTAGCAAGGATGCATTTAAATAAACATAAGTGACAGTCAAGACCTCAATAATAAATATTTTCAATTTTAGCTAAATGCTGGGTCTTTTTTTTCATCAAATAATCATAAAAAAACTGTACATTTCTGATAATAACAATTAATGCTTATAAGCTTATTATCATAATTTCTGAAGAATCATTTGACATGGAAGACTGTAGTCAATGTATAACATCTTTGTGAATCGAAAGTTTAAAAAAAAAAGATTTCCTCAAAGGACGGATAAGAATTGTTTTTTCTACATACAAACTGAGAATATTCAATTTTTTTTATAACAAGGAAGCAGTTTGAAAACAGATGAGCTTTTTACAGAACATATTCTTTATTGTTTTTTAAATATACAAATTATACTGTAAAATTATATTATAAAATTAATTATACATATTACACAATATTAATAATTATAATAATTTAAGGTTAAATTATTTATTTAAGGATAAATAATAAATAAATTTAGCCATTTAACTAATCATACTGTAAAAACCACTAATTCTTACGTATTTCCAACTACGTGTCTACTAACTCTCAGATTAGAATATTAGGGTAGGTTTAGAGTTATTTAAATAAGTTGACATACTTGCAAAGTTTCAGATAATATAATATTTAAAATAGTATAATTTACAAATTATCCTGTGAAACTTACCTACCTTAAATTTGATAATTTTATATATTTCTTAATAAATATTCCATAATGACACTAGAGGGAGTAGTGCTGCTAATAAATCTAACGTGTTTTTGCCAGGGCTTGAGATGATGGAAGCATGGAACCATCTTTTTAAACAAATAATAATAATTCGTATTGGAACGACATGTGGCCAATTGATTAATTACACAATTTTCATTTTGGGGTGGAGTATCCCTTTAAAACGTAAATAATACTGACAATGTTATTCTTAAAATGTTTTCTCCACACCGTCTCATTTATATGATCTGACTCACAATGTTGTTCAATCTCAAGAAAGGGGCTCTTTTTGCCTTCCCTCTGAGCTTTTCGGTGGCACCAGGTAGAAAAGTCGACTGTTTGTATTTTGACAGCTTCACAAAAACTTTACCAGAAGTATCCTACGCAGATATTAAACTGGCCCTATTACAGACTAAGAAAGGTTTGTGTTTGGGGGCCCCAACAACAGGTTGACATGCAAGCTAGGTCAAAAAACACTTTCATTGTCTAATAACATGCATTTATTTATTTATTTTTTATCATATTCGTTCAATGACTCCCAAATGATTAATTTTTTCCAAACTCCTCCTTTAATCTGTTGTCACTGGTCCCTTTTCTATTTCATCGTGCTTGTAATGCCAGCGTTTGTAAGTGCAGCAGAGCTGCTTTTGTACAGAGTTACCAGGGAAACTATTTTACCGCTCAAAAAGCGGCATCTAGTGGCGTAACAAGGATAATGCATTTTCATTCAGACCAAACGGGCAAAGGCCAACAGGTGCAAAACACTGCACTACAAAAACTCTTCTAGGCGACGAAACAGCCTTCACTCCATCTCTATTTACTAATAAGATAATTTTATAAACCTAGAATATCAAAATCTACTGCAGCGGGCAGATCTTTTTCCTATTTAGCACCCAAACTCTGGAACAATTTACCTAATACTGTTCGGGAGGCTGGCACACTCTGTCCGTTTAAATCTAGATTTAAGACACATCTCTTTACTCTGGCTTACACATAACACACTGATACACATTTAATAATCAAATCTGTTATAGGATTGTTAGGCTGCATTAATTAGATCAGCCGGAACCGGGAACACTCCCCTTAACACACGGTGTACTCGTTACATCGTAAAAAGAATGGCATCTATGCTAATATTAGTCTGTCTCTCTTTTATTCTGTTTCTCAGTCCGCATCCAGATAAGATGGTGTATCAGCACAAAGAGATGATCTTCATCAGAGACCAGAACACCTAGATGAGCTCCGTGGACAGATCGCCGGAACCAGATGCACACAAACACACACACTTTAAGTCCTTTGCACAATCTGACATGTACTTAAAATTGAACTGGAAATTAGGTGCTGGGCGTCCGGCCAGAGGAGAACTGGACTCAACTAAGCCTGGTTCTACCAAGGTTTTTTCCCCATTCTCTCATTGATGGGGTTTTGGTTCCTTGCCGCTGTAGCCTCTGGCTTGCTTAGTTGGGGACACCTGATTTCTAGTTATTATGGTCGTCATGACTACAGAGACCGTCCCTGCATTTGATAAAAAAAAATTTGTTTAATTCTCATCACTGTACATTACCATCACTCTGTTCTCCTACTTGATATATATTCAGTGCTTTGCTACAATCTGTATTGTTAGATGCGCTATATAAATAAAAATGATTGATTAATAATGTAAATGGGTAAAGACTGTAAATCTAAGATCAGTTATTAAAATCATGGCCTTGCAGAAAACTAGTGCCTAGTGACTAGTAAATATGCTTAGATCAAATATACAGCCAAAAAAAAAACCCTGTATGCAACATTTTTGTTAAAAAAAAAAAAAAAAAAAGCGCTACCATCTGTTTAATGTCATTCTTTATTGCAGTATTAACATCAGTAAACTGTCTTTTTCTCAACAACCGACACACAGGTTCAACACTGTATCAGTGGTAGGCACTTTCCATGAAAAGGGTACAAAACTCTCGCAAAATGTTCTTTTTCAGCAAATATTCATTAAAATGAAGTGCTTAACCAAAAACCTCAAGATGTCAAACTACATATTATATTAGTTTTTTTTTTAAAAATCATAATTTTAAGGGAGCTGGCTATTCAGCTATTCAGTGTTTTTAAAAGTATATACTTCTCATGTGGTAATCTTACGGCAGAACAAGGGATTTCTAACCTTTGTTTTACAAAAACTAATGGGAAACTAATGTGTACCCTATTGATGCAAAGTTCCCATTAATATTCACAAACATTTGTCCATAATTTGTGCACAGTATAAAATACATAAAATGTTCACTGTTACAACACCCAAATCAATTTTAAGACCTTTTTTTGTCAAATCGCAATACCAGGTTTTCAGGGTGGAGGCGATAAGATGATATTACCACTAGTACACAAAAGTGGCTTTTTTTTCTGACCATTAAAGCTAACACCCCCCAGTTTCGAGTGAACAGCCATTCTGTCTGAACAATGTAAAATAATTAACCCATCTACAGCTACATTTCACTGAAATGAAACTGAACTGATTAAACCAAATCATTGGACCCAAACACCTACTACAATATCTATAATTTTCCACCAGACAGATATTGTAAGCATGTTCAGCTAGAATCATCATCACGGAACATGCAGACTTGCTATAAAGACTCAAGTAAACCTCCTCTGCCCATATGCAATCATGTCTATATCAATATTTAAGTCTACGTCATACAGTATATACCTGTCAGGTACTGCTATTTTGTGTTCCTTTAGTCCCAGATGCTGTGCCGTATTCTGTAACGAACTTAAACAAATACAAGTCATACAGAATACATTAAATAAACCCATAGCTTCATAACTAGAGGTAAAGGATATTGAATTTGTTTTAATTCCAACCCTGAAAGGATTACATGATCAGACAAATTCAATTCTACTTGATTACAGTAATACTTAAAGTAGTGTTTGATCAGAATTCTGGCCTTACAAATTGCAGGGCCATAAAAGAGGAAAGTTGGGACAGATCCACAGTGCAAATTGTACACCTAGTACTGGATCTGCCAGGCACTGGTGAATGCTGGGTTTTTAATGCTAACTGTCTCTTGCATTTCAGCGTCCCAAAACCCGGCTTAATGAGCATGCTCTGGCCGACCAACGTCCGCGGTGATGTTGATGAAGAGTGGTGCTCTTTGGACAGACAGAATCTCGTAGGAACAGGTGTTCAAACCATCATTCTTCCATGCCTGATGTGTATGCCGTAGCAATTTCATCCTGTGTTGGGCAAAGTGAAAACAAAACATCATCTGAAAATACTCGTTGAAAAGTATAACATTATCATATTCTTACGTTTTTAAAGGCTAATATATTGAGCAATCAAACTTTCCGTGGTCCTTTATACTATAAAAGCATCCTAGGCTGTGCTTCCCCAAAGCATCGTAATTCAAAGCTGATCATAGCTCCATTGCTTTCAATGGCTTTACGATGTAACCAGGCTAACATATTTAATGTATTTAGGCAAACCCTGTTTAGAAAAGGGACATTATACCTTTCATAAAACATAATTTGCATCTTCATTTTGCATATTTAACAGTAACATACATAGGTCCATGACAGGGTGGCCATATCTTATGGTTAATGCTTTGAATAATGGCCCATAATTATTAAAAAAAAAAAAAGTGTTGGAGCTCAGCTAATATGTGTCTAAAATAAGGCATTTATATGTGTTTTATATGTTTTAATAAACAGCCAGTGTGCTAGTAATGTGCTAGTATGCTAATAAGCAACTTTTAAAAAAAATAAAGTGTTACCCTTATTTCATATGCACAGATGTTAGACGATAGCCGTGCGCATTAGCAGTGAAGTCTTACTCGAAATAGTCAGTTTTGGTGTTGTTTTCCCTTTAAGAATATAACTGCGGACTGTTATGATTGATTAACATCTTTACATGTATACTTTGGAAGTAAGCATCAATACCCATACTACTGCACATCAGGAACTGTTAGAAGAAAACCTCTGAATGAGTCTGGATGATGACAAACTAGAAGAAAACCTCTGAAACACATTTTTGGAGAAGTGTTTCGGTAGCACATCACAAAAGGTAACGCTAGCATGTGTTAAAACTGGTTAGCTTTGAGATTCCCTATTTAAAATCCTCATTGTGTCAATGTCACTAAATGTGACATTTTCTCCTCTGTCTCTCATAATTGTTCAAACGAAAGCATGTGCTCAATGTATAAAAACACATTTCTCTTCATTATTCATAACATTATTTGTTAATTTCCTGTAAGTTCGATACACTGTAAGTGTCTTTAAAAAACCTGAAAAACGACATTAATAAAGGTCAATAAATGACATTCATAAAGTGGCATGGCCATATCTATCTATATATCATAGATAGATAGATAGATAGATACATAGGTACATAGATAGATAGAACATTTTTAATTTTTTTATGCAGTCAGCGGAGCATTTATTTCTGTTCATTAATTAATACCAGATCTATGTATTTGTGGATTGTGGATGTATGTATGGTGAGATCCATGTATAATATTTTCATTTTAATGTGCATTTGTGGAAACCCCTTACGCTTTTAACTTAATGAGACTGAAATAAAACTGGCTGCATCCAAACAATAGTGTCACAGCTTGCTTACGTGTTCATGACATTACTGTCTGGTCCAATCATGCGCAATGACTGGTTAACAAATTAATCCACTGTGAAATGCGCTGAACAAACAAGTAATGCTCTACTGATGCGATTAGGCACTTAAACTGATTTATTCAGCCATGTGATACCACAAAAAATGTTTTACACATTCAATGTAAAACACAAAATTGATCCATTTCCATTTCCATTTGAACGGTATACACTCACAAGACTGTACTCCAGAAACTTATTTTCAAAAAATGATGTGCAGATCAGGAAAAAAAAGATCTTTTGCAGGGAAAAGAAAAGAAAACACTAAACCTATAACGGTGAACTTTCAAGTGAACTGACTTTTGTGAGGAAACATATAATTATTTAATTAATACACTGTCTGTCCACTGATCTTCACCAGTTTTCAATAAAACATTAATTTCAGAATGAGGGAGAAACTCGGTGAACCCCGAGCCCCTAGTGACACGAACCCTAACGAGGGCGTGGCTAGAAGTCCGGCTCGAACCCTGCGAAATGCAAAAACGAGATACGGAATGGTAGGAAGTAGGATTATTTATAGTGGGAAGATCGGGACAGGATTGGTTTACGATAGAGGCGGTACTGATTGATTATAGATCACAGCTGAATTGAGTTTTGGATGCCCTTCCTCCTGAAATTGATTAATAAAACTACATGTACAGAGAGAGAGAGAGTTGTATGTTGTGGATTTGTAAATCTGATCATTTTGTTTTTGGATTCTCAATGGCTGGTAACTTTAAGGAATAGTTCACCCAAAAATGTTCACCCCCGGAGGAGGCAGACCCAACCCTACTGTTGTTGTGTCCCGTCCGAGCACTTAGGTGCTAGGTTGGCCGGACACGTAGCTTCAGAACCTCAGACCAGCTCTTTGTTTGTCATGGGGGACGGCAGAAGGGGAATGCCATCTCCAAGCAGAAAATGGCCCACTGGATAGTGGATGCTATTACCCTGGCCTATCAAGCACAGGGTGCGCCCTGCCCCCTCAGTGTATGGAATCACTCCACTAGAAGTGTAGCTTCGTCCTGGGCGTTAGCACGCGGCGCCTCGCTGATAGACATCTGTAGAGCTGCGGGTTGGGCGACCCCCAACACGTTCGCTAGGTTTTATAGCCTTCGTGTTGAACCAGTA
>JAUMHG010000038.1:20815373-20838784 GCA_032359395.1 Enteromius anoplus
TCGGCATATCGGATTTTAAAACCAACAAATATTCGTATCGGTATCGGCCTTAAAAATCCTGTATCGGTCGGGCTCTAATATTTTAGAATGATAAGTTTGATTGTTACCTCTTGGGACACAAAATGGAGGTGAATGGTTTTGTCACACAGGACATAACTCCATTAAAATGCAAAACATCTTAACCACTAAATACACTACAGAAAAATGTAGTCGGACTACATTTTTCACTATATTTAGTTACTCCCATCACTTCTGTTGCTTTAGTGTTTTAGAGAGAACACTGATTTCAGAATTTTACATCTAACCCAAATGTTGTCTGTTTAAATCCAATAATGTATTGTAATTTGCATTAGGAATGTGTTTGTTCGATGAACACTCACTTGTACCCAGTGGAATTCCTCCCCACTACCAAGTGCTTAGGCTGATCCTCACACATGTATAAATTATGATCATTCTCAGGAACTAGATCAACATCATGGAAGATGAAACAGTCCCAGCTATGGTCTTTCAGAGCCTCAAGATAGCCAACATTTAATAACTTTGCCCGGTTAAATGTAGCATCTCCAGCCTACAAGACAAACAGGCACATATATTAAACAAACAGTAAATGCTTGTAAATCTTCTCTGTTATGATTTCCTGTAGAGCAGGTCTTTTCCAACATTCATTTCATGACTTTTTTGCCGATAGAACAACTGGCAGAACTAGCAAAACCTAAATGGGAACACCTTCATGACATGAAAAGAAAAGAAACTTTAAAAAAGTAATTAGATATAGTTACTAGTTACTTCTCACAAACAGTAACTGAGTTACATCATTATGTATAAAAGCAACTAATTACACTGCGCATCCATAAATGATTAAGATGAACTGAGCCTATGATAAATGATAGAAACGCACATTTTATTGTCAGTAACAATTAAAAGCGTTGTAACGGGGTAAAAAAAGTAATTTGTTTAATTACTCGTTACAGGAAAAAGCATTTATTTATAACACTGTTATTCTCATCACTGCTTAACAGTTTCTGTGGAATAGACTGGACAATGTGTAACTGTATTGCAGGCTTTGCAAATAGGCAGTTATTTAAAGAAGGTTATTTCTTAGTTATTTGTGCAAACTATAATGGAACCAGAAGGATAGCCATAAGCAAACAATGTTAAGTTACATATGAACAGGGCGTATATTATGTATAAGTCTTAAAGGTATAGAACCAATAAAACACCCTTTTAAACATCAGAGAGAAACTAGGAAATGCTCCTAAAAAACTACATGATGTTTGTTTTGCAAGAAAACCGACATGAGAAAATGAATACTGTACCCTCTTAAATGGATCATATGACTGCAAAAACTCTTGACAGGGCTAATGGGAGTCTTGCCCACCTGGTGAATGACATAGATGGCGTAGTGAAGCTGCTGCCTCTGTAAGAACGGATGAAGGTGGTAGAGGAGGTAGAGCAGGTGCTTCTCTCTGTTTCTGTGAGGGATAAGGATGGCCACGCTCTGCCTGGCCGTACAGTCAGAGGGGTAATATTGACCCTCCACGACTTCCCCGTTTTCACTCTCTACCTGCTCTATCGTCAGCGAGTGATCAAATGACAGCTTTAAAGCGCCTCCTGTGGAGAAGAACAGTCCGAAATAAATAAACACGCATGTACACAGGCCCACAAGTAAGTGAAAGGCCCACGGACCAGGTGCAGTCCTTAAATACAGCACCAGCTGGGGCCCACATTAATTACAGGGCCCCATCTTTGGAAACAAGCCTGAATTAGCAAGCAGCTGTGGAAGGAAAAAAACAGTGATGTGTAAACATTGACATTCACATAGAGGTGGTTGTCAGATTCCCACGTTTCTCTGTGTTGCAGTTTCATGGTTCAGATCTTTATCCAGATTAAACAGCTCATTTTACAAAGACTTGTTTTAAATGTTATTGTTATGTTTAAAAGTTAATACTATATACACTACTGTTCAAAAGTTTTAGAACAGCAAGATATTTAATGTAAGGTATTTGATGTTTCTTTTGCTCATTAAGGCAATTTATTAGATTAAAAATCCAGAAAAAAACTGTAATACTGTGAAATTTTATTTTAATTAAAAATAACTTTTTTCTGTGTGAATATATTTTAAAATGTAATTTATTCCTGTGATACAAAGCATCATTACTTCAGTGTCACATGATCCTTTCGGAAATCATTCTAATATGCTGATGTTTTATTACCAGTGTTGGAAACAGTTGAGCTGCTTAATAGTTTTTTTTTAGGATTCTTTGATCATTAAAATATTAAAAAGAGAAGCATTTATTTAACATGGATAATAATGTTCCAAACTACTGTTACAGTAGTTTACTGTTACACTACTGTTCAAACGTTTGGGATCAGTACATTTTTATTCTTTCTTCTTTTATTAACCAATGTTCTATTAAATGAACAAAAAAGTCACAGCATAGATTACAATTTTAGAAATGTTTTATATTTGGTAAAAAATTATGTTGTTTTTTACTTGTTATTCAACAAAGAATCCTAAAAGGAGACAAAAAAAAAAAAAAAAAAAAAATCAGTTTCCAAAAAATATATTTGGTTGCGCAACTGTTTCCAACATTGACAATTGTAGTAATAAAACAGCATATTAGAATGATTTCTGAAAGTGACACTAAAGACTGGAATAATAATGCTTTGTATCACAGGAATAAATTACATTTTAAAATATATTCACACAGAAAACAGTTATTTTAAACTGAAATAATATTTCACAATATTACAGTTTTTTTCTGGATTTTTAATTGAATAAATGCAATATACATAAATATCTTACTGTTCTAAAACTTTTGAACGGTAGTGTACATATATATATTAGGAGTATACTGAGGGAAAACTCATAGTGTTCCCTGATCTAAACTGTTACCAACTATTAAACAGCTTAATGATTAAATAGATATACGGAAGTTTGAAGGATAATAATTTTGTCAAATAAAAAAAACATTTGCATATGTGCACATCAGTGCACGATCCTGTCTTCACCTGTGCTACTAATATTCCTTACTGTAGGATGAGTATGCCAAATAGCAAAGTAAATAAATAAATGAAGTGTGACTATTTTTAAGATCATTACTACATTTGTTCATGTGTATATAGCAAGTGCCACAAAATTCAAACTTTCATACTATTCCAACAGATTAAAAAACAAACAAACAAAAAACACCTGAACAATTTTTTAGTCTAAAATCAATGAACAAAGAATATACATATTTCTTTCCAAACCAAATTTGACCATTGCCTGTACTGCATACGATTTTCATTAAGATAAAAATCAACACTCACGGAGCAAGGGTGACTGCTCTGGACAGCTCTCTTTGGCAGACTGCTCTTCTACACGCTCCTCTATGCTCTGTGCCATCTCTGATTCCAGCTCCAGCTTAGCAAACCCCTTGACACTGTTATCTTCAGGAGGGTTTGATCCCTCCTCGACAGGCTTACCTGTGTCATCATCTGACAAAGTTGCTATCCATGCTACAACGCAAAGACACAACAATAGAAGAAACAGACACTTCCCCTTCCGTATGATTTTGGACAAGGCTGGAAAGAGGCCCATGAGTGAAGTTTAGTTTGAGGTGAAATCCAGAGAAAAACAAGCAGGAGACATCTGAGCCTCTGCTTTAAGATAAAAAGCTTAAAGTTGACAAGAGTTCCTCCAAAAGTCTCTTTCGGCTGTTTTTTCATTCATTTTTCACTTGAGGGGAATTAATACATCAGTTGAAGTAACTTGTGATTCTTTCATGAAAAAGCTGAAACACACACACAAAAATGTATTAGGGTGAGATGTTTAAATTAAAATGTGGAATCACCACAACTTCTTTGTGTCTTCAGATTTGAGTTTGTCTGTATTATTGCTCTTCTATTACATGTATTCAACTTTAATTTGTTGAGAAAATACCTGTGTTTTCCGCCCTACTTTCCTTACTGGCAAGTGTTACCTGTTAGACACATTCTTCAGGTTTTTCACCTGGAGCAGTGCTGCCTTTATTTCCTTCTTACATAGTTTGTCATTTCTACGCCCCCCTTATTACGTTTCTTATTGACACACTTTAAGTCTGCTGTGTACATTTCATCATTTGTTTTCTCTTTAACAGGACCTTCTCTTGTCCTTGCCACGTCAAACAATTTATAACGTGTATTGTTAGCTGGTGCTTGCGAATGTGCTGCTGAAGGACCTGACCAATTTTCGTGTTTTACTTTAAAGAGAAAAGAAATAACAGTGTATACCGTGCCTGGGCGAGGGTAAAAATGATGGCAAACCCGGTCTGTGCTATGAGATAATTGCGATAATGTATATTTCCCCCTAATGACTGTCCCTTGGGGGGAAAAATGTCATGTGAAATCGGTTCATCCTGCCTTAAAAATGTGTTATGACGTATTGAGATCATGTTTAAAATATTAATCATTTTGTCCTCATTTCAAATGAAAGAAAGCGAAGACTAAGCGGTCCCTTTTTATTTAAACGAGTAATGTTACAGTTACAGTCTATATGGTCGCACATTCGACAAAAAACTAACGTAGCGATTCTGTTTAACGTTACCGTACACACGCTAGTTTGCACTGCGCACTTCCTAACTGGAATTATTTTAAAGAGAACACAGGCGTATAGGGAAGGTAAAAAGCAAATAAAGGTTAAAATGACTTACGGCTGTGAAAGCAGCTGTACTCTCAGCACAAGCCCCACCACTGTACTAAAACACAGCATTTCCGCAAATACAGACGCTGGTGGGACGTCATCGGCTGGAGTCATTCTGCTAAAGGAGGCTGTTTAGCACCGCAACACCTGGCGGCAGATGTAGTAACTACACCATTCCGCCCGCAAACAGCAGCTTTTTAACATGATATATTGCTTGTCCCAATACGCAGACTTGTAGTCTTAGCATTTAAATATGCCTACTGGTCTAATTAACATGCGTATTTTCTGGATTCGGCCCAGTGACGTTCAAGTGGGCGTTTTTTTGTTTTGCTTTTTACACAGAGTTCCTGAACATGAATGACTGAATATGCTTAGCTTGAAATACTACTCAGAATAGTGTTAATTTAGAGTGCATCGCTGAGCTGTCCTGGAACTGCCTTGTGTATTTACTTCCTCTCGCATTCACGCATTCACACATTCTCAAGAGGTCAAGACTGCAAATATGGGTATTGGGACAGGCCCAATGTTGCAAGGAATTGGGGAAAGATGACCCCTGACCTTCAATTTTCCTTCTATACATTAATGTCACTAAATATCATTTCAACCCATGCATTGAATGGCTATGCTTATATTAATCTTGATTTTTAATCTAAACATCAGGGTTTTTCAATAGTGAGATTTATGTCATCTGAATTTAAGTCAACTGATCCACTTGATTAAAAAGAGCAAACATATACTTCCTCCGTAGTAAGTTATTATCCATTCCTTGTATGGTTTAATACACTATGCACTAGACAGATTAAATCAGATTGGCTATCAACAAAGCTATCTGCTCATTTCACCATCACCTTGTTTTTCTGCTTCCTGTGCCTCTTGGGTGGAAATAAAATGTCTTTAAATGAAAATGAATCATTATCTATCTATCTATGCTTACAGTTGTTATTGGTAAGTGTGTTGTCCAATTGGAAACAACTGTATTATATCATTGTTTCCATCTGTTGGTAATTATTTAATCTATGTTGAGATCTCCACTGGGATCTACAGTAATTGGACCTTGAAAAACGCTTATTTTATTGTTTAAAAACAATTGCTTACACATTTTAAATACAAATTTTAAATGGTAAGCTTGTAATAATTAGTTTAAGTTAGTGGGTCTGTTTTCACAACGTTCATCTTTGATTGGTTTAAGTTACTTCCAGTGAGAAGGTCACACTATTACAGTGCATGTGTTATGCAGTGAGGGGTGTGTTAGCTCTGACAGCTTGTAGCCATATTATGAGCAATACTGTTGACACAATGGATTATTCAAAAAGAAAACCATGCTGGGAGCATCTGTTATATATATATATATATATATATATATATAAAAAAAGAAACTTTGTTCAAAGTGCTTCCAGTCAAAAAGGGATTGTGTAGAGCCTGTAATAAACAGGTATCTTACCTGCTTGTTGAGCAAGAAAGGTCATCTCTGGGTTTGTGTCAAATCTTTGCAGTCTTGGATTTGTCACCAAATCAAAAAGCAATTCGATGTAGAGACAAATTGTATTACAGGCTCTTGTCACTTGTCATCTTTTTGCATGTAAGCTCTTGTCCGAACTATCTTCAAGAGTCTAGAAATCACATTAGACATAGTCGAGTGTTTTTGTTTTAATTATCTGCTTCTCGGCATTTGCAGTTGCCTTAAAGAGAGGGACATTAAAAGTGTCTATGAATGAATGCTGTGGTAAACAAATGGCTCGCACACAAATGGCTCTTTTGTGTCTGAGTTATGGCAGGTCTAAGTTTTGTTGATAGAGATTAGTCTCTGCTTGAAGACTGGGAGTGGTTCTGGCTGTTCTCATATTCAGTGGATGTTGCTTTGGAGAAAATAACAAATATGTGATACCACCACTGTGATGCCAAAACCAAACATGTCCTTTAATCGAAAACAAGATTTGCATTACAGTGGAAGTACAATCATTCACAAACCAGTTTCTGCACTCATTTAACCGAGTTCTTTCTAGCTTCCTCAAAGCTTAAGGAGAGGCTGACTGTTCCACTTCCGAAGCTCACCCTTGGTTTCTGACTATGTCTCCGTGTAGAGGGGGACTCCATTTGATTCCCATTGGTCTTCATGCTGATTGAGGAAGAGGGCGAGGAGGCAGAGGACCCACCCACACTGCTTGACCTCTTCCTGGAGGCAGAACTGTGTCGTAGTGTTGCTTTCGCTGCTGCTTTAAAAGCATGAGCTGCTGTGCTACAGCGAACCTCCTCAATTGTGTTCCTGGATGGTTTTAGGAGAATTATATACACCTTGTTGAAAAAGATACAGGCCAGCAAACTGAAGCTGGAAGCCAGAATGGCAATGACCTCAACCGCTGAGACAAATTTGCCATATGTGCTGAAGTATGCGGGGATGAAGGAGATCCAAACAATGAAAAAAATCAGCATGCTAAATGTTATGAACTTGGCCTCCGTGAAGTTTTCAGGAAGTTTCCGAGACTTGAATGCAAAGAAGAAACAAACAGCTGCCAGCAGGCACGTATAACCAATGAGAAACCCCAATGCCATCATTGAGCCCTCGTTACAGGTGATAAAGATGATCTCATCGATGTCATAGTTCTTGTAACTACCTGGTGGAGCATTGTACAACCAAACCACACAGATCATCACTTGCACAAATGTGAACAGGAACACCAGTAAGAACTGCAGGTTGAGTCCCCACCATTTACGGTGGAGACTGGTGGGGATTTTGGCTTCAAACACTAGTAGGACACGATTGGTTTTAACTAGAATGCAAGAGATGCATAACACAAAGCTAATTCCAAAAGCTGGTTGCCGTACACGGCACGTCCAGTCCTGTGGTTCACCTATGAATATAAGAGAGCTAGAAAAACAACAAATGAGTGAGAAAAGCAAAAGAAATGACAGCTCTCGATTTGATGCTTTCACGATTGGAGTATCACGGAATTGCACAAAAACACCCAACACAAAAGCTGTTAACAGAACCCCGAGAACTGCAAATAAGGCCAAAGCAATCCCAAATGGTTCGGTCCAGGACAGAAACTCAATCTCTTTCAGGAAGCAGGATGTGTGATTGCCGTTAGACCAGGAGTTGTTTGGGCATTTAGAGCAAACACTGGCATCTGTGGGGGGGAAAAAATTTAATATTCAAACTGATGTAATTACAGCAAGTATTCAATTGTTAACATAAATGTATGCTTCAGTTAACAATGAAAATATATTATTTGCATGTATTAGTCTCATGCTGGTTAACAAAATGTTTTGTTGATTCCATTGTTGTTCATTGTTTTTCATGTTCACACATAAAGCTTTTTTTTATGTAATTAGCAAATTAATTTAAGTTAATTAATTAATTAGCTAAAAAAATGCAGAACCGAGGTGGACAGAGGTGGCCTGCCCGAGTTTTCAAGTCCTTATTTCATAGCAGTGAATGATGAGGTATTATACCAATGCAGTATCCAGCACCTCGAGGCTCAGTCCCTTGACAATGTTCGGAAGGCAAACACACTCTGTCTATTTAGATTAAAGACCCAGCTTTAAAGACCCATTCACTAACACGTTTCTAATATTCAAATCCATTAAAAGATTGTAAGCCTGCATTAATTAGGTCAACTGGAATCAGGAACACATCCTTTAACACCCAATGCACTTGTTACATCAGCAGCCACACTAATATCAGTCTGTTTCATTCTTTTTCTGAGGTCAACATAGCTACCTACAGTAGATCCAGACTGTATCCAGATCCGATGGTCACCTGATTCCAGTCTGTATAAAGACCAGATAGTGAATCAACACCTAGAGATGACCTCTACAGCCCTGAATGTCAGAAAGAGGCCATGTCTAATAGATGACCCCAATAGACAGATGCCCAGTGAAGACCTAGTCACCTAGACCATGGGAACCAGATCCTCTGCACAATCCGACTTTGCTGCAGCCTGGAATTAAACTGCTGGTTTCATCTGGTCTCTCGACTGAGCCTTGATTCTCCTAAGGTTTTTTTCCTCCCTTTCTGTCACTAGTTTCACCTCCTTGGCTTGCTTAGTTGGGGACACTTAATTTTTCCAGCAATATCATCAATTTGACTGAACAGATACTATTTGAACAGAAATGAGAATTATGACAACCGAATCAGGGTATTTCTGTGGATCTACCATTGGAGAAAGTGTAACAATCAACTTGTTGAGCTGTTTGAACCTTAACTACTGTAGAACACTTTTTGAGAGGACAGTCATTTGTAGTGGTGTCCAAAACCAGCGTTATCAAGTGCACTTATTCGATCCCATAACACACTGTAATAATGAGAGGAACAACCAATGCCTAGAGCATTTATACACTGCACAGTCTGAACATTGGCCTGCAAGAACAGAATTAGACACTCTTGCATTATACCCTTGACATCACCGAACTGCTGTTAGAGTTGTACAACAGGGTATCACAGAAATGAAGTGCAGTAAGCAGAATCGTGTTTCATTAGGACTAGAGATAAATATGGGCTCTGCCATTGTTGCTTCCACCAGCAAAGAAAGTGTTGACAGTTTTCAAATAGATGTAAAGTTGTTAATTCCTAAACTAGCTGACCTTTATGATCACTGTACTCCCCATCCGAGCACTCTGTACACTCAAAGCAGCATGTGGGCTTGCCATCAATAATCCCTTTTCTGGTTCCAGGTTCACACTCCTCACTACAGTTGGAAAATGGTACCTGCCAAAGAAAAGAGAAGCAACGTATTGTCTCATGTGATAAAACAAGTCACATTTGTTGCTGTAACTGACTGGATAAAGATGTGATTATTTGGGTACTACATTAGTTGATGACTGCTAGGCTAAATAAATATAAAGAAAACTTGGAACTGTATGTTCTTTGCTTACTTCAGTTAGATGGCCGTTCCACAGTATCTCAGTCTTGTCAATGGAAAGTTTGGCTCCATTCTTGTTATGTATGCTGTAATAACCAACCTCCTTAAATACAACAGAGCCATCCTCAAGTGATCGATGCCAGTTTATGATTGTGTAATTTGCTGAGAGCTCACTGCCATTGTCAAAGCGCACCTTCTCCCCTATCCTGTTTATAAAGTTGAGGTGTCTCAGTTGTTTCAGAACCTTTTAAAATAAAAATAGTTAAAGAGTTTGTTACTATATCAGAAACAGCAGATCAGAAGGGAACCTTCCAGAATACTGCAACACAAAATCTGTGATGATAATTAACCCACCTGCCAGGCTTCAACTTTCCTAATGTCGGCACAAGAGCCATTAGCAAACAACCCTTTTCCAGGTGTGCAGGTTAGGATGTCCTGAAGTGCCTGTGCTATGGCATAAACAGCCACATACACGTTATAAGAAATCCTTAGGTGTGTGTAGTCCAAGTATGGAGTCTCCACGCTTGCAATGTCCTCTTCACCAGTGCACAGTGGTCTGAAACTTGTACTGCCATTTTCACTGTCTTCATTCCTTGGACTATCTTCTAGGTAACAGTTGAAAGTCTCCTCCCAAAATTCTCTGACAAATTCATTATGGCTGGACTTCTTTGGATGCACTTGCTGTAAGAACTCTTTAAAGCCAGGTATATGGCCAGCCCTCAGTGCAAATCCAATAGTTCCTCCCATGACATCAAGGTATTCTGGCTTGGCGACTAGACTGGAGCTGGCCCACGCCTCACTTGCCAACCAGATACGGTCTGTGACGTTTCGCCTCACCATCTCTTTAATGAGTGGCTCGATATCTGGTCCACTAGCAAACACAGCAATGACTTTAGCAGTTGAGTTTTCGATGCGGTCTGCAAGGCGGCGAATCTCAGCTTCATCGATGTATTGGGAAATTAAAACATTAAGATCAATGCAGATGTCTCTGTGAACCATTTCATTCTCAAACTTTTCAATACCTGGACGGCCATATTCATCATCAGAGGCGATAGCAATCACCCAGTTCCATTGGAAGTGGTCAATGATGGCAGCCATGGCAATAGCCTGATACTCATCTGTGGGGATAGTTCTCATGAAGGATTTGTACTGATTCTTGTTGCTCAAAAGTCGACTGGATGAAGCATAGCTGATCTGAAAAACAGTTGAGGAGAGGGACAATTTTTAGTTCTTATTTTTTTCATACTGTATATTTTAAGAAAATGACAGCTCCTATTGACCAAATCATGCTACATTAGATTTCAACCATTTAACTTGTGTTCCAAAATTAGTATTATTAATTTTTTTTACACCTTCCAGATTTTTAAGTTAGGGTTGAACCAGGTTTTATGCAATGTCTAAATTTATGTAAATGTATACCAAGCATATTTCTTACTTCTTGTAATTGTGCACATAATTACAAAGACAAATCACAAAATTAAACACTGAAGAGATGGTTAGCAAAAAACCTGGGGAATGTAGAAGAGGCCCAGAAGATCAGCCACTGCTGTAGAGACTGCAGATCCAGATGCCCCAACCACTGCAATGGTTGATGGTATGTTTCCTGTGCAGTTACAGAACTCATCCAAGTTGAGTGAATCAATCTTGTTTTGTGCAACAAAGCTTAGCGACGCCTCCAAGCCTTTCGAGACAGTGTTACATGTGTCAAATATACGGTAGCCAAGCGTGATGTTTGGAAGAAGAGTAGAGCTGTTGTTGATTTCCTCTATAGCAAAGATCATAGATTGTAGCCAACGGAATCCACGAAAATTATATCTGTAAAAAAAAAATAGCCTATATTTCTACAGTATAAAGACTGAGACTTTGGACCATGTTTAATATTTAGGCAAGTTAAACAACAAGGACTAGTACTAATAAGTTATAACGGACTAAATATGTAATATGATATGACAAAAGCAAGGCTTTTAGAAAAAGACAAACACTGTAAAACTGTTAAGATGTAAATAAAGATTAGGCAGCGGCTGTTTGCACTAAGTACAAATAGTGATAGATGGTATTAACACTAAGTGCAAATAGCAATGGATTCTCTTTACACTAAGTGATGTTGTTAAACAAGTTTCAGGAGGAGGATCCAACGCAAGATTCGCCAGGGCTGGCACCGCATTAATCAATCAATCTATTTTCCACCACATCCAATCAAAACTACAGGCCTCCTCCTTAAATAAGCTCACTTCCTTCCTTTCCTTATCTGGTTTCGAATTATGTGATCTCGCTCTGCCAGTCAAGCTGTATAAACTCTGAATACTCATCCGAGCTCGATCAAGAGTAATCCGCATAGTATCTACACCAATGCGGCAAATTATTTTACTTCTCTGTGGTCACTCAATGTATTTAGTGACGTTTTTGCAAATAAACTAGTTTCAGGAGGAGAGCTGGTCAATTAATCACGGCTGGCACCACCTCACCTAATTAATCTCCTCATTACACCTGCCCAATCAGATCCCGTTTTACTCACTATAAATAGGCTTGTTCTCATCTCGCCTTTTGTGCATCCCTCCTCCACCCCTTCTCCGCCCATTTAGCCACTCACACGCTTTCCTCTGGAGGGGATGCAGGGGCCGAGCCGGACGCCGAGCTCTAGCCTTAGCTAGGGTTCAAGCCTCTAGGGTTCGGTGTCCGCCGTTCTCCCGGCTCACCCCCCGGACAGCACCAAATCTGCTAACTTTTTTCCTTCTAGATTATGAGGAAGCGCAAACTTGTGAAATGCACTCAAAAATCTCAACATAATGTTTCATCAAAAAAACGATGGCACGATGGGTTTGAGCTGGATGCCGAGCTCAGCCCTCACTAGGGTTCAAACTACAAGGGCTCAGAGTCCGCCAATCTCCCGGCTCGCCACCCAGGCAGCATGCCAGCCACGCTAAATTTATCATCATAAGGAAGCGTGAACTTGTGAAATGAAAATGGCAAACAGATTATATTTACACAAAGCGAAAACGGCAGTATTTGCTTAGCCACATGCTTTCAATAACTGCAAATAGCAATAGATTCTATTTACACAGTTAAAACTACATTACAAAAATGTCCCTGGGGAAATGCCACTTAACCTGTTGTTGCATAAGCATCTTTTGTAATAGGCTATTTTGCCAACAAGGCGGGCACTTTGTGTGAATAGACACTCTGCATAGGTCACTGGAGTACATTTACAAAAACTATTTCTAGTAGTTATTCTAGTTACTATTATAGTCGTTCATTTTTAATTCAATGTTACTTAATTTTATCAAATTTACAAGTAATTTCTGAGTGAAAATTTCTTCTACACCAAATTTGCTTGAGTGTCCTATAGGTTGCTTTGTTAGTAAAACACTGGAAAACTTTCCTTCTAGGACAACTTATTAAATGGATCTCATATGAAATATGTCTCTCTATGCTGTATAAGGTCCTTTAAGAATATCTGAAAATCGTCCCACCCCTGACAGGTATAAAAAATTATATCCACACAAAAAGTGCATTAAATGAATCAATATTAAATGTAGACTTATTCATATTTAAAGTTTTAACTGCATTGGTTTATACCTGACACATTCAGTTGACTCTGGCCTCGCTGCAAGATCCTGGTCTTTGGATGCCACTCCAAAGTGTATTGGGAAAAGCCCCCCTAGCAGTATGTCTCCTGTCCTCTGGGCCCTCTGGTGTGGGCCATAGATAGAAATTACACCACTGAAACCCAGCAGAACCAGGTAGTGTAAGTAAAACTTCAGATGAAACCTCATTGCTTCAGTTGGATTCTGAAGAGGTCTTCATCTGTAAAGTTAGACGTTGACAGAGCGTCAGGTTTTGAAATTTCCACTAGTTTCGTCAATTGACTCTTCTGTCAAAAATTATTTTAAAATGCTCTTCAACACACTCTTGAGCGGGGAAGGAGCTGGGAAGTCCACCCGCATTGCTGATCATAGATGGGTCTATTTGCGGAGATGAAGATTCTTTTGTTCCTTCCTCCAGTAAATTTCTCTCTTGTTCATTATGTGATGGATGGAGAAAAACAGAGCCCATGAAAGTAATTAAAAAGTAACTAGTGTTTGATTTTCGTTTCACCACAGTGATTGGTCGAATGCTGAAGATTCCTGAAAAAACATGAACAAAACATTAAAAACAAAAAATGTTTATTTTTATACAAATTGCAATAGTTCTGGTCTTTTAATCTGATTGGCTTAGCAGCACAGTGCCCGCATACTTTTTTAGCTGCCTATACACACCACAAAAATCATAGGGTGACAATGTAATTTGTAGTAGACCTTCGGTGTGCAGTGCTCTTTTGCTTGTCATAATTCTCCGATTGGTGGAGATGTCTGCATGGGCAATATTTTATAGTTTATCATGAGGAATTTCATTGCTGAACATGATTATTCTTTTTTTTTTTTTTTTAAGTACTAAAACACATTCCATCAATTGACATCCTCATAGCTCACAGTAGGTCTGTCTTTAAAGGTTTATATGAAATCATTCAGAATCAATAACCCTATGGAGAAAGTTTAGATTTTTCTTCCAGAACCCAACAGTTGATCTTTCATGAGTAGGCTATACTGAGATTTTGCCCACAGATATTTAGCACTGGAACTTCACATCATTTACACATCACCCCAAATATCTACGTTTGCACCTTCTAGAGAGGCTGTGTGGATCTTCAGTGACTATTTCTGCTCTCTTGCGTATGAGATTTCGCAAAAAAAATCTAATCACAAACAATTTAAGGGTATAGTTAAAATCAGTCTTTTTTCTTTTTTTCAAATGCTACAAAAGAATAAGGAGAGACACTTTTAAAAACAATGGGAGAGGAAAAAAAAAGGTTTGGGACAGGAACCCCACACAAGAAAGTAAAAAAAAAATTAATGATTGTATATATATTGAGGTTACTGATTTCTTAACTATTATGTGTTTCAATAGATTATAAACGGATCTTAAACTAAATGCTTCTTCAGTGTGTTTTTTGGTTGTGATAGCAGCAGTTTGGATTAATTCTGTAGAATGGCCCAGATAGCCCACAGCAGAGAAATGTGCCAGCTTGAACTGTAATGACCCTTGTGGGCCAAAACCACTCCCTATTTTATTCTCTACACTATTATCCAAGGGTCGGCCATTTTGTAGTTTTGCCCAGATTCTAAATGAACAGCTTCACTCATTTAATTCATTCATTCATTCTGCGTAAGTCTGAACGGAAAATACCAGGATGTTTTCCCACTCACTTTTTTACACACACACAAACATATTTTTATAAATCATTCACAAATACTTCATTTCTAACATTAAAATGAATAGGCAAAAACTTACATTATTCTTTTTTTTTATTTATTAAACTATAGGTAAGGGCTACGTAAATCAACTGTTGTTTAAAAGGAATAAACTCTAAAAAACTCTCAAAGAATAAACTTAAATAAAGAAATAATTCGGTGTAACATTTTAGTGTAATGTTTTCAAAACAATGCCATCTAAGTGCTACCAGCATCTTCTATGATCACAAAATGCTTGGAAAGCAAATATTCAAAATACTAATTTTCTATTATTTTTTAACTTAAGGCCAATTCAACCATGTCAATGAGAATCACACTTTTGTTCAAACTAGCCCCATGGTTTTTCTTAAGTTGTTAGTTAGTGAGATAAATGGACATGGAGTTCCACATGGCTAACCTTCCCACTGCTGGATCTGTGTGTGATACTATGGCCAATTTAGACTCACTTCCCAGGTGTAGTGAGTTACAACCCAGCTAATTAACTCTGGAAATATGCTCCAGCAGGACCTGACTATTCCACAAAACACTGGTCAAGTCCCTGGAAAAAAGGTTAAGGGTTGTTAATGTAAGAGAATTGGAAGCTGCACATACAGAGGGTTGAATAAAAGTTCCAATTAGGTTTGACAATAAAAATTTCATAATCAATGTAGGTTTTGATTTGATGTGCACAGTGTCTCTTAGAATGTAATTATGTATTAAATAATTTACAATGGACCTCCACGAAAATCAAATGATGCAACAAATCATGTCCAAACTATTGGAATACTGTAACAGCTGAAGAAGGGTTTTACAAACTTTACAAAGTTTCATGAATGAGGGCAAATGACCACAAGCGTCAACTACGCTGATGACTAAAAACCTCTACATATATGTAAGACATGGCAGCTTTTGTGTTATAGTTAATACACACACACACACTATACCTAACTTACAAGAAAAAAAAGAATAAAATTAAAACTTAATGATCAATACTTGTATATTGTGTTCTACCCCACACAAAGCAAAAATGTGTTTTGCAACATTTTCTCGCCTTACAAAAATACAAAATAATATGAAAATAATTAACAATATGGCTCCTTCACTACGAAAGCAGTAAAAACAGATGTGCAAAACAAAGGCACTTACCTTATTAAAAGCATCAAGCCATGAATTCCATACAATGAGACAAAAGCCAGATCACGATTCAAAACTCCCACTGAAGATTAAGAAAATTTACAATGAAATCAACCAACAGTCCATAAGTCTGATAGTCCAAATTTGCCTCTAGCTCTGATGTTAGATAATTTTTTTGAGTTCCTCCATTAATTCTGAGCACTGTGATTGTGTGTGCTGTTCCTATGAGAAGGGTGAAACATTAACCAGAGAGATCAGTCCACTTCCTCTGGCTAGTTATAGTCATCCTGTGGTCACTCCTATTTCAGTCACCTCCAACAACATGGCTGAAATGATTTAAAATGGTCAACATACTTCCAGTCGAAAACCAATTTGATGCATTTAATAAAGCAGATTTGTACATGTAAAGAAGAAGTGAGTATGAAGATGATTGCCTTATGAAAAATATCTATTGACAGGCAGGAGGAACAATTTAATATAGTTCATATAAACTCACTTGTGGTTAGGATCAATAATGAAATAAGACAAAATAAACATCTTTGTTCCTTTCCCTTAGTTCTGTACCAATCCAAGCTCATAAATACATTTATGGTCTATTTTTCAATTAAAAGCATTGTATTGAAAGCAGGATTAATGTCTATGGCCAATCCTACTAAAGATTTTTCTCCAAAAAAAAAGATTTTTTTTTTTTTGCCCTTCCTGTCCCAAACATGGTTAGAAAACCCAAAAAATCTGCTAAAGGTCAGGAGAAATGTTCTCTGATGTTCTTGAAATACTACTTTTCTCAACATGCTGAGAACCATAAGGGTTCAGGACTTTATGAAAGAATATTGAAAAATATTTAAGATACCTAAAGGACAGATTTACTTATTTCGAATTAATCACACAAGATGCTGTTGGAAATGTTCACATATTATGCTAGATACCATCTAATGGATCTTCAGGTGAAGTTCAAGTGCTGCTGCCATTGAGTAAATCTATACATATAGTAGTAGATTCTTTGAAAGGCAGTTCTGTATGTCTTTTAAGACTTGTTTAATTTCAAAAGGAAAGTCCAATTTATTTTCTCTTTACACATGCATTAACCCAAATAAACGTTTGCAAAATTAGTTTTTTTTAATTTTAAAAAAAAAAAAAAAAAAAAAAAAAAAGGTCTTCGCAGTTTAGGCATCCCTTCAATAGCACAAAAAGTACAACTCAAACAAGTTCAACATTTACAAAGTTTTGCATATTAGTTACAGCCACACATATAAAGTAACAAAAACAAAAATATGAATACAGGATTATTCTTTTACCAATATAAACATCCAGGCCTCTGCAACAGCATCAAAAGGCGGCCCACTTTTAAACAACAAACTTGTTTTTGGTTATAGAGTTGCTCTTAGTTGCAGTGTCTGCATGGGCTTGATATCCAATGACAAGTTTCTGCGGGAGCCCGAGACTTTCTTTATACTTCTTACTGAAATAAAAGTAATATAAGACAAGTGAACAACTTGTTGAAATCCTAAATGACTTTGGAATATCATAAAAAAAAATGAAATAAAAAACCCCAGAGTGTTTATCTTTTCAAAATCACACTTCTTTTATTTCAGTCAAGTGGCTGCCGATTACTGCCCACATTAAGTTTAAGGTACTGATGCTTTTCTGGAGAACAGCCAAGAAATCTGCACTCCTCTACCTACGATGTTGTCTCCTGATGTCTGTGGTCTGAAAGAATGTGCCCTAAGCAAAAACAAACCCTAATCTGCTTTGATTGGTAAACAATTTTAGAATAAATCTTTAAGATTTAGTAGAAAACCAATGTGTTCACTGTAAAGATTCAGTCCACTGAGAATCTTGTAGTTGTACAATATATCCTAGCAGCGAAAGACTGCAGACCGTTCCCCATCCATCTGATATGATGGATAATTAGCTTCATTAGGTTGCTAGGCACAAATTCCTGTTCCATGATCATTAATGTTTACAGCACCATGAGTGGTTAAATGCTTACATCTGGCTCTGCCTGACATTATTGAAAAGATGTTCAAATCTATAAAACCAAACACACACACCCCCATGTAATACAATAAAGTACTACATAATACAATTGAGCATCTTTTGAACAAACTCAGACAGAATTCAGCAAAGCATCAACAACAACATACTTTTTAAAGTTTAGTACAACTTAATTAGCAAAAATTAGCATGTTGGCCAGCTAATGCTTATATTTGAATACAACTCAAAGCATCCTTACCCAATGTATGTCACTGTCTCACAGTTCTCAGCATTGGAGGTCCAAATGGCAATTTTGTCCCCTTTGGCACGAATATTGATTACACTTCCACAGATATCCCGACTGAAGGAGCCAAAGCCCTCTCCAATAAGACACAACAGCTGCCACATGAACAAACATGTATTCAGCGTAATCTTTTGCTGTAATTTAAGCAACTTCCTTTGCATGATACAATTAGAACGATGTGAAATCACAACAGACAAAACAACCTAAATCCAAAGGTTAAATAAAGCAAGTATCTTTTCTTACGGTTTCCAGCCAAAAATGGTCAAGTTCTGTGTGTCTGTGCTGTTTGGCTAGAGTAATCAACCAGCGGCCACCGCATTTATTACTCCTGTCTTCCCACATGGGTTCAATGCCATCCTGTAAAGCAACAAAGAAAATGCTTTACAGTTATTCATAGATTAAATCATCAAAAACTGTAAGCCTATTTCAACACAGACCTAGGAAATTAACAGAACTAATTTTACACAGCTATGTCAACCATTAACAATACAATTCATTAACAGGACAATCATATACAATGTAAATAAAAAATAAATGAATAAATAAATAATAGGCATAAAAAGGTATGATCTGTTCACCTTGAACATAGAGTAGTCACAGCCAGAGGAGAGTTTGCTTGGTGGCTTTATGTTGTTTAATATTCATAAACATTTGGAAAAAAAAAAAAAAAAAAAAACAAAAAAAAATTACACACTATTCCACAAAATTCAATAACTGCTTTTAAGCCTGTTCTTTATGTAAATATAAGTAAGCAAAAGTAAATAAAAATAGACTGTGAAGACAACAACGCTTGAGTTGCATTTCAATGAACAAAAATGTTGAAAATCTGAACCTTTGAATGTGCTTTAAATATATTCACACCCCCGAGACCTATACTTGTCTTAGACTAAAAATGTAAACCTGAGCCGTTTCAACTGAAAGACTAGTCTTAAAACATGTCAGTGCCTTTGTTTTTCTTAAGAGTAACCCGCTTGTTAAGTCTGACGTCACTCGTCAGCGGATACCACGAGAAAATAAAAGGTGGTAATATACTGTATTTTCACAATGTGATATATTACCAAAACAATATAATACAGTACATACCGAAATCCCAGACTGCCAGACCCTAAAAATATAATATAAAAGTTTATGTTTTCTAAGACACGTTTTTTTAAAATGACTTAAAATGACATAACTGAACTATGACCTAATCCCTGTCTATGAAACTGGGACATAATGTAGCAATAATAAAAGTAGTTAATAAATAAATAAAATAATATATATATATAAATAAAATCAAAATAATGGTGAATTGATTAATATTATTCAAAAAAAAAAAAAAAGAAAAAGAAAAGGAATTTTAAATTGTAATCATAATTGTAGGAGAACCCATTAAATTCTAGAGATCAAATATTGGGCTTGTATCTGTTGAACCTAGAATCTGTGAATCCTTTTCACTGACTTTTTTTGACGTTTTATTATAGAACGCTATAGAAACTGTAATATTACAGCATGTTTATTTTGAAACCGTCATGAAAAATATAACAAGAAAACAGTTTTATTTAAATGTTTTCTTCACAATGCAAAAGAGTTAGGTTTAGTATTGATTATTGTTCTTTAAGCGATGTAAAAAATGTTTTTTTTATGATTTTCATGCTTGTGTTAAATAGTAAGAGCTATTATAAACGAGTTGAGAATACACTATTCTATATATCAGAATAAATTTCACTAGCCTATGATGAATTTACAGTGCTCTGTCTGGCTGTGGTTCAGTGACACTTCAGACTCAAGAGCATTACCTTCAATATTTTGTAGCTTACTCAATGTGTACACTGTAATTCAGGAATTGAACTCAGTAACGAAATGTATCACTAATAATCAGTAGGCTATACCACACGTATTGTTACATTCAATTGTTGTTTTAAGTATCTGAAAAAAAATTCCACTCAGTTGCTTACTATAACGGTAAACACGTGATCTTAAACTTACGCCCAGAAGTCCTCAACTGTGTCGAACTTTGTGATGAGCCTTAGATTGTCTTGCCACATTTTGCTCTTATCATTCTTGTAGAACCAAAGACCCCATCTACACACAGTATACAAAAGATACATGACACATGTAATAAGAGCAGGGTGAGTAAACACAGCATAGAGAATGCAGGAATTTATTTTTCAAACTTTAGTAACGTTAGTCTGAACGCACCTGTTTTGTAAAGGGTGCTTCATATAAGGGCTCTTCAAAATGTTCGTTTCATATTTGTGTTTTTCAACCTTCTTCCTCGTTACTTTGTCAGTCTGGTAAAACGTAAAAGAAAAGATTGGTGGGGTAAAACCTCACCATTGAAACGCACGTCGTCATCATCGACGCCGTGAAATCGTTTCACTAAATAAACAACAGATTTTTATAGGTTATTGCAGGCACTATAAAACAAATGTTGTTAGACCGGACGTGTATGTGCACGGTGAGATAAGTACTTTAATTACATTTCGGACAGGACATGCTCACCAGCTGTACGGCGCACGACGCCATGTCAATCCTGAAGCGCGCTAAAGTGATTATTCCCGCCCAGCGCGTGCATTTATAAGATTCAAGATGTTTTAACATGATGCTTTTTAAAGAAATTAACTATTTTAACTACTGCAAATTCAACTAACAAACATTGAAAACGATTTATTTTTACTTTTTTATTCTCTTTCTCTTCATTTAAGGCTTTCTCCAAACCTGACTGGGAATGGTTTTAGGAACGGGATAAATGTTTAGAAATCAATGACAAAATTCTGTTTCCCCTTTTTCTGTTTTTTTTTCTCCCCTTCTTCTCCCCGATTAAATTCTCCCCATATCTGACAGCACTGACAAAAAGCTGTGAAACACTATAAAATTACTAGGCCTATTTATAAATTTATACTTTTCTGTCAGAACATTTTTAATTATATATATGTACATTTCCGTTTAAAAACGTGGGCTATATATTCATTTATTTGAATCTATATGAAGTATTTTTCTCTGAAGACAGGAGGTAGTGAATAATACTGTCATCATTTGTATAAAATGAAGTCATGTGAAACGGTCATTTAGGCATTACGTGATAAAAACATGATTAGAACATTTAAATTATCATATGGTTGGGTTTTTAAAGTAGAAATGTTGCTGTTATAAAAAAACGAAAGGCAGGTCAGGTTTTAGGACATGTTTTGTCTCATCAGGGACGGGTTTCTTTGATATTTCAGTCAAATGCAGTGCAGTATGTTTATTTTACCACCAGATGTCTCTGTCACCCGCTTTTTTGACGCTTAACACGTGACTCAATCAAAAGATGTTTATGACTTTTAGATCAGGCCTTTTTAGTGTATGTAAATTGCTATAGCTATGATATAAATAATGTAACATTATCATTTTAATAAATTTGTAAAATATAGTAAATCAATAAAATATTTATAAGTGTTAAAAACTAATTAATAGCTGTCTTGTCTGTTTCTGCATCTTTCTCTCAACTAGTTCCCTGGCTTCCTCCCGTTCCCTGCCTCAGTGGGCCCTCCTAGCCAGCCACCGTGGCCTTTGGAGTTATGGCCTCAGCCTGGGCTCCACCTCATCTTTCCATGCCCAAACTCCAAGCTACATCACGGTTCCTCATTCCATTTGCTCCACCATGGGCCTCAACATGGTAGAGACCAAAGAGATAAATAGTAGATGCAGTGGGTGGAGTAAAATAAGTAATTTTGCCATCATGACCTCCATTCTGGAACACATCGAATTGAATGACTTGACCTGCTAGAGGTAATGTTTCTGCTGCTAATAATATGTCTAATAGCAAACTAGCTATCTGCCGGCTAACTTTGATAGATGTTTACTGGCTATTGAGTATCTGGGGTTTCTCAACTTTGGCCCTCAAAATCCATTGTCCTGTAGAGTTTAGCTTCACCCATCCACATTCAGAGACAGGTTGTTGGACCCCCTCTCTGCAGCTGATCCTCATCGAAAGAAAATATGACAAAATGCATTCATATATAGACATATTCATCTTAAAAGAAACAAAGTTCTAAATACTCAGTGTTAATTTAGACTAAGTCGTTTGATTTTTCCCTACTAACCAATTAAGTTTGAGAATTTTGAATTTGCCAACTGGGGAAGAAAGTAAAGAAAACAAAAACAGATGAGCCAAATGCCAGTTACTTTAATTGTCCATCAGGGTCCTATAATTACCTGTGGTCTGTTTTGTAACGGTTGCATGACAAAAAGAAGTTGAAGTGAGGATCTGCAGGACTATGTAAATAGGCAAAAAAATGCCAAAACAATAATTTGCAATAATCCAAAATGTAAATGCAAACATAATAGCTCTATATAGCAAAGTCAATGACCTTCTATTCAGTAAACAAACTGTATATACAGTATATATATTCCCCGTGGAAGGAGCGGAGAATGTTACGACGGCCAAACTGAGAAACTCTGGGGAGATCTCGTCTTTTGTTTTTTGATTTTTTGAATGAACTGATTATTTTGAGGAGTACGCACAACGGCTATTTGAGATCCTCCGGGGAGAACCCGTCTTTTGTTCTTTTTTATTCCAGAGTGGACAAACCTTTTGTTTCATTTCCCCCCCCCTGCTAGCAGAGAGCGGCGGGCTTTTGTTCTGTGATTATCTAAATAAAGACTCTACTTTTTCTGCACCCTGGTTTCCAGTGACTGCTTCTGTCCGCACCTGACAGAATCGTCCGACCGCTGGATATGCAGTATGGAGGAGAATCACCTGTTCGCGCTGCCGTGGAATTCCAGGGAGTAATGCTGGGTCGCCAGCAGGAGGAATTGGCCGCGGCCCGTCTAGCCATCGATGATCTATCCGCTCAGGTCAGAGATCTCACCGCTCAGCTGCACAGTTTACGGGCTGGGCCAGCAGAGGATCAAGGAAGGGCTAGAGTTTCGGAACCTCGCATTAACAATCCCCCATGCTATTCTGGACAGTCCGCTGAGTGCCGGGCATTCCTCACCCAGTGTGAGGTTGTTTTCTCCCTGTAGCCATCCACATACGCCGAGGTTCGGGCGCGCATCGCCTATGTGCTGTCTCTCCTGGTCAGCAGAGCTCGTGACTGGGCCGTGGCCGTCTGGCAGGCTGAGGCTCGCTGCTGCTCCAGATACTCTCTGTTTCGGGAGGAGATGATCAAGACTTTTGAATGTTCCGCCTCTGGCTGGGAGGCGTCCCGCCAGCTTATCTCTTTGCGCCAAGGGAGGCGCTCTGT
>JAUMHG010000038.1:20838884-20860094 GCA_032359395.1 Enteromius anoplus
CTTTTCTTTGTTTCCATTGTTCTCTGCTGCGCCGAGAGGCGCGACATGCGCCGCACGCCGACCGGCGTCCCGTGACACCTGGGATCTGTGCCTTTCGAGGAGCTCCTTACAGATTCTAGGATTCTTCCCCCTCCACAAGAAGGATAAAATAGGTTTATTTAGTGTATGGAAAAAAGATTTTGGGAGAAAAATTGGAAGGGACTGAAATATATATAAAAATCGAGGTAAGACATTCATCTTTATACAATTCACTCTACCAGCTAGAGTTAAGTGTAGTGCGTCCCATCTTCGAAGATCAGATTTAACTCTACTTATCAGCGGTAAAAAATTATCTGCATATGAACCTGAGAAACAGCGAGTAATATGAACTCCCAAAAATTTTAATCCAGAATGCGAAATACGGAATGGAAGAGATGCTGCATTAATTTGTAAAGCAAGAATGTTAATTGGGAAACATATGCTTTTTGATAGGTTTAGTTTATACCCTGAAAAACTGCCAAAATGAGTTAACTTCTCTACTATTTTTGGGACATTTTCAACTGGATATGAAATGTATAATAATAGGTCATCCGCATATAAAGAGACCCTGTGTTCTTTCCCCATTCGGTAAATTCCTTGGATAGATTGCAAAGATTTAAGCATAATAGAAAGTGGTTCGATTGCTAGAGCAAAAAGGAGAGGGCTTAAAGGACAGCCCTGTCTTGTGACCCTAAATATTGGACAAAATGTTGAATGTATTCTATTTGTTATAACAGATACTTTGGGGTTAGAATATAGCAATTGGATCTAGGCTATAAATTTTAGGCCAAAACTGAAAATAAATAGTGCCACTCAACTCGATCAAACGCCTTTTCTTCATCCAGAGATACCACCACCTCTGGGGCCTCTCTGGATGCAGGAGAATATATGACTCCAAAAAGTCTCCTTAAGTTAGTAAATGAGTGATGAGCCTTAATAAAGCCTGTTTGATCTGGTGATACAATTTCTGGTGCCGTCAATTCTAGAGGTCAATTATTTAGCAAGAATTTTAACATCGACATTTAACAAAGATATTGGCCTATATGAACCACAGTCAAGTGGGGCAACCTTGTGAGCGAAAGTCTTATAAAATTCTTGCAGATCAATTGGCTGTTCTAGTCTTTCTATTAGATTTGAATTAATTGTCTGGATATTAAGCTCACTCAAAAAAGCTGACATATCTCCAGGACAATCTGAGGTATATAAGTCTGTATAGTATTTTTTAAAAGAATTATTAATTTCTTTAGGATCCACTATCAGCTGTTGTGAAGTATTACGAATCTGTGGGATTATTCTTGAAGCAGATTGACTTTTTATCTGATGAGATAATAAACAACTTGCTTTTCCCCATGTTCGTAAAAATTCCCCTTCTGAAGCAAATTGTGCTGTTTTTTTCCACCGATTGATATCTGATCATATTGTGCTTTAAGTTCCATTCTTTTTTTAAGTAGTTCTTCAGAGGGTGATATAGAAAGTTGCTGATCTAATTTTTCAATTAAGTTTATTAGTTGTTGTAGTTTTGCATGTATTAACTTATTACTGGATACAGAATATGAAATAATTTCACCCCTGATGACAACTTTAAATGTCTCCCACAGAATAGATGGTGATATCTCTTCTCAAACGTTTGTGAGCAAAAAGTTATCTATTGCCACTGATATGTGCCTGTAAAAAGTTTTTATCTGCTAACAAGTTAGAGCTAAATCTCCAGATAGGATGCTGTGTACAATGGTGAGGGAATCGTAAATCAAGAAGCAATTGTGCATGGTCTGATTTTATAATTGAAGAATACTGAATCTTTTCCACTAAAGGAAGTAATGTCTTATCTAAGAAGAAATAATCAATTCTTGAATATGAAGAATGGACAGAGGAAAAATAGGAAAATTCCTTCTTTTGAGGAAACAGAAACCTCCACAGGTCTGTACAGCCTGTTTGTGTCATGAAGTTTGATAAAGCTTGAGACATTTTAGATTGGGATGTAGTTTTTGGATTTGAACGGTCTAGTAATGAATTAATGACACAGTTCACATCCCCACCAAAACGTAAACGGTATAGGTTTAAGTCGGGTAAGAGTGAAAATATTTTGTGAATGAAGTTGGCATCGTCCCAATTAGGGGCATAAACACTTACTAGGGCAACAGGAGTATGAGACAAATGACCAATCACAATAACGAAATGTCCCTGCAGATCTGAAACAGATTTGGAGACATTAAATTGCACCTTCTTGTGAATTAGAATCGCTGTTCCTCTTGTTTACTATTAAATCCGAAATGGAAGACCTGACCAATCCAGGTTTTTTTAAGTCTCGTATGATCTGCCAGTTGCAAATGCATTTCTTGCAGAAATGCTATTTCTGTATTTATTTTTTTAAGATGACCAAATATACAAGATCGTTTATTTGGACTATTGATACCTTTAACATTCCAGCTGACAAACCGAATAGTAGACCCTCCAGTCATATTTGTATCACTCATTAATCAGTCTTTATGATGTAAAGATTAACACCACCTCTCCAAAGTTTGAAAAGCAGGTAAGAGGAGAAAAAAAAAAGAAGAAAAAAAAAAGAGAAGAAACAACAACCCCTTTGACAATAACCATCCATTCCCAACTGAACTATTCCTATATTTGCCTCAAGAACGGAGACAAATTGCAGGCCCTTTTTAACATACTCCCAGCTAGCCCTCATCTTTCTTAAGGCTATTCCAATCTCTAGTGGGTAGCCCAACCTTATTAAACACTCTACCTATGTCAGACCGCAGTTATGGATCAATCTTTTCTCAACGCAGTCATCAATCATTGCAACTAGAACTTTAGTTTAGAACACACACACAAACATTTCCACACTTTTTCCAACTGACAAAAACACCAAGATTAATTAAAGAAATAAATTGTCGGTTAACCCCTTTTTCAATTCAGGCATCTCAAGAAAGTCAACTCAAAAGGCAGTGCTTAAGTGACGAAAGCTCCAGGCAATCCTAAACATTTACGCGTTGGTCATAAAACTGTTTTGCCTCCTCCGGTGTGCTGAATATTAAAGTTTCTTCATTAAACGTCACTCTCAGTCGAGCCGGATAAAGCAACTGAAACCGTATGCCTCTCTGTTACAGTGATTGGTTGATACCGTTGTAAGAGGAACGTTTCCTTGACAGGGTAGCACTGAGGTCTTGATAGATTCTGTTGGTTTTCCCCTTGTATGTCATTTCATTTCGCCTTGCTTATTGCAGTAGCCGCTCTTTTTCTTTAAATCGATGAAAAATTACCACTAAAGGACGTGGCTTACGTCATTCTGCCGGTTTTTGGCCGGGTGCTTGGTGCGCTCTCTCGAGTGATGGCGCCTTGTCAAAAACCTCTGTCCCGGTCATCTCTTGAAGCATCTCGGCAACAAAGGTAACGGGGTCTTTTCCGTTTTCGCTTCCTTCCGGAACGTTCACGATCCTCAACTTAGCCCTTCACGATTTATTTTCCATGTCCTCAGAGTGATCATGAAGAGATGTGTTCTAAGTTTTGTTACGTTTATAGCGTTTCAGCCGCTATCACTTTCTCAAAGTTCTCCCCGGCCAGGGATTCCGTCGCGGTCAAGCGTCTTTGAAAGCCTTCGACAGTCTCTCTTAGTGCATTTACGGAGCTTTGTAGAGGCCCGATAGACTCCTGAATCAAAGCAGATATGTCTTCCCTGATACTAATGCGCTGCTTTGTTAATTCAGAAATCAACTGATCCATGGATACTGATTCAAAAGTTTCTGTCACGGTTTGCTTTTCGATGTTGGAAGCAGCAGCCATGGCTGCTAGTTTACCAGCTATGCTAGCGGTAGATTTCGTCGTTGGTAGAGCTAAAGGGAGAGATTGCTTCTGTTTGGAATCACTCATAATTAAACTGAAAATGTTCTAAACAAATCTACAAATAATGACCAGAAGTGTCTGACGTATAAAAGGGTTAATTTAACAATGTACGTCGGGAGCCCTTCTATTGCGTACCTCACTCCTTCATGACTATACCGGAAGTCCCAATGGTGTGACATTTTGCTAAAAAAAATGATTCTCCTAAGAATAGCATGAAATAATATTTGGAAAACAGTAGTGTGGATGGAGAGTATTTTGAAACAAAATCACTTTTTTCAAATGTATTCAGATTAATGTACATAGCCAAAGATCTTCAGGAGCACTTGACGGAGGTATCTTGTTGCAGGGCTTGAACTCTGCAGGTAGGTAGATCTCCAGGAACAGGATTGGAAAATGGTTAGTTATTTCTGGTAGATTTTCAAAGTGTGGATCCATACAAAATATATTCTGGAGAGCTTCAGTTCTGCAGACTTCATTTCCAGCCCTGCTTCCACACACCTGTCTGTGAAGTAATTATCAAGTGATTATCTGGTTTAAGTGTGTTTGATTGGAGTTGGAGCTGATTTCTGCAGCTTTCAAGGAGTAGGTTTGGAGATCCCTGCTCTATTAAATATAATTGCCCACAAACCATTATGAGGATTCTTTCCAGAACTGCAAACATGGGTAGTGGATTAGTCATAAATATCTAACTATAAATATTCTATATACAATAAATATCTGAATATATAACAAAAATATTAGATATTTATCTGTTTACTTATAGCCTACAACTGTTGCATAATGAATCATTTGCAGGCAGATTAACATTGTTTTCTTTTTAAATCTGTAGGAAGAATTGTTTGAGTAGTGAAAATTTAATTATATAATAGGTGTTGTTGAGGGCATTAACTGTGACCGGATGATTGACAGGCTGTTTATAGTGACTATTTTATGAATAGAGCTTGCCTACTCAAAAGTATGAACTTAAAAAAAAAAGAAAGTATATTCTTTTAGAGCATAGTATAAGTAAATGAACTGTGAAACTGAATTATTACTTATCGATATTAATAAATTTAAACTTTTTCAGAGATAAAAAAGGTAAAAGGTAAAAAAGAGGTAAAAATTTCCTAGATTTCCCAGTGTGTAAAAAGTGTATATATATATATATATATACATATATATATATATTGTGGTGGGAAACCCCGTAGGACATCAGTGTCACCCTGGCTAATCATCAGGAACACCTGGACCTCGTCATCTTGGGCCAATCGGTCACTGCCAACGCCGCATAAAAGAGGCAGAAGACTGTCATTCGGGGAGATGCATCTCCTTGCTGCATAAACAACTTACTTTGTCTCTCTTTTACCCTCAGACCTATCGCCGTGACTGCTTGGCCCTGCCACGTCACTTACCAAGGAAGAGCACCGCCTCACGGATCACCACGTACTGGGAAGAGGAAAGGGAAATCACCACAGCACTTACATGAACTCTCACCGCACCGGCAAAGTCACTATCTTTTCACTCTATTACTTCTGTCAATAAAATCCACCCTTGGGGGGTGAAACACAGTGCCCTTGTCGAGTCGTCTTTCGCTGTTGGTCACAGTTAGTGGAGAATAGCGGGCATATAAACAAACAGCGAACAGACGCCGGCAAGGGACAAAGAGAAAAGTTTTTTTCCGGTTTTACGTTCTTCATTGTGTTTACTCACCCTCACCTCCTGTTCCTAGGCAAGCGCTCCTCCCAGTGCTGGAATGGAGGAATTACTTCGACGTCTCACCGAGGTTAGTGTCCGCCAGCAAGCCTGTTTCGACCGCCTCGCTGAGTGACAAGAACACTTTGGGGAGCAGCTCGCCGAAATTATGCAGCCACCCGTTTACTTCCAAAACTCACTGCAGATGATGACGTCGAATGCTTCATCAATGTTTGAAGGTGTAGTCCTCCCTGGTTTAGTCCCATCGTGCTAGTCCCGAAACCAGAGGGCACCCTTTGGTTCTGCAACGAAGTCTCCCAGTTCGACTGCTTTTCCAATGCCTGAGTGGATGAACTGCTTGAACGCCTGGGAAGGGCCCGGTTCATCTCCACTCTCGACCTAACAAAGGGATACTGGCAAGTTCCCCTCGCCGAAGAGGCCAAACTAAAGACTGCCTTCTCCACTCCATCAGGCCACTGGTAGTACCGGGTCCTCCCCTTTGGCCTCCATGGAGCTCCAGCTACCTTTCAGCGACTGTCTGACATCATCCTTCGACCCCACCAAGCCTATGCTGCCGCCTACATAGACAACATGGTAATACAAGTCCGGTCACCAAAACCCAGGTACGGGCCTTTCTGGGGTTGGCGGGTTATTACAGATGTTTCATCCCCAGCTTCTCCTCTATAGCTGCCCCTCTGACAGACCTGACAAGGAAGGGGCAACCAGAGATAGTACGGTGGACCGATGAAAGGGAAGAGGCCTTCCAGGCCCTGACCATGGAGCCGGTGCTCCGGGCCCCAGACTTTAACTGCCCTTCCTTTTACAGACAGATGCTTCTGACATGGGACTCTGGGCCGTGCTCTCCCAGGTGCAAGAGGGAGAGGAGTATCCGGTCATGTACATCAGACGTAAGCTGACCCAAGCCGAGAGAAACTATGCCACCGTAGAAAAGGAGGCCCTAGCCATCAAGTGGGCGGTCCTGGAGCTCAGGTACTACCTCTTAGGCTGTAAATTCCATATGTTCACTGACCATGCTCCTTTGCAGTGGATGGCCCGGACAAAGGAAACCAATGCCCGGGTAATTCGGTGGTTCCGGACGCTCCAGAACTTTCACATCGACGTGTACCACAAGACCGGGAAGACCAACGCGGACGGCCTCTCTCGGCTCTGGGCAGCACATGCAGGTCTGTCAGGGGTCACTCCCCACCCACCCCCTATCGCCCCTCTTTGCAGATCCACTGGGACCAGCACGACGCTTAGGGAGAGGGAGTGTGGTGGGAAACCCCGTAGGACATCAGCGTCACCCTGGCTAATCATCAGGAACACCTGGACCTCGTCATCTCAGGCCGGCAAACGCCACATAAAGGGGCAGAAGACTGTCATTCGTGGAGACGCATCTCCATGCTGCAAAAACGACTTACTTTGTCTCTCTTTTACCCTCAGACCGCTTGGCCCTGCCACCTCACTCACCAAGGAAGAGCACCGCCTCCCGGATCAACACGCACTGGGAAGAGGAAAGGGAAATCACTGCAGTTCTTGCCTGAACTCTCACCGCACCAGCAAAGTCACTATCTTCTCACTCGATTACTTCTGTCAATAAAATCCGCCCTTCGGAGGTTAAACACAGTGCCCTTGTCGAGTCGTCTTTCGCTGTAGGTCACAATATATATAAAAAACTCTTGTGTTTGCTCATTGAGTTGTCAGTCGTTGACTTTGTTATACAATACTGTTATGTTTGGATTTACCTTTTGTATTACTTAGAATTCTTGGATTACTTTTTTGTTTATTAATAAAGACCTGATGCTCCTAGATTCTCAGCTTAACTTTTTCTTGCAACTGTTACATAACCATAAGTATGAATATTGCAGCAGGTCAGCTCACCCTCCTTACCCAGGGTGAACAGCTCCTTGAAGACCAAACAGTTCTGGCTAACCAGGTAGAATTTCCCAATTGCTCCCTTATATCCTCTATATACGCTGCCCAAAATCAAAATGTTGTCATTAATCACTTACCCCTATGTCGTCTTAATGGCTCTTGGGAGACTTTGTGCCAGGTTTTAGATCCGGCAGGTAATTGGATCCCCATTCAACATGGGTAAGGTGAATGAGGATCAAAATCACCCTGTGGCCCAAGACCTCTCAGAAATCTGATTTTGTACTATTGGCTTCATTTTTTTTTCTCTTTCAATATAGAATAGAATAAAAAAACAAAGGGATAAAATAAATTACATTAATTAGGAAGAAAAGCATTAGGGATCCATCATTACAGATTATTAAAGGAAAATTAATGATTAGTCTGTAAACCTTGCATTTTAGCTGGCCTATTAGAACTTTGGTCATTTTCTGAAGGGGTTTTTGCTTTAGTTTTGCTTCCTTCAGCAAATAACTACCTTATTACTCATGATTGACTTACCCATGATTCTGAAACTCGTTCCAGCTGTCTATAACAAAATACAACATGTATTTCTTTAAACACATTTACTTGAAAGATGAAAAATACCTTTGCTACAGTCATTCTCAACACACAGTAAATTCAGGTTGACGGCACCTGTGGTAAATGGGTTGTTAAGTTGTAAACTGTAACAGTAATAATGATAATCCTTCCTTTACTTTGTTGAACTTCAAAGCAACTGATGACATGAATACTGTTTCTTAAAGGAGTCATACAAAGCCAATTTTCCACAAGCTAATATGATTTTTAGGGTCTTAGTTGAAAGTTTGAAATATAGTTTGTTTTAAAATTTCTCAAGGATAGTGTAAAAAAGGCTAATTTTACCCTGTCAGAAACAGCTCTTTAGAAATCACTGTTTTGTGTACTTCCCCTTTAAATCTTCACAAGCTCCCGTCCCTCTTTTCCGAGACGCTCTCGGAGGATCTTTTTTTAGCCATATTCATAGTGAAACTTGCTAATTAACACATAATTATGAAAGGCAATTTGCAAAGATTCATTAATACATTCAACAACAAAACACCTCAATCTCTTAGGAGTCTTGCTTGTCTCTGCGTCTTGGTATGATGAAAGCTCCCTCAGGGCGGGTCTGAGGTAAGACACCAGTTCAGTCTGTGTGACACGCTGCTGTCAATCAACTTTTGTGGCAGTGGCCTCTGTAGGTGTGACACCACACCAACATGCATTTGAGAATGGCTTGATTTCAGAAGGGGCAACTTATTTTTATTAAAGGGGCCGTATGTAAGAAATGTATTGTAATAATCATAAAATTTCTCTGTAATGTTCAACAGGCATTAAGAAAACATGTTAATTTCAAGTACTCATATCACTGACAGCAGTCGTACAGCCTGGATATTCTCAGACACCGCTCAGCAGTATTTTGAAAGTGATTGCATTACCAGTTTTGGCCATTTCTTACATACGGCCCCTTTATATCAAAAGAAAACTACTTCTGGATCTTTATCATCGCAGAGTGGTTGTGTACACATACTCCCAACACACATTACAGTCCAAACAGCTCGTAAAAGTGCATGGGGCACCGGATGACCCCTTTCAATATGTTTTTAATGTAGTGCAAAACCACCTCTAGTGCCCAGTGCTTTGCTTCATTGTAATAGTAGGTTACCATCTTTTTTTACCATCAGCTTTTTATTTGGACCTGTTTTCTTTGGGGGTGAGGAAACACAAACTAATTGACCAGATGTTTTCTGAAGCTACTCCGTGTTACTTCATACATCTTTAGGACAGTTGTTTGAAAGCAATATAAAATAATGATTCAAGAAGGAAACATTGGAGCGAAAACCCAGGATCCTCTAGTTACTGCAGCAGTAAGGCTAACAGTGTGGTAGTTTACAATTCAGGATACAGCCATGGACTTCAGCCACTGATAGTGTAATAATAAGAGTCAGCAAGAAATAACAGATTTGGCCCCTTATCTTTTTAAACAAGCATAGTATCAGATTTGACGGTGAACATCAGTATTTACATGATTCATCAGCCACTCATCTTTATTTCCTTCATTCCATGTTTTATTATATTGTACATATGTTAGAGAACTTTAACATATTTCAAAATAATGGAACAAAATGGTTCATTTACAGCATATTTTATTAACAATTCTTTGTCGCTGCAAATTCATTTTCAGCATGGAATTACTTTTCAATCCTTAGTCTCTATTAGTCTTTAAAATTAAATATTAATGGGGTTTGTTAATTTCAAGCATGAAATACTTTTTTTAGTCTTTATAATCGTGAATGAAATTGCTCTTTGGGATGTTAGGAGCTGAGGAGAACATAAAGATGTGGTCAAGTCATTTTCTCCTATGTGCTGATATTTGTCTTTTACCTGTAGGTGTTCCTTTTTTTTTTGGAACCAATAACCTTTTGGCATTACAAAGTCTTACTGAAAATATTAATTATGTATTCTGCATGGGGTCAACATTCAACAATGTTATGTCTATTGTCGTTGTTTTTTTTTAATTGCTACTTTTTGTTTTTTAAATTGAAAGCTTTTTAAAGATAGACTTTTAGAGTTATTTTGTTTATGTCAGGCTAACTGCAAAACAATTTTTTATGCGTGCCTATCTCCAGAAATCACACATTTCTTCTAAATGTAACAGAGTCTGTCAAAAATTACACATGGGCGTTTTGGACACGTAAGAGTTTACAGGAGGGGCCCTCTGATATAGATTGTGCTCAGGAACTCTTGGACCGCAGCACTCACACCAAAGTCACACCTTCACACACAGCCTGGATTCTGAGCAGACAGGTAAGATACTTAATCACTATCAGGTACGTAATCAATATTAACCCATACTGTGATTAGTGTAAGGATAAATTTGCTTCAGTTTGATTATTTGGCAGGGGCTTAGTATTTTATGCTTAACATGAATACTCAGATTCTGAACTGATTCCCATTAGGGAGCACATACATTAGTCTGTTCAAAAGAACATCATAAAAGCAAGATAAGAGTATGTGCCAGATTGTCTGTGCATGTAAGGAAATGGTGGAGATAAGTTATATGACTTTTAAACATTTTAGAAAACTGGACATTGTTAAAATGTGTTTATATCAAGTGTTAAAAACATAATGAATAAACTGATGCAACCTACGAAGCTGTTTACATATATATGTAAACAGCTTCGTAGGTTGCATCAGTTTATTCATTATGTTTTTAACACTTGATATAAACACATTTTAACAATGTCCAGTTTTCTAAAATGTTTAAAAGTCATATAACTTATCTCCACCATTTCCTTACATGCACAGACAATCTGGCACATACTCTTATCTTGCTTTTATGATGTTCTTTTGAACAGACTAATGTATGTGCTCCCTAATGGGAATCAGTTCAGAATCTGAGTATTCATGTTAAGCATAAAATACTAAGCCCCTGCCAAATAATCAAACTGAAGCAAATTTATCCTTACACTAATCACAGTATGGGTTAATATTGATTACGTACCTGATAGTGATTAAGTATCTTACCTGTCTGCTCAGAATCCAGGCTGTGTGTGAAGGTGTGACTTTGGTGTGAGTGCTGCGGTCCAAGAGTTCCTGAGCACAATCTATATCAGAGGGCCCCTCCTGTAAACTCTTACGTGTCCAAAACGCCCATGTGTAATTTTTGACAGACTCTGTTACATTTAGAAGAAATGTGTGATTTCTGGAGATAGGCACGCATAAAAAATTGTTTTGCAGTTAGCCTGACATAAACAAAATAACTCTAAAAGTCTATCTTTAAAAAGCTTTCAATTTAAAAAACAAAAAGTAGCAATTAAAAAAAAACAACGACAATAGACATAACATTGTTGAATGTTGACCCCATGCAGAATACATAATTAATATTTTCAGTAAGACTTTGTAATGCCAAAAGGTTATTGGTTCCAAAAAAAAAAGGAACACCTACAGGTAAAAGACAAATATCAGCACATAGGAGAAAATGACTTGACCACATCTTTATGTTCTCCTCAGCTCCTAACATCCCAAAGAGCAATTTCATTCACGATTATAAAGACTAAAAAAAGTATTTCATGCTTGAAATTAACAAACCCCATTAATATTTAATTTTAAAGACTAATAGAGACTAAGGATTGAAAAGTAATTCCATGCTGAAAATGAATTTGCAGCGACAAAGAATTGTTAATAAAATATGCTGTAAATGAACCATTTTGTTCCATTATTTTGAAATATGTTAAAGTTCTCTAACATATGTACAATATAATAAAACATGGAATGAAGGAAATAAAGATGAGTGGCTGATGAATCATGTAAATACTGATGTTCACCGTCAAATCTGATACTATGCTTGTTTAAAAAGATAAGGGGCCAAATCTGTTATTTCTTGCTGACTCTTATTATTACACTATCAGTGGCTGAAGTCCATGGCTGTATCCTGAATTGTAAACTACCACACTGTTAGCCTTACTGCTGCAGTAACTAGAGGATCCTGGGTTTTCGCTCCAATGTTTCCTTCTTGAATCATTATTTTATATTGCTTTCAAACAACTGTCCTAAAGATGTATGAAGTAACACGGAGTAGCTTCAGAAAACATCTGGTCAATTAGTTTGTGTTTCCTCACCCCCAAAGAAAACAGGTCCAAATAAAAAGCTGATGGTAAAAAAAGATGGTAACCTACTATTACAATGAAGCAAAGCACTGGGCACTAGAGGTGGTTTTGCACTACATTAAAAACATATTGAAAGGGGTCATCCGGTGCCCCATGCACTTTTACGAGCTGTTTGGACTGTAATGTGTGTTGGGAGTATGTGTACACAACCACTCTGCGATGATAAAGATCCAGAAGTAGTTTTCTTTTGATATAAAGGGGCCGTATGTAAGAAATGGCCAAAACTGGTAATGCAATCACTTTCAAAATACTGCTGAGCGGTGTCTGAGAATATCCAGGCTGTACGACTGCTGTCAGTGATATGAGTACTTGAAATTAACATGTTTTCTTAATGCCTGTTGAACATTACAGAGAAATTTTATGATTATTACAATACATTTCTTACATACGGCCCCTTTAATAAAAATAAGTTGCCCCTTCTGAAATCAAGCCATTCTCAAATGCATGTTGGTGTGGTGTCACACCTACAGAGGCCACTGCCACAAAAGTTGATTGACAGCAGCGTGTCACACAGACTGAACTGGTGTCTTACCTCAGACCCGCCCTGAGGGAGCTTTCATCATACCAAGACGCAGAGACAAGCAAGACTCCTAAGAGATTGAGGTGTTTTGTTGTTGAATGTATTAATGAATCTTTGCAAATTGCCTTTCATAATTATGTGTTAATTAGCAAGTTTCACTATGAATATGGCTAAAAAAAGATCCTCCGAGAGCGTCTCGGAAAAGAGGGACGGGAGCTTGTGAAGATTTAAAGGGGAAGTACACAAAACAGTGATTTCTAAAGAGCTGTTTCTGACAGGGTAAAATTAGCCTTTTTTACACTATCCTTGAGAAATTTTAAAACAAACTATATTTCAAACTTTCAACTAAGACCCTAAAAATCATATTAGCTTGTGGAAAATTGGCTTTGTATGACTCCTTTAAGAAACAGTATTCATGTCATCAGTTGCTTTGAAGTTCAACAAAGTAAAGGAAGGATTATCATTATTACTGTTACAGTTTACAACTTAACAACCCATTTACCACAGGTGCCGTCAACCTGAATTTACTGTGTGTTGAGAATGACTGTAGCAAAGGTATTTTTCATCTTTCAAGTAAATGTGTTTAAAGAAATACATGTTGTATTTTGTTATAGACAGCTGGAACGAGTTTCAGAATCATGGGTAAGTCAATCATGAGTAATAAGGTAGTTATTTGCTGAAGGAAGCAAAACTAAAGCAAAAACCCCTTCAGAAAATGACCAAAGTTCTAATAGGCCAGCTAAAATGCAAGGTTTACAGACTAATCATTAATTTTCCTTTAATAATCTGTAATGATGGATCCCTAATGCTTTTCTTCCTAATTAATGTAATTTATTTTATCCCTTTGTTTTTTTATTCTATTCTATATTGAAAGAGAAAAAAAAATGAAGCCAATAGTACAAAATCAGATTTCTGAGAGGTCTTGGGCCACAGGGTGATTTTGATCCTCATTCACCTTACCCATGTTGAATGGGGATCCAATTACCTGCCGGATCTAAAACCTGGCACAAAGTCTCCCAAGAGCCATTAAGACGACATAGGGGTAAGTGATTAATGACAACATTTTGATTTTGGGCAGCGTATATAGAGGATATAAGGGAGCAATTGGGAAATTCTACCTGGTTAGCCAGAACTGTTTGGTCTTCAAGGAGCTGTTCACCCTGGGTAAGGAGGGTGAGCTGACCTGCTGCAATATTCATACTTATGGTTATGTAACAGTTGCAAGAAAAAGTTAAGCTGAGAATCTAGGAGCATCAGGTCTTTATTAATAAACAAAAAAGTAATCCAAGAATTCTAAGTAATACAAAAGGTAAATCCAAACATAACAGTATTGTATAACAAAGTCAACGACTGACAACTCAATGAGCAAACACAAGAGTTTTTTATATATATTGTGACCTACAGCGAAAGACGACTCGACAAGGGCACTGTGTTTAACCTCCGAAGGGCGGATTTTATTGACAGAAGTAATCGAGTGAGAAGATAGTGACTTTGCTGGTGCGGTGAGAGTTCAGGCAAGAACTGCAGTGATTTCCCTTTCCTCTTCCCAGTGCGTGTTGATCCGGGAGGCGGTGCTCTTCCTTGGTGAGTGAGGTGGCAGGGCCAAGCGGTCTGAGGGTAAAAGAGAGACAAAGTAAGTCGTTTTTGCAGCATGGAGATGCGTCTCCACGAATGACAGTCTTCTGCCCCTTTATGTGGCGTTTGCCGGCCTGAGATGACGAGGTCCAGGTGTTCCTGATGATTAGCCAGGGTGACGCTGATGTCCTACGGGGTTTCCCACCACACTCCCTCTCCCTAAGCGTCGTGCTGGTCCCAGTGGATCTGCAAAGAGGGGCGATAGGGGGTGGGTGGGGAGTGACCCCTGACAGACCTGCATGTGCTGCCCAGAGCCGAGAGAGGCCGTCCGCGTTGGTCTTCCCGGTCTTGTGGTACACGTCGATGTGAAAGTTCTGGAGCGTCCGGAACCACCGAATTACCCGGGCATTGGTTTCCTTTGTCCGGGCCATCCACTGCAAAGGAGCATGGTCAGTGAACATATGGAATTTACAGCCTAAGAGGTAGTACCTGAGCTCCAGGACCGCCCACTTGATGGCTAGGGCCTCCTTTTCTACGGTGGCATAGTTTCTCTCGGCTTGGGTCAGCTTACGTCTGATGTACATGACCGGATACTCCTCTCCCTCTTGCACCTGGGAGAGCACGGCCCAGAGTCCCATGTCAGAAGCATCTGTCTGTAAAAGGAAGGGCAGTTAAAGTCTGGGGCCCGGAGCACCGGCTCCATGGTCAGGGCCTGGAAGGCCTCTTCCCTTTCATCGGTCCACCGTACTATCTCTGGTTGCCCCTTCCTTGTCAGGTCTGTCAGAGGGGCAGCTATAGAGGAGAAGCTGGGGATGAAACATCTGTAATAACCCGCCAACCCCAGAAAGGCCCGTACCTGGGTTTTGGTGACCGGACTTGTATTACCATGTTGTCTATGTAGGCGGCAGCATAGGCTTGGTGGGGTCGAAGGATGATGTCAGACAGTCGCTGAAAGGTAGCTGGAGCTCCATGGAGGCCAAAGGGGAGGACCCGGTACTACCAGTGGCCTGATGGAGTGGAGAAGGCAGTCTTTAGTTTGGCCTCTTCGGCGAGGGGAACTTGCCAGTATCCCTTTGTTAGGTCGAGAGTGGAGATGAACCGGGCCCTTCCCAGGCGTTCAAGCAGTTCATCCACTCAGGCATTGGAAAAGCAGTCGAACTGGGAGACTTCGTTGCAGAACCAAAGGGTGCCCTCTGGTTTCGGGACTAGCACGATGGGACTAAACCAGGGAGGACTACACCTTCAAACATTGATGAAGCATTCGACGTCATCATCTGCAGTGAGTTTTGGAAGTAAACGGGTGGCTGCATAATTTCGGCGAGCTGCTCCCCAAAGTGTTCTTGTCACTCAGCGAGGCGGTCGAAACAGGCTTGCTGGCGGACACTAACCTCGGTGAGACGTCGAAGTAATTCCTCCATTCCAGCACTGGGAGGAGCGCTTGCCTAGGAACAGGAGGTGAGGGTGAGTAAACACAATGAAGAACGTAAAACCGGAAAAAAACTTTTCTCTTTGTCCCTTGCCGGCGTCTGTTCGCTGTTTGTTTATATGCCCGCTATTCTCCACTAACTGTGACCAACAGCGAAAGACGACTCGACAAGGGCACTGTGTTTCACCCCCCAAGGGTGGATTTTATTGACAGAAGTAATAGAGTGAAAAGATAGTGACTTTGCCGGTGCGGTGAGAGTTCATGTAAGTGCTGTGGTGATTTCCCTTTCCTCTTCCCAGTACGTGGTGATCCGTGAGGCGGTGCTCTTCCTTGGTAAGTGACGTGGCAGGGCCAAGCAGTCACGGCGATAGGTCTGAGGGTAAAAGAGAGACAAAGTAAGTTGTTTATGCAGCAAGGAGATGCATCTCCCCGAATGACAGTCTTCTGCCTCTTTTATGCGGCGTTGGCAGTGACCGATTGGCCCAAGATGACGAGGTCCAGGTGTTCCTGATGATTAGCCAGGGTGACACTGATGTCCTACGGGGTTTCCCACCACAATATATATATATATGTATATATATATATATATATACACTTTTTACACACTGGGAAATCTAGGAAATTTTTACCTCTTTTTTACCTTTTACCTTTTTTATCTCTGAAAAAGTTTAAATTTATTAATATCGATAAGTAATAATTCAGTTTCACAGTTCATTTACTTATACTATGCTCTAAAAGAATATACTTTCTTTTTTTTTTAAGTTCATACTTTTGAGTAGGCAAGCTCTATTCATAAAATAGTCACTATAAACAGCCTGTCAATCATCCGGTCACAGTTAATGCCCTCAACAACACCTATTATATAATTAAATTTTCACTACTCAAACAATTCTTCCTACAGATTTAAAAAGAAAACAATGTTAATCTGCCTGCAAATGATTCATTATGCAACAGTTGTAGGCTATAAGTAAACAGATAAATATCTAATATTTTTGTTATATATTCAGATATTTATTGTATATAGAATATTTATAGTTAGATATTTATGACTAATCCACTACCCATGTTTGCAGTTCTGGAAAGAATCCTCATAATGGTTTGTGGGCAATTATATTTAATAGAGCAGGGATCTCCAAACCTACTCCTTGAAAGCTGCAGAAATCAGCTCCAACTCCAATCAAACACACTTAAACCAGATAATCACTTGATAATTACTTCACAGACAGGTGTGTGGAAGCAGGGCTGGAAATGAAGTCTGCAGAACTGAAGCTCTCCAGAATATATTTTGTATGGATCCACACTTTGAAAATCTACCAGAAATAACTAACCATTTTCCAATCCTGTTCCTGGAGATCTACCTACCTGCAGAGTTCAAGCCCTGCAACAAGATACCTCCGTCAAGTGCTCCTGAAGATCTTTGGCTATGTACATTAATCTGAATACATTTGAAAAAAGTGATTTTGTTTCAAAATACTCTCCATCCACACTACTGTTTTCCAAATATTATTTCATGCTATTCTTAGGAGAATCATTTTTTTTAGCAAAATGTCACACCATTGGGACTTCCGGTATAGTCATGAAGGAGTGAGGTACGCAATAGAAGGGCTCCCGACGTACATTGTTAAATTAACCCTTTTATACGTCAGACACTTCTGGTCATTATTTGTAGATTTGTTTAGAACATTTTCAGTTTAATTATGAGTGATTCCAAACAGAAGCAATCTCTCCCTTTAGCTCTACCAACGACGAAATCTACCGCTAGCATAGCTGGTAAACTAGCAGCCATGGCTGCTGCTTCCAACATCGAAAAGCAAACCGTGACAGAAACTTTTGAATCAGTATCCATGGATCAGTTGATTTCTGAATTAACAAAGCAGCGCATTAGTATCAGGGAAGACATATCTGCTTTGATTCAGGAGTCTATCGGGCCTCTACAAAGCTCCGTAAATGCACTAAGAGAGACTGTCGAAGGCTTTCAAAGACGCTTGACCGCGACGGAATCCCTGGCCGGGGAGAACTTTGAGAAAGTGATAGCGGCTGAAACGCTATAAACGTAACAAAACTTAGAACACATCTCTTCATGATCACTCTGAGGACATGGAAAATAAATCGTGAAGGGCTAAGTTGAGGATCGTGAACGTTCCGGAAGGAAGCGAAAACGGAAAAGACCCCGTTACCTTTGTTGCCGAGATGCTTCAAGAGATGACCGGGACAGAGGTTTTTGACAAGGCGCCATCACTCGAGAGAGCGCACCAAGCACCCGGCCAAAAACCGGCAGAATGACGTAAGCCACGTCCTTTAGTGGTAATTTTTCATCGATTTAAAGAAAAAGAGCGGCTACTGCAATAAGCAAGGCGAAATGAAATGACATACAAGGGGAAAACCAACAGAATCTATCAAGACCTCAGTGCTACCCTGTCAAGGAAACGTTCCTCTTACAACGGTATCAACCAATCACTGTAACAGAGAGGCATACGGTTTCAGTTGCTTTATCCGGCTCGACTGAGAGTGACGTTTAATGAAGAAACTTTAATATTCAGCACACCGGAGGAGGCAAAACAGTTTTATGACCAACGCGTAAATGTTTAGGATTGCCTGGAGCTTTCGTCACTTAAGCACTGCCTTTTGAGTTGACTTTCTTGAGATGCCTGAATTGAAAAAGGGGTTAACCGACAATTTATTTCTTTAATTAATCTTGGTGTTTTTGTCAGTTGGAAAAAGTGTGGAAATGTTTGTGTGTGTGTTCTAAACTAAAGTTCTAGTTGCAATGATTGATGACTGCGTTGAGAAAAGATTGATCCATAACTGCGGTCTGACATAGGTAGAGTGTTTAATAAGGTTGGGCTACCCACTAGAGATTGGAATAGCCTTAAGAAAGATGAGGGCTAGCTGGGAGTATGTTAAAAAGGGCCTGCAATTTGTCTCCGTTCTTGAGGCAAATATAGGAATAGTTCAGTTGGGAATGGATGGTTATTGTCAAAGGGGTTGTTGTTTCTTCTCTTTTTTTTTTCTTCTTTTTTTTTTCTCCTCTTACCTGCTTTTCAAACTTTGGAGAGGTGGTGTTAATCTTTACATCATAAAGACTGATTAATGAGTGATACAAATATGACTGGAGGGTCTACTATTCGGTTTGTCAGCTGGAATGTTAAAGGTATCAATAGTCCAAATAAACGATCTTGTATATTTGGTCATCTTAAAAAAATAAATACAGAAATAGCATTTCTGCAAGAAATGCATTTGCAACTGGCAGATCATACGAGACTTAAAAAAACCTGGATTGGTCAGGTCTTCCATTTCGGATTTAATAGTAAACAAGAGGAACAGCGATTCTAATTCACAAGAAGGTGCAATTTAATGTCTCCAAATCTGTTTCAGATCTGCAGGGACATTTCGTTATTGTGATTGGTCATTTGTCTCATACTCCTGTTGCCCTAGTAAGTGTTTATGCCCCTAATTGGGACGATGCCAACTTCATTCACAAAATATTTTCACTCTTACCCGACTTAAACCTATACCGTTTACGTTTTGGTGGGGATGTGAACTGTGTCATTAATTCATTACTAGACCGTTCAAATCCAAAAACTACATCCCAATCTAAAATGTCTCAAGCTTTATCAAACTTCATGACACAAACAGGCTGTACAGACCTGTGGAGGTTTCTGTTTCCTCAAAAGAAGGAATTTTCCTATTTTTCCTCTGTCCATTCTTCATATTCAAGAATTGATTATTTCTTCTTAGATAAGACATTACTTCCTTTAGTGGAAAAGATTCAGTATTCTTCAATTATAAAATCAGACCATGCACAATTGCTTCTTGATTTACGATTCCCTCACCATTGTACACAGCATCCTATCTGGAGATTTAGCTCTAACTTGTTAGCAGATAAAAACTTTTTACAGGCACATATCAGTGGCAATAGATAACTTTTTGCTCACAAACGTTTGAGAAGAGATATCACCATCTATTCTGTGGGAGACATTTAAAGTTGTCATCAGGGGTGAAATTATTTCATATTCTGTATCCAGTAATAAGTTAATACATGCAAAACTACAACAACTAATAAACTTAATTGAAAAATTAGATCAGCAACTTTCTATATCACCCTCTGAAGAACTACTTAAAAAAAGAATGGAACTTAAAGCACAATATGATCAGATATCAATCGGTGGAAAAAAACAGCACAATTTGCTTCAGAAGGGGAATTTTTACGAACATGGGGAAAAGCAAGTTGTTTATTATCTCATCAGATAAAAAGTCAATCTGCTTCAAGAATAATCCCACAGATTCGTAATACTTCACAACAGCTGATAGTGGATCCTAAAGAAATTAATAATTCTTTTAAAAAATACTATACAGACTTATATACCTCAGATTGTCCTGGAGATATGTCAGCTTTTTTGAGTGAGCTTAATATCCAGACAATTAATTCAAATCTAATAGAAAGACTAGAACAGCCAATTGATCTGCAAGAATTTTATAAGACTTTCGCTCACAAGGTTGCCCCACTTGACTGTGGTTCATATAGGCCAATATCTTTGTTAAATGTCGATGTTAAAATTCTTGCTAAATAATTGACCTCTAGAATTGACGGCACCAGAAATTGTATCACCAGATCAAACAGGCTTTATTAAGGCTCATCACTCATTTACTAACTTAAGGAGACTTTTTGGAGTCATATATTCTCCTGCATCCAGAGAGGCCCCAGAGGTGGTGGTATCTCTGGATGAAGAAAAGGCGTTTGATCGAGTTGAGTGGCACTATTTATTTTCAGTTTTGGCCTAAAATTTATAGCCTAGATCCAATTGCTATATTCTAACCCCAAAGTATCTGTTATAACAAATAGAATACATTCAACATTTTGTCCAATATTTAGGGTCACAAGACAGGGCTGTCCTTTAAGCCCTCTCCTTTTTGCTCTAGCAATCGAACCACTTTCTATTATGCTTAAATCTTTGCAATCTATCCAAGGAATTTACCGAATGGGGAAAGAACACAGGGTCTCTTTATATGCGGATGACCTATTATTATACATTTCATATCCAGTTGAAAATGTCCCAAAAATAGTAGAGAAGTTAACTCATTTTGGCAGTTTTTCAGGGTATAAACTAAACCTATCAAAAAGCATATGTTTCCCAATTAACATTCTTGCTTTACAAATTAATGCAGCATCTCTTCCATTCCGTATTTCGCATTCTGGATTAAAATTTTTGGGAGTTCATATTACTCGCTGTTTCTCAGGTTCATATGCAGATAATTTTTTACCGCTGATAAGTAGAGTTAAATCTGATCTTCGAAGATGGGACGCACTACACTTAACTCTAGCTGGTAGAGTGAATTGTATAAAGATGAATGTCTTACCTCGATTTTTATATATATTTCAGTCCCTTCCAATTTTTCTCCCAAAATCTTTTTTCCATACACTAAATAAACCTATTTTATCCTTCTTGTGGAGGGGGAAGAATCCTAGAATCTGTAAGGAGCTCCTCGAAAGGCACAGATCCCAGGTGTCACGGGACGCCGGTCGGCGTGCGGCGCATGTCGCGCCTCTCGGCGCAGCAGAGAACAATGGAAACAAAGAAAAG
>JAUMHG010000038.1:20891847-20909999 GCA_032359395.1 Enteromius anoplus
TATTTATTATGCTGTTAAATTTTATCATCAGTTTATCAAATTAACTTTTTCAATTAATTGTGTTGATTTTGACAGCATTAAGTGGAAACACATTTTGTATGTTTTTCCCACTAAAACTCTGTTGTATCTCTTTGTGTGTGTAGGCCTTGATTGAGATGGTTGACTGGCGTGATGCTGACATCATGGTGAAGTATTACTACAGTAACCCACTGAGGGTTCAGGGCAAAAGTGTTAAGGTGTCCATGTCACACATCACAACCCTGAGGTAAGAGTCTTCTGATATCGCAAGTCATAAAGGGGTAGTAAGATCAGTTCCAACAGCACCATCTGCTGTCAGTGAATGTGCAATTTTCATTCAGTTCATCTTCATTTTACTATACACTGATACACATCCCTCTTTGCTACATACATCGTTGTTGTGCATTTTAACCAGTTGATGGAAAAAGTACACTACCATTCATAGTTTTGATGTCTTCAGTGAGAATCTACAATGTAAATAGTAAGCTCAATGTAGAAAACATTTTGACTGGTAGTGTATTTTTTAATGCATTTAAAAAGTATGAGTAATTTTAATAAAGAATTATTCACTGTATTTTAAGTCATCACAGATGCTGTCTGTAAAGCTTAACTTTTGAATTTATTTTTTAGATATTACTTTAAATGCTTCCTTAACTGAAAATCTTTTTTTTTTTTTTTTTTCAGGGAAAATAGCCCAGAGTCTGTGACCAGAAAATCTGACTCAAGCAAGCACAGCAGACAAAGAGAAGAGTCTACATCTAGCAACAAGGAAAAAAGCGACAACTCGACCCAGAAAGCCACAGAGAAAGAAGAGTTGATGAAAAGTGAAGGCAAAGTTCTCGGTGATGAGGAGGGAATTCAGTTGGAGGATGAACTTGGGCTGCTCGATGAAGGGACAGAAGGCATTGTGGTTAAAACTGAGGAGAAAGAAAAAAAGGAAGAGGAGGAAAAGATGGAAGAGGAGAAACTTACCTATAGTGAGGAGGAGAACAGAGAGAGAAGCTCCGAGCAGAACCAAGAGGAAGAGGTGAGTTGATAGATGATGTGTGTCATTTTTAAAATGCTTTTTATCCGAGTGTAATATGCAGACACAATTAGTTAAACATTTCTTGATAGATTTGACAGATTTGGTGTCGTTGTTTTACATTTGTAAAGTCAAGCTTCAGTTTAATATTTTCAATAGTGTGCAGCACAGAATGGGTTTCATTACCTGCTGGAAAAACCAAACCATAGAAACCATCACAGAAGTTCTTATATGTTTCCATTAAAAGCATTACAAAATTAGTTTTTCCAGTGTGTTTTGGGCATTATTACTGCTGTTCTAATAGTTCCCATCTGCCAGATTACATCCCAAAAATAGAATCCATCAAATACTTGTAGACACCATTATAGTTTACATTAAACCAGTTACCATCATAACCATTAAGTCAAAAGACGCAGCATAGTATAAGAGTATGAGAAGCATTTCATAGACGGGCTGTGTGTGCAGTCCTCCGAATTGGGAGTAGGAAATATGCATTATAAACTATAAATAAAATGTGTAAATTACTGTTCATGTACTAATAAAAACATCTACAAAAAAAGCGTCTTTAATTCTCCAGTGCTGAAGCAGAACCGATAAGGGAGCTCTTGATATATGTTGTTACGCAGCTCATGAAACCGAAGTAATTTAACATTACATGCGTTTTTCTTTTGCATTAATTGGTTGAAGTTGGCTAAAGCAGTGCTGACTGGAGAGAACGTAGATGCACTCACTTAATTAGTTAATAAGACTGCCACTCAAGGCTGGCTCTCATGCATTTGCTCTGAAACTAAGTCATATTGCATCCACATTGCAGGGTTTGCGATTAGCAAATCTCAGTGTCTCTATTTCAATTGATCGCTCAGCCTTAATCCAGGCCGATAGGTGTCAGTACCATGTCCAAAACCAATTGACACTTGTACTATGGGGTGGAAAAGCCAATCTAAACAAAGTCTAAAGAAAAATGCACTTTTAAGAAATTGTTAAAAGGGATTAACACCCAAACGAAAAAAAACATATTTTTGATGAGTTCTGAGAGCTGTCTGAGAGTTCTGAGAGCAAGGGTGCTACCACAGTCAAGGTCCAGAAACGTTGCAAGGACTACGGCAGAGTAATCCATGTGAGATCATTGGTGTAACCATAATTTTATCCAGCTACAAGATTTGTCTCCTCTTTGTCACCTCAAAACCGTTTTGGAGAGTAATCCCTTAACGTAAATGGTTCAGATTCAAGCGTAAACAACGTAGACCACTTTTCCGCGTTGTGCAGCAGACACAGAACAGCATACGTTGTTTATGTTTATTTACCATGGAAGCATCCTTGCTGTCTATGGAGGATAAGGGAGCTCTCCGATCTCATCAGAAATATCGTAATTGGTGCTCAAAGAGGTCTTATAGGTTAGGAATGACATGAAGGTGGGTAATTAATGACAGAATTTTCAATTTTGGGTGAACTATTCCCTTAAGAAAGATAAACGGAATTATTGTTTTAATGAAGTTTAGTAGTTTCACAACTGTCAATAATTCTGAATGCAGAATGGAACCTTTCAGTCATATGGAATCAGTCAGATTTACCTACAGTATATAAAGCCTGGCACAGTACAAACATGTTGATGGCATCAGACTAAAAGAGATGTATGTGCTTTTATGTCTTATTTCTTTAGGGTGATTTGGATGATTCAGAATTTCCAGAGAACATAGAAGATTTTGTTACATTAGATGAGCTGGACAACAATGCAGGAGGTGATTGATTTCGATGAATTATTTGGAAGTCAAAAAACATTAAACGTATACATTTATGAACTGTTTACTAATGTGCGTATAGAAAATGGTGAATTTTCATTTCATACAGAACTCTATACATTTCTCCCACAATGTACTTAGACAAGGACAGTTACACTTTTTCCTTTTTTTTCCACCAGATTCTTCTGTGCCACAGGTAGGTTTCACATCTCTCATGTACACTAAATGTTGGATGTGAAATAGCAATGTGTATTTTTCGTTGCGCTATCACAGGATAGTAAAGTAGTGGTGATGTGGCCTGTAAAGAAGACCCCTGACTTTATGAAGGATCTTTACACACTGTCTGCACCCTTTGGCAGTATGGTGAAGCATTCTTTGTCTGCCTTCAAACAAGAGGTCAGTGTTTTGTGTTTACAGAAAATTGTGTATCAGCAAACAAATTATTTTATTTATTTAAAAAAAACAAAAAAACTTTTTTGTGGGGTTGGGGTGGTCAATCGATTATTACCTACATTATTAAATGACTGTTGAAAACTCAGATTTGGTTAAAAGCAAAAAGAGCTAAAAATATGAATAAATAAGAAATTAGCAACAAAAAAAAAAAGAAAATTCCTTTCAAATGTGAAAATAAAGTGAGCTTTCTTTGCGGTTGATGCACATAACGCATAACACTGTAATTTGAGTGCGGATCGGGCCACATTTTTCTGTCCGAGCCAGGCCTGTATCCGACAACAGTAACCGAGCCCGACAGGCATTAAGATATTTATGTCCGAGCCCGATCCTAGCCCGACACAGTTAAAAAAATAATAATTTCTCATACTAATGACACATGCGCTTTTTTGTGTGGAAAGCCCGCTTTTATTAAGCAACTATAGTAAGCCGTTGGGAAATGTCAACAGATGAGAGCATCAGCGCACGCGGGGCAAAAAACGCTGTTTTTAACACAGGCGCACATTTGCGCTGATGTGACCGAGCCCTACCCGAACCCGAGCATCCTTTCTGAATATCTGTCCGAACCCGGCCCGGCCCGTCGGGTACCGGGTAGTCACAGTTCTCATACAATTTCAGGTTTTGCCTTTAGCTGTTGTGCTTGTGTTCCTGTAGGCTATGATCGAACTGGAAACAGCTGAAAAAGCCCAGGAAATGGTGCAGTTCTACAGCAGTCACAAGGCAATGATATGTGGCAGGCCGGTGTCTGTCTCCATGTGCCTTACTATGAAAACAATAGAGGTATGTGTTTCAGCTTTATTTGACTTTTCACAATATTATGGATTATTATTATATTTACTTTCAATTTTGTTTGCCAGAGCAGCCATAATGCAAGTACATTCACTTCCAAAGAACACAGAAGCAATTATTTAGATTAATTTTAAGACTGTTGCACATCCATGAGTAACATCAATAAATGTTATAGATAGAGTAAATGGAGGATAAAATAAATTCAAATTTTAAAAACGATAATACACAGATATTATGTCGAAGGGAAAAAAACAAAACAATCCATCAATACATAAGTTTTGAAAGGACTTGCCATATAACATGTAAAGGCATCAAAATCATTTAAAGATGAGGATATTTGTAAACATGTTCACATGTAAATGATTACCAAATGAAACTAAAATGATTGTGGTGGTTTTAATCCTTCACACTATGTTTAGAGCCCTAGTGGGAGGTCTGTTTTCATCAGCCGTCTTCCCAATCAGAGGTACCGAAGACAGAAATACACAGACAAATCTCTCTTTAAACTGGCTAAACCTTTTGGAAAACTGACTGGCTACTCTCTGCACAGGTATCAAGGAACGGTACGTATACACACATTTGCCCTCATCGACCTGACTGCAAAAATATTGTTGTTTCTAAAATATCTAAACCTTATAAAAATGAATATGCAAAGAGTAAACAATTAAATGGTAAGCAAAAATATTCTTAAAACAAGATTTATTCACACACCCCACTGGCAGAACATTTTACTTATTTTAAGCAAGATGCAATTACCTTATTTGTTCTCCCCTGGAAACAAGACCAAATCAAATCTTGATTCAATATTGTCATTTTGTTTATCTAGCATATGCATCTTAATTTAAGATTTAAGAATGTTTTAATATAGAATTTACATTTTTTTACTAGAAACAGGACAAAAATACTAAGTAAGATGAGCAGCAAAGCAAAATCTGTGAACTTTTTCTTGAGTGTCGTCAAAGCAACCTTTTGATGCTATTTTTTCCCCCTGTGCTTTACTTGTTACTTCTCAGTGTTACTTGCAACTGGAAAGTACAAAGGCAGCTGAAAAAATGGTTGCGCAGTACAATCGGAGGGCTTGCAAATTTTGGGGGTCAGTGCTGAAGATAGCTATGTGCAGGAAAGGGGATTCTCTGATTCGCTGGTAGGTGAACGTGGTTCATTCATTACAGTGCAGTGTTAAAATCATATTCCTATTAAAAGCATTGCTAAGCAGAGTGGATACACAAATGAAAAAATACATTAACATCGTTGGAGCAATAGCAAGAGTATACAGTTAGTGTTTAATTAGACTAGAAATTTTTCATTTTTTTTCTTTGATTAATACCCATTTGCATTTTAAATAACATTAGGGTGACATTAAATGAAAGGGAACATTATAAAGTACTATGTAAAAATTATTGCAGCAATAGAAATGATTGCAGGTGTGCATAAACATTTGTAACTGACTACCTTTAAAATGGTTTTTACAAAATTACTTCAAACAAATGCAGATACAGACTTTCAAATAAAATGATAAACTAGAAAAAGCATCCTTGTGCAAAGAACATTTTTAATGTGCTGCTTTTGCATGAGTTTTGCACAAGCATTAGCAAAAGAACAAAGATATTATTATTATCTGTAATGATTTCTTCAGTTTATGCTCTTTTACTATAGGAGATACCCTGAAAAAGCAGAGGAAAGAGAGTTAAAAGGAAAGGAAACAAAAGAGATTAAACCAAGCACTGAAAAAAACGAAAATGACCAAGCTATCAAGACTGGAGCGAAGGAGGTGAGCGTGTTTGATTAAATCTGTTCTTGTGCTTTACATAAATAAGATTTATGATTAAATGCAGAACTAAAACTTAGTTGATGGGAAGGTAGTCAAGATCTCTGTCAGTAAATTAAAAACATATAAGAGAAAATATGTGTGTGCAGAACCAGCATGGTTCTTCGCCAGATTGTGAAGGCGTTGGTGGGGATCCAGTTTGTGAAAGTAAAGGTTCAGAAGAGGATAATCAGCTGGACAAAACCCCTCTGAAACCTTATCAATCAGACCAAATTGTGGGTAAGTACAACACACACTAAATGAGCTCATACTTCAGAATAGGTATAAAATTATTTGACTATTCAATATAAGGAGAAACTGTAAATCTCTTCTTATTTCAGGTGAGAACTACGTCATCCCAGTAACTGGTTTCTTTTGCAAGCTGTGTAACATATTCTACACTGATGAGAAGAAGGCAAAGTCAGAGCACTGCCGCAGCCTTGAACACTACAACAACCTGAAGGTGACTGCCACGGAGTGAGAAGAGCGATAATAAAATGTTATATTCATAATGTGACACCTGTTACCACATATCAGTTGAATTGTATGGTAAAGTTAACATTAATATATGTATCAAAGTAATATAGGTTGGGAGCATGGGTCACATTTAAAAGGTTACTCCACCACCCCAAAATGAACATGCTGTCAATCACTTTGTGAAAGCTTCATTCTTCCTTGAAACACAATTTAAGATATTTTGGATGAAAAACAGGAGGCTTTTGACTGTCCCATTGACTGCTAAGTAATTTATACTGTCAAAGCCCAGAAAAGTTTGAAAGACTTTGTCAAAAGTAGTCCATCGGCATCAGTGGTTCAATCTGAATTTTATGAAGCAACGAGAATACATTTTGTACGCAAAAAATAAAAATAACAAATATATTCAACAATCCGTCTCCTCTGTGTCTCTCTACGTCACCGTATCTACTCTCCTGTCTGATTTCTTTATCAGGCAAGGTGGTGTATTCGACGATATGATTGGTCCGATCGCCCGTCATACTTTTCACGACTGGTCAATTTCTTACTTCCAGAATTAAATCAATGAGCGTGCTCTCACAGATTTTTTCTAGATTTTTTTTTTGGTATGCTAGGGTTGTAACTATGTTAGTCATTACTATTTTAAGAGTGAATCCATCCTATGCCTGTTGTCCTGGTTATGTGGATGAACATGCATATTGTTTTGATTTTCAGCTTAAACACGCTGAAGTGGTTGAAGAGGCAGATGGACACCCAGATGACTGAGCGAAAGAACACAAAGAAGACATTTTACTTTTGATCCATTTTTTTTTTATTTGTTTTCATTCCAGTTAGTTTCTATATTCTTTCTGTTCAAATGTTTTGTTTTTCAACATGTTACAAGAGTGATTGAGTGAGTGTGAGAGGCAGATTTTGTTGACAAAATTGTGAAGCCATTGTGATGGTTTGGATGTTTAACAGTAAGCAGAACGAACATGTATATCAGCTGAAGGAGTATGTTATGCTAAGCTCTTGAAATAAACTTGCGTTTGTTTACTGTCACTTGTTTATTTCTTGGTACAAGGGCAGGTTACCTTTTGTTATGCAAGCCTCTTCTTAAGAGGTCATGGCCGGCAATGATATACACTGTGTGTGAGAGTGCAGGTTTACTTAGACATAACACTGAAATCTAAAATGCTTAAACCTCACAGTATTCAATTATTTGTAAAGAAATTGGCCCCGAAACTATATGAAGGAGTGTACAATTTTCTATCAGTTCAGAAGGCATTACAAATGCATCTTACCACAAACCAATACACTATGAAGCTTGTGTCCGTGAAGGTCAGAATTAAAGAAACATGCAATGATTTGTACAAGTAGAGGCACGTTAGAGAAAAACAGTTGTTCACTTTTGTGTAAATAGATCAACCAATATTCCAATTTGAACACAAAATAGTTAACCTTCCACAAGCACATGAACAACTACCAGTGAATAGTAAGATATATTTGCAACAATTATTGAAATGATAAACATTTGTGCACACAATTAGAAATCGACACTAATATCTAGTCCTCTCTTTACAATAGTCAATCAATGCTGAATAGAAAACAAATGTATCTACATTCTAATAAATTTAAACTACATGTAGTAACTACATGTCAACTAATTCTCATTCTTTCTTAACTACATGTCTACTAACTCTCAGAGTGGACTGTTAGGGTAGGTTTAGGGTTAGTAGAATAAGTTGACATATACTTGTAAAGTTTCTGATGGTCAGTATGTCGTGTGTTGTGGATCTACCAAAATAAACTGTTTGGAGATATTAAGCAGACAGACTACTAATACTCTAATGACTGCTAGTTGACTTGTAGTTGCAAAGTTACTTACTGTTAGTAGATTGTCTAAAGTGGACCATAGAAATAAAGTGTTACCAAAAGTAATGATGGTTAATTAAAATGTTCTCATAAATAAATGGATAAAAAAACAAAACATGGAACAGCCAAACTTTTCAATCATGACAATCTTAAAGCATTTTGATTGTCGAAGGTACTGTATCAATACAAACATGAAAAAATTCACAATAAATGTAATAATTTGCAATACAGTCTTAGCATCAAAAGCACATTTACGTTACATGCATGTTAGTAAAATAAAATTAACAAAAGTTGAAAATAGCTGCATTTAAAATGACTTAAATACCACATTCTTTTGTATCAGTTTAACTTGATTCAGACTCTTAAAGGGTTACTCCACCCCAAAAAGAAACCACAGTCAAGGTCAAGAAAAGTATGAAAGACATCGTCAGAATACTCCCACCTGCGGTTCAATCTGTATTTTATGAAGCAACAAGAATACTTTTGTATGCAAAGAAAACAAAAATGAGATTTATTCAACAATTCATCTCTGTGTCTCTCCGCACCATTTTGGAGAATATCCACTGTACGCAAACTGTATGCTTTAACCCCTTAACTGTCACCGTTCCGAATACGGGACACCTACATTTTTTTTTAATATATGTCCTGAATTACATCTTTTTAAGCTTGTATAGTACTTTTTCATGTGTTTTCCCGAAAATGGGGGTGACAGTTAAGGGGTTAAATGATTAATGACAAAATGTTCATTTTTGGGTGGAGTAACCCTTTAAGGACATAGTTCTTTTCTCATATCACTGGAATGTATAGCATAATTTCTTTGCACTGACATCAGGAATTTCAGCACTGCAATGACATTTTTTGAAGACATTATAGAATGACCTGAGTCGATTAGTTTGGTGCGTTCTGCTAGCAGGAACAGGAACCTTTATAGTTAGTATACATCAACAATAATGTACATTTGGTAGCAACTGAGCACAGTATCACTTTAATCAAATACTATTTTAAGCACTGTTTATTACATATATCTTGACACACTGATTGGTTACTTATGGCTTTAAGTAAAAATAGACTTTTCTCAGAATGTTCCTATTGCACAGCATGCACAGCTCATTCAGCCCAACCGGTAGAGCATGGGGCGTGCAATGCTGATATTCTAGGGGTTAATTTCACATGACACAATTCCTTTTATGTTGCTTCAGGTAAAAGGGTCAGCGTTAAACATTAAATGTTCAAGTACCAGATTGTTAGCTTACAATTCTTAAAGGGCTACATGTTTATTGAGATGCACATATTTTAATAGACTTTAAACGTTGAACCTTGCTATGTTCATTTTAAATAGTTTATTTTGCTCATTTTGGCTTTGATCTGGAGCTTGTCTAAGAGAGCTAACAGCTGGCATTGGTGCATTGTGGGTGAAGGGACAAAATTCGAATTTGTGTATTTCAAGGACTTGGGTAAGCAGTAACAGTCCAGTTTATATATACACACACACATATACATGTACACATTCCTCCGACAACCGGAACTTTAGATTTGGCTTTCGTCTCCGGTAGAGATTTTAAATACCAAACTGGGGTGAGTTTCCCAAAAGCATCATTAGCTAATTATTTTAGCTTCATTGAACTCTCTTGGAAACGACGGAACTTTCGACTATAGTTGCTTTCGGGAAACACGCTCCTGCATGGTGTTTAGGGATTGCTCTGATCTCCGTTGTGTCGAGGAGAGTCAAACCGCATGATTTGCCGGGGGGTGCCGTACCCTACCATGCCAGATTGAGATGCTCCACGATTGCTTCCCATTTGCAAACCGATAAGACTGCGACCTTGACGCAGCTGCTCCTCAGAAAACTCCCTCTTGTGGGTCTTGGCTTTCCTAAAACACAAGAAAAACATTAAAAGTTCCATAGATAAATCTGAAAATGTTTTTTAAGCAATTTTTTGTCATGTAAATACAAAAGATATAATTCTGCAGATATGTCATTATTGAGACATGACATTAAAAAGTCATGAAATAAAAGCCTAAACTGATTAAAAATGTGTTTACAAAAGTATAACAAAAAGTCATAATTATGACCAAAAAGTTAAAATTATTAGGTATTATTAGGTGAATTTAGATTCTATTCTTCTTTATCCAGCTCACCTGTGAAACCAGTCTTTGTCTCCACGATAATGTCCATCATCTTTTGTCAAAGCTTCACTTCCCAGAGCCATCAATGTCCTCTGGACTGCAGCCATGTCCTTTCCTTTAAAATGGAGCAAAAAGCCTCTTGAACATGATACCTGTGACACAGTGATTGCCAAAGGCAACTTGTACAGTCCTATATACACCATGTTTATGAAAATAGTTAAATCAGGAGATCTCAACTCTGGCTCTCAAAGGTCCACTTTCATGAGTTTAGCTACAACCCTAATCAACCTAATGAGGATTTTATAAACCTACATTACTAAAGTAATATATTTTATTAAAGGGGTCATCCGGTGCCACATGCACTTTTACAAGCAAGACTGAAATGTGTGTTGGAAGTATGTGTACACAACCACCCTACAATGATAAAGATCCACCGAGTAGTTTTCTTTTAGTTTAATAACAATAAGTTGCCCCTTTTAAAATCAAGCCATTCTCAAATGCAGGTCGGTGTGGCATCAGACCTACAGAAGCCACTCCCACAATAGCTGATTGACAGCAGCGTGTCACACAGACTGAGCTGGTGTCTTACCTCAGACCCGCCCTGAGTGAGCCGTCATCAGACCGAGACGCAGAGTCAAGCAAGACTCCTAAGTGATTGAGGTGTTTTGTTGTTGAATGTATTAAAGAACTTAGCAGAAGTGATTTACCCCCGACATCTGAGTGACTGAAGATGCGGAAGATTAACGTTACGTTTGGCTCTGAAGGAAAACGCGCCCTTGATCAACTGAAATTCGTGCGCATCCTTCATGATCCAGCCTCACCTTCAGAAGCAGTGAGTATAACGTCTTTTAATGAATCTTTGCAAGTCACCTTTCCTAATAATGTGCTAATTAGCAAGTTTTTACTAAGAATACAGCTAAAAAAAGATCCAATGAGTGTTCCTCGGAAAAGAGGGGCGGAGTCAGCAGAGCTCTTGAAGATTTAAAATGGCATGTACACAGAACAGAGTGATTTCTAAAGCAGTGGTTCCCAAAGTAGGGGTCGTGAGACATTGAGGTGGGGTCGCAAGAAAAAAATAGTAGTTAATAGTTACATTTAAAAAACCAACAAACATGCAAATTCAAAAGCCTTCAGCCTTTCAAATTTCTTTCTATTTGATCGCGACCCCTCAGGTGATTACGACAGATTAATCAATAGCGTCAGTAGCAGCAGATCAATTTACAGCACAATGTTAACACTTTCCGACATGTGCACGTAACGTGCAGGTAATTTTCATCTCTCTATGCTTAGGCCTAGATTACATGATACACACTAAATAAAGTTTGTCGGCTATTTAAATAAATAGTTTGCTGCATTATTAAAGAAAATCTGTTAGACAAAATAGAAGTTGTCATTTTTTACAGTACAAGCTAAAAAAAAGTAAATCATAAAATAAACCACAAATTATAGACTAATGGAATTCATTATAAAGACTAAATAAAAGTCTAGTCAAAACGAATGTTAGAAACTGAAACGTACCATAAGCCTATTCAGCACGAGTAACAGATGTTCCCCACGAGATGCTCCGGCACGATCGCTTGGATTTATTTTTTTTAGGCCTTCACTCATAATAATAAATACAAAAAACATTGTGCTTGTAAAAAACGCAGTCACAAAAATAAAAAGACATTCAGGGTAGATTGTCCGCAGTTTTTTGAATGTGATATTTTTTAGTATTTATTTAAGGTATATATTTATTTTAGGACTATTTCTTTTATTCCTTTTATATAGGCCTAAACATTTTTATTGTGTTCTTCTCCTACACAATAGCGAGGGTGCGTGAGGTGACCATATGTGTTATTATAGCTTCCTACATAAGTCACTGTTGTAGAGATGAGAGGTTCTTTGAGCTAAATGCTGAATACATGATTTTCTCCGCAATATTAATTGAATAGATACATTGAAACGTTGTTCGTTCTCAATATTAAGTTCACTCTTGATCATAAACAGGGGGGCACGTCGAGTCGTTTAGGGGGGCACTGGCGACAGGCCTGTCTCCGAGTCGCAGTTTTCAAAATTTCCCCAAGAATGGATTTGCTGTGCTCCAAGCATTGTGCCCACTTATCTCATTTGGTGAGGTGTTTTAATTGAATTAAACGAATGAGTAAATAACTATTTAAAAAAATAAGTTATATGGATGTTAGACCGTTTGTGTTCTTTTGTGTAGTCGTGCTCTTGTTTGGATAGGATATTTTGTTGAAATGAAACAAATGAGTAATATACTATAATTTTTTTTTATGTTTGTTAGACCGTTGTGTTCTTTTGTGTTGTCATGCTCAAGTTTGGATGGGCCTTTGGGCGCATGTGCACCGTTGTGCGCAACATTTGTATATTTTAACCACTTCTGAGGATAGTGGGGGTCACGAGTCACTGGCACGGTTATTTTGGGGGTCGCGAGCTGAAAAGTTTGGGAACCCCTGTTCTAAAGAGCTGTTTCTGGCAGGGTAAAATGAGCGATTTTTTTAAACTATCTTTGAGAAATTTTAAAACAAACTATATTACAAACTTTCCATTAAGACCCTAAAAAATCATATTAGCTTGTGGAAACTTTGTCCTTCAAAGGCAACGCATGCTACAGAATATAAACATCATTTATGTCTATAGACAAAATCCCAAATGAGTTAAATAGTGCTAGAGTACATAAAAAGAGCAGTAAGGTGGATATTGTTAATAACAGGCCAATTTCAGTCCTATGCGTGTTGTCAGAGATAATTACTGGACTGAATATATAGTAGAAAAAACATTTTGTATGATCTTTAGTCTGGTTTTGGACGTCATGTATGTTATATACAGTGTAACTGCACAGAAAAAAAAATGATTCTTACCCCTTGTAAATGTTACATGTTTTTATCTGGTTAATTTCACTGATTTTAATGTGTTATTTAATCCTACTTAATTTGTATTATTAATTTTCTAATTCACTGCCCTTGTTTAAGACAAGTTAATTTCATTCAATTAAAAGTAATTAGAAGAAAATATGTTTCATTTATTCAATATTTTCATTTTAAAAGAACACAAATTATTTTAATTATGTAAGTAGGAAGTGAATTTTCTCTTCCCATCATGCATTGCACAGGGCAGGATAAGGATAGAACATCTTGAAATAAAATGTTATTTTAGGCAGGTTTATTAAGATGATTCAACTGGGAGACTTGTAATTGTTTAATGCTATTTTATATTTGTATTTAAAAGACCTTCTGCTATGTTGGTGTTTTGGGGGGTTACCATTGCGGTAAAGTGTAGAGCATGTGCTTAGGGACCTACTAAAACCAAGTTATTTTCATTTTAATATTAATAATACTTTAGGCATGCCGTGCATGTGTCCAAACCATCTTATGGTTGCATAACAAGTTGGCTAATGCCTAAAGATAAGTGTATAAAAATATAAGTAAACTCAACTTAAAAAATATATCTGGATTTAGATAAATTTATTTTGTGCAACCCCTTGAAGTAATAAAATTAAGTAAATTCAACATAACATTTTTTTCAGTGTGGATAAGAAAGATGATAAGGTTAGAGAATCAGATAATGCTGTTAATTATTTAGAGTGTATTCTTGATAATTTAACAAGTGAATTTTTAAAAAGAAATGCTGTTGTCAGGTGCATCGATTCGATCGTATTCATTTATGCAGCCTTTTTTTTGGTGAAGTAGTTGTTCACAGAGTATGAAAATCAAATTGCAGAAGGCACAAAAAAAGTTAGAAATTAGAGTAATTTTTTTGTGTATAGTATGGCAAGTTGTGTTATTTTAAAATTAGTATAGGATAGAAATATTGTGATCTTATTCTGTGACCTTATTCTGTTTATTTTATCCTCAACATTTTTTTAATTGCATGGTATATTTATGTTTCTTAGTCAGTAAACTTTCTATAGTTTTGTAAACTTGCCAAACAAGTTAAAATCAAATCAAATCATACTTTAAATAATGCACTTACTTCTGGGGCCCGAACTCTCATCACTATTTTAAAACGAATTAATGAAGTGAAAACTTTCAAACCTGTGAGTGAGACCTCACTAGTAAAACAATTAAGTATAAAAATGATATACACAGTTTGGGTGCTAGTTTAGATATAGTGGCAGGGAAAATGCACTTTGTGTGTGTGTGTGTGTGTGTATTACCTTCCCAAAGATCAACAGTTTGGAATATGTCTCCTCTGGTGACACCATAATCTTCAGCAGCCTGCAGGAATTGTGAAATCTTTTCCATTTGCTTAAAAACCATACTAGTTTCTGTAATTTTCTTAACTGGCTCCTCACCACTGGGGTACAGACTGTTAATGAGCCTGCAGAGAATCTGGGAAGGGGTTAAGAGACAGGAAGAGCAAAAGGAGGAACGTGTTCATTTCTGTTCCGCCAAATTCTTACACTATGTCATGCTATTGATTACTAAAACAATAATTACATGACAGAAAGATGTGTGACAATAAGTGCTTCACAAATCATGGTACATTGTTTTCACGCATGCTTGGGTGGTGCACTATATCTGTGAAGTGTGTATCCATGCATTATTGTTCAGCCAATTATCAAAAAAGCCACTTTTTAGTTTAAATTAAACACCTCCCTATAATTTCCTGTCTCATATTGCTTATTCGACACCTACTGTTCCACTCATGAGCCATTTCTGGAAGTTCTGTTTGCCAGGTTCAGGTTGCTCCAGGTTGTCACCACACTGGGCCACGATCCATGCCACAAGCCGAGACTCCAACTCCACATCATACTTCTGGTCGATCTTCTCTTGGACCTCACGGCTGAGCCCATAGCTTGGTCCCCTGTTTGCCATGGCGGCACTCGGACATTAACTCTGAACTACACTGGTGATAATCTCAAACCCTATAGGATGGAAAGATGCATAACGTGGCTTTATTATTTTAAAGCGCTTTATGCCTATAGACTAAAACAGATTGGCTACAGCTTACTCTCTGGCTGACCATACTGAAAGGAGTTTTCATCAAAATCTCCTATGATTTTTTTTTTCTAGTTCTTAACGATTGTCAAATTTAATTTGTTTATCCATACAAAAACAACTGACGGTCTATTTGTCCTCCACTGGGTGATATGCAACGAATCCCAAAGCAATTCCATGATATCGATGCTGTTAAACAGACTATGACCCGCGTTTCCATTTGATCGCGATTATTAACCACAGCAAACTGACATAAACGCCAATTGTGTTTCACAGACTCTGGCTCAAAATCATAACAGGCAACTATATAGCTAACCGATAGTATTATATGCCCCAATTTATGCAGTGAGATTTTATGCATCAACTCACAAGTGATGGAAGCTGTTGTTTTCCTCGGCCGTGTAATGTCCGTCTGTTGGCACCATGGAGGACCATTCGTTTGGGGCAGGGGGGTGGGACGCAGCTCAGCATCCGTCATTACGTGGAAACAGCCCAGGCAGAGCATCACGCATCGTGCTAGCTGATGGAGCGCTACAATGTTACGTAACGCGGAAGATTGCGCGCAATTACTGGTGTGACATGCTGCAGCGTGTTAAGCGCGTCTAGCCAAATAGGCGTTAAAAGCAGTTCGGAAGAATGGCAGAATTGTGTGCATAACGAGAGAGAGAGAGAGAAAGAGAAAGAGAGAAAAAAAGAGAATGTTGTGCATGAAAACATCAGTGTGCGCACATAGAAATACAGGCCAGTCGGGGATGGTGCAATAGTCGCGCGTGAATTGCTGCGATCATCCCACTCCTCAAATGAGGCATTGGTTTTGAAATATCACTAAATGTTTTTAGTGATAGGCTATTTATAAAACAATTTTAATAAATCCAACAAAGGTGTAAATGCTCAATCCTTTATTGTTAAATAACTGCAAATATACTGAATATATAGGAAGTTGGCAAATAAAACATAGCACAATAAACCAGCATCAAGAAAACAGCCGGAGTAAAAAGAAAATAAATGCTTAGTTTAGTCGCGGACTTTTTTCTGAGGCTTTCTACTTTTCTACTTTTTATTTGTAATAACCTTTTAGATTTCTTTACACTTGACACTTGTCAGTGAAAATATGATTGACATGTTGTTTCACCTATGGAAGGCAGTAAGTGAAGCTTAAAAATAAAAACATCAAAAAATAAAAATGTAGCCTAAATAAATACATTTTCAAATAAATGTAGAAATATAATCTATATTTAGGCTATTTAGTTTGTTTGATTTATGGAAAAAATGAAAAAGTAATGATATTAATCTAAAAGACATATTAAAGGAACTTTGTATTAAGACTTTTTTCTCACAAAGCATTTGCCAAACTCTTTTCTTTATCTGATGCATAATTACTAATTACTATTACAGTGATAATTAAAGAGCCTAAACTATTTTTATTTTAAGTGCTTTCCTAGTCCACCATACTGCATATGTGCATTATACTTTGCTAAAAAGCATTGCTGCAAACTGCAATCTCTAAAGAGAACTCTTTGCTAAGAAAAAAATTGGCTGCTGCTCTGCTCAAAACCCTTAGATCAGCAAAGCTGCCTCAGCACTCGCCATTGACTTAATCAGTCAATCGTTTTTGTCCATATCAATCACTGTTGGCCTGTGTGTGCATCCAGCTGTGCTCTTACATCCCTCAGCATGTCCATTTAGAGCCTATTGTTCTCACTATAAAGAGAAAGAACACATTTGGAATTTTATTGAATTGCCTTCAGTATCATAATTTCAACTATGTAGGATATTCACTCAGCCAGAGAACGGTCAAACACCAGGTTTCCCATGTCCATGTAATACTGAGCATTTGTTCTCAAATCAGTCCAGTATTAATTTGCCTGCCAAATAGACAGCAAGGTGCTGTGTCATACTAATTATTTACTTAGCTTAATGTTATTAGCAACAGGTGAATTCATTCATTCTTTTATCTTATGCACTGTATTTTAATTTGTTTTCCAATTATTTAATATTGTAAATATATAAAAAATTTAAGACTGATTATGTCCATCCAGGATGAGTTCTTCTAGATGGATCTTCTGCAGTGAATGGGTGGCGTCAGAATGAGAGTCCAAACAGCTGATAAAAACATCAAACAAGTAATCCACACAACCTCAATCCATGTCATCTTGTAACATGAAAAGCTGTTTATGAGAGATAAATGCATTATTAAGGTATTTTACAAGACATTCAAATTGGCCTTCATTCAAAACATTGTTTTTTTTGTTCATTGAAAACCTTGTCTTGTTTGATTTTGGAGAGACATTTGCACAGATCAAACACAGTTTACAAGTGATATCAGTCCAAAAACAGTTCAATAGAAACTGTTGGTGGAATTTGATACAAGATGAAAACGGGATGGATTTTTTTTTGCCCAACCTGAGGAATTTATGGATTATGAACTGGAATTGTGTTGATTACTTATGGATCATTGTGATGTGTCTATCAGCTGTTTGGACTCTCATGCTGATGGCACCTATTTGCTGCAAAGGATCTATTGCTGAGCAAGAGTGAGGTGATGCTACATTTCTCTAAATATGTTCCAATGAACAAACAAACATACATCTTGAATGACCTGAGGGTGCATGAACTTTCAACACATTTTCATTTTATTGATGATGATTATATTTATGTATAAAGCAACATCTTTATTCAAACATCCAGGATCATTCTAAATCCAGAAAATTGTATTTCATGTTTATAACCTCTAAAGTCAAGTCAAGTCAAGTCACTTTTATTTATATAGCGCTTTTAACAATACAGATTGTAACATAGCACTGAACATTATCGAATAGAAAAACAGAGTGATGGTAATGTATAATGACGAGAATTAAACTTTATTAATCAAATGCAGAGACGGTCTCTGTAGTCAAGACGACGGTAATCACTGGAAATCAGGTGTC